>JAJMJO010000004.1:64998-608094 GCA_030563605.1 Yamadazyma paraphyllophila
TACTACTACCGTACTACTACCGTACTACTACCGTACTACTACTACCGTACTACTACCGTACTACTACTACCGTACTACTACCGTACTACTACTACCGTACTACTACCGTACTACTACTACCGTACTACTACCGTACTACTACTACCGTACTACTACCGTACTACTACCGTACTACTACTACCGTACTACTACCCCGTACTACTACCGTACTACTACCCCGTACTACTACCGTACTACTACCCCGTACTACTACCGTACTACTACCCCGTACTACTACCGTACTACTACCCCGTACTACTACCGTACTACTACCCCGTACTACTACCGTACTACTACCCCTTACTACTACCGTACTACTACCCCGTACTACCCCGTACTACTACTACTACTGTACCCGTCCCACAAACACAAATATCCCAAGATCAACACCACGAAGCGACTCACAAAGTCATCTCAACATCCATCCACATGTAAACAGTGCCCTTACCCTCAAGCCCCGGAAGAACAAGAAGTAGACGTGTGCTTATAAACCTGAACCAAGACGTGTGCTTATAAAGCCTGTTCTCGAAAGCTTGCTTCTCGCAAACCAAACACGAAATAGACTTTGGTTCACCGCGTTAACTGAGAGGAGAGAGTTTGACCAGTGAATGCTGATGCCAAAGCAGCATACACCCTGACATGACTACAGCTATTGCAGAGCTATTACTCCTGTCACTAGTAGGCTTAAAATCTATCAAACCTATATACAGTAGGACTCCACACAAGCCCTAGTATATACAGACAGGTTGCGATCTCCCCTTCGATGCGAAACCACCGCGTTCGATGAGCATGAAGGCCAAAGCTTAAAGGGGGATTTGCAATTCGGGGTGATTTGGTAGGGGAAGTCAGTGTTTGGAAGGAACGGGCTGGCGAGAAGATCCACCAAGAGGGGATTAGAAGCTTTCAATGGTGGACCCAGCATTCCTGATACTATTGTTTAACAGCTAATAATTACAGGCTATTTATATCGAGTTATAAATTGCAGTAGCTAGCCGATTGGTACAACATCATTGTGCCCCTTATTAGCTCCGTGCTGTAATCTATCGACGTCTAATGATCCGAAACAGGTAAGCGTGTAGCTGGATTAGTACCTGACGCTGGGTGCCATAGTAAACAATTCCGACTTAAAACATATACGGTGTGCATATAACCCACATGCAATTTCGGTTAAATCAAGATTTGTTTTTGTATATCGACTTCCGACTTGGTAGTAGCAAATACCTAAGGTACCATGGTAAACAGCATTCACCCACACCATCATTTGATGTTCATTTGTTAGCTTCAGATACATTATATCCATATGTCTTGGAGGCTGGTCGATTTAATCGGCTGGTGGATTTAATCCTCCTTATATGGATAACTTTAGCCCCGGCATATAATTCGAGACCTCAACAATGGGCCTACAAACTCCAGGCTGTTGGAACAATCAACTGGCATTTTAACACCGCTAATCTTTCACTGTAAACCTTTTCAAACCCGAATATGTCGTTGCTCCTCTTGCGACATTAGATCAGGCTATTCGGCTGTATCTAACTGAAGAACTTCTGAACAACCTCTGGCGCCCGAACTAGAAGCATGCGTTTTCGATTGGGCTCGAATAAAGGCATGCAAAACAATAATGAAATGCTTTTAGAGCCAACTGATACAACGTCAAAGTCATAGAATACCCAGTAGCTTACTCTTTATATGTGCCCAACTGCTGCGAATCTCGATACACATCAATTGATTCCCAAACAGGAACAACCCGTCCATGAGGAAATGTCCGCTTATGGAACAATAGACTCGAGTTTGGTAGCAACCGTTTCCAAAGAGGTACTATCTAGCTTTCAAGCTTACAACGCAATAGCGACATCCTGAATTGGAAGACAGGAGTGCTGTTGACATGAGGTTTAGAAGATGAGTCGCTCGGAATAAGGCATACAAACCACTACAGTAATATCCGACCAATTACGCCTATTGTGTCCTATTGTAAATCATCCCTCCGCGGGGATTTCCGGTACACAAGCGGCTAGACGAGTGCTAGGCCGATCGAAATTAAGCGGCAATCACATTGGTCCGGTATACAAGAAAGGTAAGATTATTAAAATTCCGGTGAAGTCGTGTAACTGCTTCGAGCGCCCGCGCTCATTTAAAAAACCAAAATCCCTTGTTTTTTTTCTACTTTTCTTCACAGTTAGCGCCATAGGAGACATCACTTAGGGAGATTTTTTGTGCCTTTTTTCCAATCACCCTCCATCCCCTTTAATACCCCGTCATACAAAAGTGCATTTATACCCTTACCCCGTCCCTGGACTTACAAATCATCCCGGTTTCGTATACTTGTTTTCACCAGAGACCTCAATATTTGAAAGCGTTTAAACGGAGAAAGTATCCATCCATTTTTAACTAAACGGCTAACTTTCCAAAACCCCATACATTCGTTATATCTTTATTCCACATTTCCCACTCCAGTCTTTCTTTCTACAAAAAATTAACTAATTATCATGTTACCTAGAAAAGTGTTTTTACTTCTTTTAAGTTACCAATTAGCTTCTGCACATGTTATCGATGTAACAAGTAACAATATTGCTAGAGACAGTGAATTTGCCATCGACTCCAGAGCCGAGCAAAAAAGAGCTGACGGGCCTAGTAATGACTGGACGAAATGGTTTAGTAATTTAAATGGTGAGGGATCTTCCGCTTCCCCTTCAAGTACTAATACCAAGGCTTCTTCAGCTGCAAGTGTATCTTCTCCTACATCAACTGGTTCCTTCAATAACTTTTTCAACTCCTTATTCAGCCCTTCAAGCGAGAATGAAGCTGATACTGGTAAAGAAACTTCTGAGGACGAAACTACTTCTAAGGAGGATACTACTACCACTAAAGAGTCCAGTACTTCTACCAATGCTCCAACCAGTAGCCCTGACCCAACCACTACTAGTTCAACTCCTACCACTAGTAGTCCTACCCCAACTACCACTAGCTCAACTCCTACCACTAGTAGTCCTTCCCCAACTACCACTAGCTCCACACCAGCTACAACCAGTAGCTCAAGCACAAAGACTGAAAGTCCTACTGAAGATGGTACCACCGAAACAACAAGCACAAGCAATGCTAAGCTTGCCGGTTCCACCACTGTGAATGTTGCAGAATCTACGACTAATTCACCAAATGAAGAATCCACTACTGATTCGCCAGCTGCAGAATCCACTACTAATTCGCCAGCTACAGAATCCACTACCAATTCTCCAAACGATGAATCTACTCAAGCTGAAGAGTCAACCGAAGACAACAAGACTGAAGCCTCTACTGCTACCACTGATGAAGCTGATACTAGTGGGGCTCCAAACGGACAATCCATCGAACCAGAGGAAAGTACCCCTGTCACCACCCAACCAGAGGAGAGCACTGCAAATGAAAGCACTACGTTGGAGCCAACTTCTGAAACTGAAATCGAGTCCACCACAAGTAGTCCTACTCCATCCAGTCCTACTACATCCAGCCCAACTGCTTCAGCAGCTAAATCTGATGACACCACATCTTTGGAAAGTGCTGTTGAAACTGATATCCTGACTACTGATAGTTCCGGTACTACCAGCGGCACTCCAACTAGCTCTCCTACTGCAACAGGTGACTCTACATCCAATAACGGTGAGTCTACCACCTCCTCTCCAACGGCTGAGGAAAGCACTACAATGGATGCTATTACTCAACCTGAGGAAAGTACTTCTTTTGATCCTACATCAGAAACTACGGCATCACCAGATGAGAGCACAACTCCTGCCTCTCAAACTGATACAACACCAGAAGAAAGTACTACATTGGATCCTAACACCCAGAGTGATGATTTCACCGATATTTCGCAAACTCCTTCAGGCACTGCAGTTACTGAAAGTGGATCTTCAACTGACTTTTTAACTCCAACCACTTCTGAATTATCAAGTGATACTACTATTCCAACAAGTTCAAGTGCTTTAACTCAATCTGATATTACTGAAAGTGGATCTCAAACAACCACTCCAGCAGTTTCTTCTCTTGAGTCTGCAGTAACTTCTGAACTTCCAACTGAATCTACTCCACTCGTTTCAGAATCCACCTCTGCTACTTCATTAACTTCAGATTCAGTTATTATTCCATCTGAGTCTGCTATTGCTGCTTCTACTGAGTTGAGCTCTGCCCCTGCTCCTTCTGCTTCTGAACTCACTCCTGTTCTTGAATCCCAAACTTCCGAAGCTCCGGTTTCTTCAGCTGTTGTTTCTCAACCTGTTTCCGAAGCTTCTGAAGTCGCTGTCAGCAGTGAGCCAGTGGCTTCTCAAGTAGCTTCAGAAGTAGCTTCACAAGTTGTTTCTGAACCTACTTCTGATACTACTGCTTTAGCCTCTACTGCCGTGGCTTCTTCTGAAGCTCCTCAGTCTGCTATTGAGTCTGCCCAGCCTTCTCAAGCTGAAACTTCTGAAGTTGCCCAATCCGCTGCTCCATCTCAAGCTGAACAGTCTGCTTCTCCTGTTACTAGTGAAATCAATAGCGTAACTGAAGTCCCTGCTGTTTCTTCTCAAGCTCCAATCAGTGAACCAGAAAAGTCTCCATCTCCAACAACTACTGAAGATGATTGGTTACCATCTGGTTTAATTGTACAGACTGCTTCTGATGAACCGACAAAGACTGATGTTGACATTACTAGAGCCACTTCTCAACCTTCTGAAACATCTGGTTTGCCAAAGGCCATCACTCCAGCTACTACCACTGATCCTGGAAGTAACTATGAGATTGTTTACATTGGTTTTACTTCGGCATTGAACTACCCATTCGTTGTTGAACATTCTTTGTCATCTGCTCAAATCTTCCAATACTTACCAGATGTATTGAACTTCCCATTCACTGCTGACGAAATCTACAATAGTGTTTCTGTTAAGAGATTGATTCCTTTCACTGCAGATGGTATTGATTACACAATCACTGTTGCTGAAGTTTACTTCCCAACTGAATCAGTTTCTGCATTGGCACAATTTGTTGGTGACTCTGATTCTAAGTTATACAGAAACCCTCAAAAGACAGAAATTGCCTTAGCATCATTGATTGATAAACGTATTCCATTGGTCGGCTTGGATACCTCAGGAAACTCTGACTCCAAGGATGACGAGAATACTTATAATAAGGGATCTATCGATGGACAATCGGGAAACAACGAAGTTTCCAACAAGGGTAAAATTGTTGGATTAACTATTGGAGGTGCAGCTGGTGCTGGTTTATACATCTCCTTAATGGTGTTGTTGTTCAAGAGATTTAAGAAAAACAAGGCCATTGAATTACCTCCAAGTGACAGTGAAAGCAATGTTGGTGTTGCATCAACTGAAACTCATGAATCTGGCATATCTGCTGTGTTCTATAGGATATTAGAAACAAGCAGTAATAGTAACGCTAACGGAAGCGGGAATGGTAACATCCATATCAGTGAACCCGTTAATGCTTCTAACTCATTAGGTTGGAATAACCGTTCATAGAAAATTTATCTTCTTCGTGTATTTTTATGTTTATTCTTCATTAATATAAATTGATTATGTTAGTCTGAACTCTTGTATATACTCATTCAATGTATTCATCAACGATACGGCATCGCTGTCAAAGGTTTCCGTCAATTCGTTCATATCAAGCGTTTGCTCCTTAAGCCCACTGAATATGAACTGGATCAAGTCTTCTTCTTTGATCCCAATATACTTCTCCACCAATTCTTCAATCTTGATTACAACCTTGTCCAAGTCTCCTTCCGATAAGCCAGTTACGTCGGGTATCTTCACCTCAGATTCAGTCTCCTTTGTCGTGTCTTCTTCCATACTACTCTCTTTCAAGTCTTCTTTGACTCCAACCAGCTCCTCACCTTTCCCATCTTCTTTCCTCTCAGCCTCTTCCTTCCTGTCAGCTTCGTCTAATTCGTCTTCACGCTGTTTGTCCCGACTTCTATACTTCAAAAATTCAGAAAAGTTGTGGAACTTGTACTCCTGGGCTTTAAGAGCATCGATGTATTTGAACTTGTTTTCTATGAGGTTCATCTCGTAGTTTTTGGCTCTATCGTATCTAGCTACTAGACTTTGCTTATTCACTCGAAGACCGTTCAATGATGATATGCCCTTTTTGTATAGCTCTTCTTCTTTTTTCCTTCGATTGTTCTCCAAATGCTTTTCATATTCTTGGTCATCAAGCTCAGGCATTTCCTCTGGAGGCTCGTGATACACCTGAGTATCTTCGGTGCTGTTGGCAAAGCTCTTGGTGAACATTTCGTTCAATAATCTCTTTGATACACTTCTTTCTTGCTCTAGTTCTTTGCTCCTTTTCTGTCTTTCTTTAATCAACATTCGAGACCGAAACTTGATCAATTCTTTCGTAATGGTATCTTTCATGGCATTCGGCACTTCTATCAACTCATTTGAATCAACCTTATACGATTGGGAGTAGTCAAGATCATTCTGCTGTTTGTTGGAACGTTCCCGGTAACTTTTTGCATGACTTATCAAACTGGCGATGGTGGCCTCAACCTTTTGTTTGTCCAACTGCTTATCGGGTATCTCTTCAAGCTCATTGTCATATAAATTCACTACAGTTTCTTCACAAATATCGTCAAAAAGTTGCTTGTTTTCACGGATGAGTTTCAAATCGGATAGGAGAACTACTCTTAAGTAGACCACTACAGTGCCGTCGGAATATACTAACTTACTCCACAAGTATTGATCAAAGAGTGAACTAAACACTTTCTCAATAAACTTATCTTTGACCTTCTTAAAGTGTTTGAAAATCACCAATTCGACTTGCTCCTTTAAGTTCTGCGGAGAAAGAGTCTCCAATGGTACAAAATGGTTTAAATCTTCGTCCATTTCTTCACCGTCTTCCGCTGTCTCATGGTTAATCTTCTCATCGTTTTCTTCAAGGATCTGATTCACATCAAGTCCTTTTGGAATGGGGATTTTTATGGCCACAGGATCTATCGGATCCACATACTTAACAGGGGTCAAAAAAGTCTCGAGACCGAACTCTTCCTGCTTATTATACGGCACAACATGTAAGAGCGACTCCATAGTTGAAGATTAGAATTCGCGATGACATTTGATGAGATTTCCATGATGAAACATCAGACGTTATTGCCTATAGACAAGTTAGGGCCGGCTGAAACCTCATCTAATGGCCTTGACGAGTTCCATACGTTAAAACAGAGTATAAGTGAGTCGCCCAATGATATAGAAACTTGGAACACACTTGTGAAAAAGTTCGACGAGAGAATCACCTCTGTCAACTCCAAGCAGATCTCGGGGGAATTTAAGCAGTTCATCCACCAAACTTATACGGAATTGCTAGACAGGTTTCCTAACTTGGTCGAGTACTGGAAGAAGTTTCTGGTTATAGAATACAACCTCAGCGGTATAAACGAATCTATCGATATATTAAGCCAGTCCGTAAACGCATGTCCTTATTCGATAGAGCTCTGGGAAGATTATTTGAACGCATTGGCGATTGAAAACAGTCCCAAGTATGGCGAGGTTCTTGAATACTGTATTGACTTGAACGGGTATAATTTCAATGCCCAAAACATATGGGACAAGTACATCGAGTATAAGAAGGATAAAGATATACTATCAGTGTATTTGCAATTGATACGGATCCCTCTCTACGAATACGCAAAGTACTACAACCAGTTCATGGAGATCAATAAGCAGTACACGCTTTCAGAAGTACTTGCAGATGAGGTTGAAGTTTACTTGAAAAAGTTTGGCATGGCGAGCGAGTCTGAGTGTTCCGTGGTGGAAGTTCACCAGATTATTGACGATTTCAGTTATACGGTATTCACAGACACCCAGAGGCGAGTGAATGCTAAATGGGGCTTTGAGAGTGAAATTGACTCGTATGTTTTGGATCTAGGGCTGGATAACGGAACCCATTTGGCCAATTGGACAGCTTACTTGGACTATGAAATCGCCCACCATCCAGATGACTTCAAAGCAATCATGAATGTGTTTGAGCGGAGCTTGATTTCAAACTGTTACAACGAAAAGCTTTGGCTCAAGTACCTTGCGTATATCCACCGCTTGAGAAGTGGCATATACTCTGACGAAGCGAAAAGATTCCAAAAGATGGATGCTATTTATACCAGGTGTATGAATAAGTTCATTCCGTTAAACCAGAATCTTATAAGGTGGAACTATGCTAGGTTTTTACAACGCCACGGGAGAAATATCCAAATGAACGACTTCGTGTTGGATATGATTGTGTTCTATAAGGGGGAGAACCACCAGCACGTATTCTTCAAGCAGGAATATGTTGAGGCTATAAAAACATTGGTAGGCATATGGGCAAATATATTTCCTTCCCAGGACTATTTAAAGTTACTAAAAACATTGATTCAATTGTTCTTTGGAACAATTACAGAAAAAGATCAGTTGCATGCTATTAATCTTGAAGCCACGAAAGTCACAACTTCTCATTTGGATAGCCTAGCAGAGCATCTCAACAACCAGTCTATTGGAGTGGTCATAGTTGCTTATTTGGATTCGTTAATCAAAACCAATACAAAAGATACTGCTAATGAACTAAGAAGTTTCTTCAACGAGTACCACACCAAAGACCAACTCAAGTCGAACGCTGAGTTCTGGAAATTGTATGTAGAGTTTGAAGGTACAAAGATGTTCAACTTCAGGAACTTGAGCCAGATCGTGGAATACATCAAGTTCAAAACTACCCTACCAAAGAGAGTTATAGACAAGATATTGAATCTCCAGTACAACTTATACACTTCAAACTTCGAGAAGTTCAAGCAAGAGGTGGATGATAGTTCGATACTTAACTATCACGGCAACATCTCTTTATCACCATTGGATAATAAAAGCTTAGCTGCTTGTAGCCAAAAGTCATCTCGAGATTTATACGGCCAGTTTGAGCACCCTGGTATCGTAATAGAGAACAGGCCCGAAATCAATAACTCACTTATCAAGAGAAACTTCAGTATATATAACGAGGAACCATTGCATTGGGCTACTTTCAGGAATGTAGAGAAATCCAGTGCACCGATTCCATACCCTGAATGAGGTGTGATTATAAATATAATAAGTAATATACGATATACGAAACTAACGTTTGAACCAGTTAGAAACCGTCATTTTGTCTTCCAATAATGATCAAGTCCAGTCTGGTTTTGGCCTTGGAAGTGCACCTGTTGGCCCCGAACACCTCCATCACTTTCAACTTGGGGCACTTCTTACTTAGCAAATTGAGTATCTGATCATCCAAAGACCTTACAAATCCGAGGTTAAGGGAGGTCAACAAAGGAAACGATAAACTGGAGTAATAAGATAACGACTCATCGGTATTGGTGTCCTTAAAAGCTATTTTTGATTCTTCATTATCGTCTGTCAATATTTGCCAGAAAAAATTCTTCGACAATGAATTGATGGAGTTTAAGCCAAGCTCAACTAGAGTGGTGGATGAATGTTTTAGTATCTCATAAACAACGGGTTCAGTGAGCTCCGTGCACTTCGTCAAGTCTAATGTCATCAAACCTCCATTTATTTCTCCAAGTGGCTCAAAATTGGCTTCACAGGTTATTTGATCAAGGTCTTTCATTGATAAATGAGTCAACTTCTTACAAAATCTTGCTACTCCTTCATTGATGAAGTTGTCAGTCAAGTTGAAGCATCCGTCCACATTCAACGAGGTTAATGTGCCACCAGTGATGGCCAATATGTTGATCATGAGCTCATCAGTCACCAACTCCTCGCTCTTAGGATAACTTATCTCTAATTCAGTCAAGGTGTTTGGGGAAAGGTAATGAGGGATCAACTCATAGATTTCTGCAGAGTTCAAGCCATCAAGCCTGGATAACTTCAATTTGGTTAAGTTTTTCCCACAGTTCTCAAGCAAACTGATCAAAGAGTCATTTCCAAACCTATGAGTACTTTTCACCTCAAACTTGGTTAAAGTTTTACCACGTCTTTCAAGGAAATCCTGCCATGCTTGGTCACTTATCAAGAAGGGACCGTAAAGATTTAATTCCGTCAAAGAGGTGAGCTTATCACTGAAATAGTCGAAGTTATCATTGTGAAGTTGACCACACATATATAGGGTCAAGCTTTCTAGCTTGGGACAGAAGGAAGCGATTTTGTTGAGTGAATCAGAATCAACATTCGAACAGTCCCAAAACTCCAAAGACTTCAATTCGGGGTTCAAAAATAGAGTCATGGTGGAATTGTTTAACGAACGGTTCTTGGATAAAATCTTCGATATCTTATTCACATTCATCGTACCAATATCTCCTAAAGCCTCGACCTGGTCGATGTTGTTGGTAATGCGTTTAATACATATGTCCTGTAAGCTGGGGATATTGACCGTCGATTTATCCAATAAGGCCTGGGCCACCTTCTTTCTCTTTTTCCGGGCATTGAGCTGGTTCCTTCTTAGATTTCTCTCCCGTTTTTTCAACTCTTCATTACAGTCATCACACAAGTACCCCTTCCGGACCTTGTCGTACCTGGAGTATACCGTCAAGTTAAAAGTCTTCTCACACTCCACGCAAACGTCTTCTTCACCGCTTTGCTTGTATTGGTTGCCTAAATTGCCCGACAGTGGCTCACCTCCGTCCACGAAATCCTCATCATCCTCATCATCATCATCTTCATCTGCACCGATAAAATCATCATCATTTTTCCGCCTGGCTGCTCTTTTACGCCTTGCTGCAAGTTTCATCTCTTTTAACTCTTGATCTGATTCCTCAAGTTCCACGTCATCAAGCAAAGCTTCCCTAGAGACTCTAGCACCCGATCTGACTGTTGCTGCTTCAGGAGATCCTTCAAGGTCTTCTTCTGGCTCTTCGGTCAAATCTATTGTAGTTTCAGATCCCTGCTCTTGACGGGTCTCGGGCTGCTGAGAGAGGCCTCTTTCTTGTCTTCTCCGGAACGCATCCGTGATACCTTCTACTCTCAAAAATTCAGTTAACGCGGAGTTGGGCCCCCTTACATTGGAACCGTTACCCCTGGATCTCCTCGACATGTTAACCGTAACTTATAGCACAATGTACTACCGCGTACTGTCTTATCAGTGTAAATAATTTTGCAGCGAGATTTCGCGATTCTTTGGAACCAAAAAAAAAGTTCAGGTCGCCACCTTAATTATTATCTTTGACGTTAGCATTGAAGACATCCCAATAAGATGCAAATCATATTAAAGGACTTTAAGAAACAGAAGATCACTGTTGATGTGGGAGATGAAGACACCGTATGTTGAATACATTGAATTGTAATTGGATCAAATGAACTAACCCTTTAGGTTTTAAAAACAAAAGAAGCAGTTGCTAATGAGAAATCATGCGATGTATCACAAGTGAAGTTTGTTTATTCCGGAAAGGTTTTGGATGACGAGAAGCTTTTATCTGAATACAAGGTCAAGGAGGGAGACTCTATCATTTATATGATTTCAAAGCCTAAGAAGGCCGCAGAGCCCAAACGGACTGAAGCCGTTCCATCTACTGCTGGTGGTGCTGTGGGTGCTAGTTCTGGCAATGCCGGTGCTGCAGCCGCTAGCGATGCTGGTGCTGAACCAACTGGCTCCGAAGCGGCTGCATCCAGTGGCGCTGCTGGTGCTGGAGCTTCTGGCAACCTGGCAGCTGATTTCACACAGGGATCTGAGAGGGAAGCATCCATTCAGAATATTATGGAAATGGGCTATGATAGACCACAAGTTGAGGCTGCTTTAAGAGCCGCCTTTAACAATCCCCACCGTGCGGTTGAATACCTTTTGACTGGTATTCCAGATTCTTTACAACAGGCTCCAGCCGCTCCTGAGGCAGCCACAGGAGCTGCTCAAGCTGAAACTGGAGTAACTGGTGAAGCAGATGCTTCTGCAGAGGAAATCAACGAACGTAATGTGAACTTGTTTGATGCTGCTGCCGCCGCCGCTAACCAGGGCGAAGGAGGCGAGGAAGGTGAGAGAGAAATCGGAGAAGATGATCGTTTACAGTTATTGAGAAATGCTTTGCAAACTAACCCAGAATTGATTCCACCATTGTTGGAACAGATAAGTGCAACCAATCCTCAGGTGGCTCAATTGATCCAGCAAGATCCAGAAGAGTTCATTAGAACTTTCTTGGGAGCTGGTGGTGATGAATTGGGATTTGAGTTTGATGAAGGCGAAGGTGCTGAAGGAATCGAAGGAGCCGAAGGCGAAGGTCAAGGTGAAGGCGAAGGGTCAGTAAGAATTGCATTGACAGAGCAAGATCAAAATGCCATTAACAGGTTATGTGAACTCGGATTCGAACGTAATTTGGTTATTCAAGTTTACATGGCATGCGACAAGAACGAAGAAGTAGCTGCAGACATCCTTTTCAGAGATGTGTAGGGAATCCCCCTTGGCAAGGTACTTACCCTCGGGAAGGTGCCCCTTCGGAATATAAAGTCTCTTTGTACATTAGCAATAAGGACAACATAAATTGATCGTCTATACATAATCTAAATCTTAAGGTTGTCAAAATGACTAATCAACCCGTAGAGCTCTATATCCTCTTGGCTCACCGGATTGTTTCCTGGACGGTCAACGATAATCGATTGCAATCCTGCTTGTTTTGCAGCCTTCACTTCGTTCACATTGTCACTCAAAAATAACACCCGTGCTGCAGAGGATTCAAGCCCAATGGCTTTGACTATGCCTTCGTAAGACGAGGCTTCTTGCTTGAACCCAGAAGTGGTGATATCAAAGTACCCACTCAAATATCGATTCAAGTCAGAAACCTTATCACCATCCTTGACATAATTGAACAAAAGCTTTTGTGCTTTCACGCTGCCACTGGAATAAATATAGATCTTCTTGCTGTCTGAGAATTGCTTGATCAACCGGATGGCGTCTTCGTATATTGGAGCCACGAGATCCCCTTTCTCGTACCCCCATTTCCACACAAATCCCTGGAATGACTTCAAAACTGGGTCCTTGATGTCGTCTGACACCAATTGGATGATACGCTGGGCCACGGCCTCCTTTGATTCTGTATGAGGGAACCCAGAAATGATATTATTTATGGCCTCTAATTCTGTCAACTGGGCCAGGTGGATCTCCTTTATAGGGTAAGTCAATTGCAGTAAAATCGATTCAAATCGGGTAGTAAAATAGGGGTATAACACATCCTTAACAAACAGTATTGAGCAAATAGTGCCCTCTATATCTAAAAGTAATACATCAACGTCAAACTCTATGTTACTCATTGTCACAGTCAGTTTCCAGCCCCAACAAAATTATCATTATCTCAGTCTCAAAATCTCAAAGTGTAATCTTTGCTGCTAAACCCGGTTGCCACTACCAGGCCAATTATATATTTGCTACCATGCCTTTAGAGGCCAGTAAAAGTCTTTATGACCAAGACAATGACTATATTGACGAGTCACATATTCATGAATTTGCAAAGGCCCTTTTATGGGACCACCCAGTAGCGTCACTTGCTGGTGAATCATCGTCTGACTTACAACTTGAAAACCAAATGAATGCTTTAAAAGGCGCCGACGGACTGAAGCTCTCGGTTGGGATCAGTCCTTTGAAGAACATGCCATCACATTCTCTGGCGGTAAATAAACCAGATATGATAACCTCGAAGAGTGATTGGTATCCAGTGCATTCCAGACCACAAAGAAAGGAAAAGGATAAGAGAGAGAAAAAACAGGTCGACGATATGAAGAGAGTCACCAACGAGTTCAGGGCCAGCACGGGCTATTTTCTACTTCGTTGGCCGATACTCATCTGCGTTGGTATATGGATAGTCGTCTTGGGTATACTATATTCCTGTATCAGGTTTTACGTGGCCCTCCTGGAATACTATCTCACATGGATAGGAGAAAGAAAAAAGTACAGAGATAAACTCCGGCTTTCGAAAACATACGAGGAATGGGTGGAGAATGCATTGAAGTTAGACAAGTATCTTAACCTTGACAAATGGTCTATCAACCCCAAATTCTCATATTACGACTACAAGACCATCAATAGAACAATTACACAGTTGCAGCACTTGAGAGAAAACAACTCAGACGACGAATTATTGGTGCTTTTACAGGGTTGTGTTAAGTCCAATTTTGCTGGAATTGAAAATAGACAGTTGTACTCTCATAGATATTTTGGCACTAAGAAACTCTTGGAAGAGTACATTGAAACCGTCACTGATTGCATAAATTATATTGCTGATTCGGAAACGATTCTGTTCACTGAAAAGCGAAAGTTCTTCAGGTCTATTCTGAGAAATTATGGTAAAACTGCCCTATGTTTGAGCGGTGGTGCATGCTTTGCTTATACTCACTTTGGAGTTATCAAAGCACTTCTAGATAATAATCTTTTGCCTTCTATCATTTCGGGTACTTCTGGAGGAGGCTTGGTGGCTGCAATGGCATGTACCAGAACCAATGAAGAGTTGAAGAAGCTTTTGGTTCCCCAATTAGCTTCGAAAATCACTGCTTGTGAAGATCCATGGTGGGTTTGGATTCCCCGGTTCTGGAGAACTGGGGCAAGATTTGATTCTATCTCGTGGGCTAGAAAATCCAACTTTTTCACTAAGGGGTCCATGACTTTCCAAGAGGCTTTCAAATATACTGGTAGAAAGTTGAATATTTCTACGGTTCCTGCAGATCCACACTCTCCAGTGATTCTTTGTAATAACATTACATCACCAAACTGTGTTATTTGGTCTTCGTTATTGGCCTCTTCAGCCGTTCCAGGAATATTGAACCCTGTGGTGTTGATGATGAAAAATCCAAACGGCCAAGTAGTTCCATTTTCTTTGGGCAACAAATGGAGAGACGGGTCTTTGAGAACAGATATACCTATAGATGCATTGAATACTTACTACAATGTCAACTTTTCCATAGTATCACAAGTGAACCCCCATATTTCACTATTCTTCTATGCTCCTAAGGGTACTGTTGGTAGACCTGTGGCCATACCAAGAAGATATACCAACAAGGAGAAGTACGAATCATTTAGGGGTGGGTTCTTGGGAGCTGCCTTCGAGCAACTCTTAAGGTTAGAGATCACCAAGTGGTTGAAGATTATCAAGAATTTGGATTTATTGCCTCACCTTCTTGAACAAGACTGGCTGAATATTTGGCTACAAAGATTCTCTGGATCGATAACAGTTTGGCCAAGGAATAGACTTCTGGATTTCTGGTATATTCTTAGTGATCCCACAGAGGAGAGGTTTGCCGAGATGTTGATCAAGGGACAAAGGTCAATGTTCCCCAGATTACTTTTCATCAAGCATAGATTGAGCATAGAAAGAGCCATTGAGAGAGGAAGAAAAATCACCAAGCTCAGTAAAGAATTCGATACAAAAGAAGTTATGTCCAGTTCAGGCACCCAAGGGGATTTCACCGAAGTTCGAAACGTGGACTATCACGGTGACGAGGAGCTTGATAGCGAGTCGAGTGATGACGATATCACTCGGTTTGGAGTATCACCATTTGCAAAAAGATACTTGAAGGCTTTTGATGATCAGACATCGCTTTCAAGTAAAACTGCCAGTCCAGAGGCTACTGAAGATAATGACACAGATGAAGGAGACCGCAACGGCTATAAGGGCTTTTTGGATAAGTTCAGAAGGAAGTCGGTTTCATGACACTAATCACAATTGACAATCATGTATTATATAGGAAATTAGATATTAGGAACGGTTCTTTGAGAAGTAGGCATTCACCTTATTACAGTCTGCCACCTCTCCGTCTGCCTCTATGATATACTCTATGTAGTCTATAGCTAGTGGGAAACTTGTGGTCTCAAGCACTTCTTTCTCGGATTGCCTGAACGGAGATAGCACCCAGGATGCCATGGTATCTTTTGTGGCGTTGGAAGGCTTGGGACCAATACCAATTCCTAACTTGTAGCAATTTTCGTCTTTTTCTAGGAATTTTTGGACAGATTTCAAGCCATTATGGGACTCGTTCTTTTTAAACTTCGATATCTTGACCTTGCCCAAGTCAGACTCAAAGTCATCGTATAGAACCAACACCACATAGTCACCGTGTCGTATTTTATTGGAATCGAAGAATTTTCTTATGGCCTTTTCTGACTCATTCATATAGGTATTAGACTTCACGAAAATCAAATTACCTGTGGACGTCATGGAAAACACCGACGATTTCGATAGTTGCTTAGCACCAAAATAGTCTATGAAATTCTTGAGTCCCAAGTGACCACAGGAGTGCCTGTTCATGGCCCCTGGGTTACCTATAGAAAATAATATTATCTTAGTCTCTGACATGAAATAGATGCAAAAAAGTTGCGTGCAAAGCTGTCGCGCTTTTATTGCCAACTTTGATAAACAGAATCATGGAGGAGGACCCTAGAAATATAGATGTTACGGTTGAAGAAGACGAATTCGATGATTTCAATGAACCTGAGGTTCTAGAAGACCACGGAAATGCCGCTGAGGAGGAAGATGAGGACGACTTTGGGTCTTTTGACAACGCTTCATTTGATGATTTCGGAGAACCTCAACCAGATAATACTGGCCACTTTGAAATAGATGATGATATCTTTAACGATGATACGAAACTCAACAGTAAGCTTGACGTTATATTGGACGATCTTTTTCCTGCCAAACAAATTTCAAACGAACAACAACCAAGTCTTCCTATAAATGACTTGCTAGACGAAAGATCTGGTGAAATATACGACCAACTCAGTCGAATTCCTCATTTAAGACCACCTTATTGGTTGAAGCTGCATATACGTCATAACTTATTGATCAAGTTGGGAGTTCCGATTAATCTTGACGAGATCAATGAATCCAAACCACAGTTACTCAATCCTAAATCCAAGTCTCATATTCGTAGAAGATCTGTCAATGAACAAGACATCGATTGGGGGAAATTCGTGATACCCAGGTTTAAAGACTTGAATATCACAGACGACGAAAAGAATGAGCTTATCACACAAACAAATGATATACTATCTAGGATAGAGACTGATAACTTGAACAATTCTGCCAAGTCGTTCTTGCAGAATAGCAGCGAAGAGAGCTTGAAAGAGAAACTTCAGCAGCTTCAGGACAATCGCAAAGAGCTTGAGAAGCTAGCCAGCTTGTGGTGGTACCAATTTGAAGATTTAAAGAAGAATTCAGAGATTTATGAATCGGTTGTTCAAAATTTAATAGGATATAGCCAAAAGTTGGAGAGAGATCAACTTATAAATGATTTGAAAAATGTCAAATCTAAATCAAAGAGGAGGTCCGTATGGAGATGACTTAAACTTAAACATATTCACTAAAAATACACATCATAATTGAATCAATTCAAAGGGTTATATACAAAATTAAGGTTGATTTTGGAAATTGAAGAACGAACCAATATCATCTGTTCCGTAGTTATCAGCTCCAGCTTGCAAATTCATATTGATGAAGGAGTTATCAATGAAGTTGGTAGTAAACGTTCCTCCTGGAGTTTGAAGTGGGGGCAAATAGTTGTCTTTGGAATCATCCAAATTGCTTTCATTCAATCCATTGTCTTGAGCATGTTCCTGGCCGAGTCCAAGAGACGGCGATTGTGCTCTACTAGGAGGATAACTACTGAATACAGTAGGAAACAACTGGGTGGGCTCGAAATTCTGAAAGAAATTCAGGTCGGCAGGCATGTTTTCTGTAACCAAAGAGATATCTGGGAATGAAGTTGACGAAGAAGGAGAAGTAGAAGATTTCCCCTTCTGTTGGTTTTGATTTGCTTCAAACTGTTGTGACTTTGGTGACAGGTTTTCCTGTAATGGCCTTTTAACTTCTTGAACCATTTCCTCAAAGTTTGCTTTGGTTGGATCTCTTTGCTGGAAATCATATATCTCGGTACGGGGTGATACATCTGAGCGTACCAGATCTGTGGATGGAACATATTGTGTAAGAGTATTACCATTTCCGGAGGTGATATTACTAGGGGTGGAAGACCCATAGTAAGCTTTCATATTTTGTTCATTTTCCAAAGCTCTCTTGGCACTACTCAATTCTTGTTTCATGGCTAATCTTCCACTTCTTTCAATGACCTTGGCCCTCTTTATTTGGTCATCAGCATATTTTTCGAATAATTTGAGTAACACTTTAGCAATAGGGAAGTTCTCTGACATTTGTTCCAAAACGCCTTTCAAAATAACCAATGAATCGGATGCAGTGGATGCAATCAATTTATTAGTGGAATCCACATGATAAATCAACATAAGTAAGGCACTGTATACAATGTAAACCACCATAACTGGGCAATAGAATACAAGACCTTTATCACTCAAGATTTTGGAGATAATGGATATCATTCTAGCTGCTTGGAAAGAAATACCCCAAGATGGATATTTATAGTTATTGGGGTCAGTCGAGTTTGAACGGGCCATTCTCATCAAATTCGACCTGTGGATCAAGTATAATCTGTTATAATATTGGGCATTCAAAAGACAACTGAAGAAATCTTGCTTATTATCGTCGTTCAAAGAAAACGACAACTGTGGTGGTAAGTTGGTGAACCAAATACCCATTAACATATCACAATGCTGAATAATTGAAAACTTGTTCTTTTTCTTCATTGACTCTGCCTTGACGGTATACTGATGTCTTAAGATAATACCGGTGATTTCTGCTAATTTCACCAAATGAATGAAGTATAAAGCATGCTTTTCGTTCACAGGGTAAGGTGAAATCAACCCAGCTTCAGGATCACTTTCATCGAAATCCTCAACAGTCAACATCGGAACGTCGCAATCACTCAAGTCAATTACCACTGGTCTTCCAAAAGCAATGGCTACGTTCCTATCCTTTTCGAACAAACACCACCAAACTCTTCTCCATATTTTCTTCTCATTGACACTCAAAGGAGATTTAGAAACATCTCTTTGAAGACCGAACCCTTGTGCCAAACCAATAGCCACTCTTGTCCAATAGAAAGAATTCTTAGTAACATCTTCAGGGCCTTCCCAATAAGTTCCGATCAAAATCAATGTTTGAACAATGGTGATTGGATCACTTTCATAATTCGTTTCGTACAAGGCCTTTGCTCTTCTGAAGAACGTCAAACAAGCCAAGTTATTGGAGTTGTTTGTGTCCAACAATAAAGGATTTCTGGATATTCTACAACCACACAAGAACACTGCTTGTAACAACATCAAAGGAGGATTATCATTAGGATCCATAAACTTGGCCATGAACTCAGTTCTATTAATGACTGGCATTAACGGGTGAACATGTTCAAAATAATTGTTGATCAAATCTAAAGCCAACTCTTTATCTGGCAAAAGGAAAGCACCTCTAATTTTTAAAATCTCTAACTCAACCGAATCCAAGGAGTTCTCGTTAACATCAAATACATCCTCGTTTAACTGGACGTGATTATCACCAACACTTTGAGCAATGAAACCAACCGAAGTCGAGCCCAAAAACGTGAACGAGGCTTTTGCTTTACTTAACAACAACTCTTTCTTATGAACTGACGGTCTATTTTTGTACTTGGAAGTCAATGAAGGAGGGATACTAATTTGAGAAATATTCAACACTGGCTCACTGGAGTTAATCTGGACCTTCCCCTTTGGAGAGCTTTCTTTGTTGAATTCACCAACAGACTCATCTGGTTCGATTTTGACCTCACTTTCATCTTCCGTTTTCTTTTTAGGTTCAGTGGTGTTACCTCTCTTTTTAACGGCGGGCAAAACACAATCACATCCGAAGGTGATACAGTTAGTGCACGGAATGTGGATTTCGGCGTCACACCGAACCTTCCGAGACCTGCAAACCACACAAGCCCTTGAACCTCTTGGTCTTTTATATTTGATGGTGAATGCCTTTGGCTTCGGAGTATTTGTCTGTTTAGACACTTTGTCCTTTTCTGATTTGACCATAGTGGTTGGATGGCCTCTGCTTAGTTTGAAGTCTGTAACCTAACGACTTGAGACAGATGGAAAGTACTGGAGTTTCAAATTGGATAACTTAAATAAACCCTCTAAGGAAAAGCGATCACTACTAGAGTTTTTTACTCCGGAATTTTTTTCTGCAAAGTCGCGAACTACCCACTCAGTGAAACATGGGAGAGAGGTGGTCAAATTAGATTTATATTATTGTTTAGTATCGTTAGGTTGGGTGGGTAACTCTAACAGGCTACATTTAGAGTTGCTCAAACCGTAGGTCTTTTTTTACTGCCTGCGGCCCCTCCGTTTGTTCCCTCTGTATAGCTATTTCACTCCACGCGACCCCAGATTCCCTGCTAATCGGACTATTGTCCTTGCGGTAGATAACGGTATGGCTGGCGGCCTGGGCGTGAAGTACCACAAAGTCCCGGGGCCAGGTTTGCTTCTTGGCGGGGAATGTGTTGTACGAAGAGACTTGTAAACTATCCACACTCAAGACAATAACCTTGAATGGTAAAAGCTTAGGGGCGATGTAGTGTGCATAAAAACAAGGTGAAATAAAGTTGACGGATAAACTTCTGTATCTTGACGGCCGATGGCCATTTGCTGGAAATTCTACATAAAAACCAACCCAGTCTTAACCTGATGACGCGTCCCGGTTGACAGTATGTCTGCAAACAATAGGCCGAGGATGTTTAAGGTTAATGAATAAGGTTGGCTGCAGTGTTTTGAAAAATAGTGCGGCTCCCGCTATAACCGATGCCGATGTGCTACTGCGACTTGCTGCTCAGGGTAGTGCGATACTTAGTGAAACCGCAGGTACTGGCGCGCATCGCGGTGATCGTTTAGGACACACCGTTACATCTGACCATGGCTGAGCTGTCCCTACAATCATGGCTCAAAGCTTCTCTAGCCACAATATCGACGGCGATAGTACTCGGACAGCTATATCGGCTTGCTGCCGCCCTGAAAAGCCAAAATAAACTCACTTCTCTTCCTCCTCGTTCAAGAGGTATAGAAAGTCTTGTAGGGAACACTCCGTTGATTGAGATTAAATCGTTATCCAAATTGACCGGGTGTAAAATCTACGCCAAGCTCGAGCTCAACAACCCGGCGGGTAGCGCTAAGGACCGAGTGGCTCTTTCCATTATCAGATCAAACGAAAAGTTGGGGAAGTTAAAGCCTAATAATGGAGACATCATATTTGAGGGAACGTCTGGCTCCACTGGAATCTCCTTCGCCATGCTCTCCAACGCTCTTGGATACGATACTCACATCTGTCTACCAGATGACACAAGTGACGAGAAGCTCAAATTATTGGAAAGTTTGGGGGCCATTATAGAACCGGTCAAGCCTGCTTCGATTGTTGATCCAGAACAATATGTTAATGCTGCACGTTCTAGAGCAAATGCCATCAATGAAGACCCAAGCGATAGTAGAAATGCTATTTTTGCCGACCAATTTGAAAACGATTTCAATTGGAGAGTTCACTACAATACCACCGGGCCCGAGATCTGGCAGCAGATGGACGGAGAAATAGATTATTTCATCACTGGTTCGGGCACTGGTGGAACCATCTCTGGAGTAGGAAGGTACTTGAAAGAGCAGAACAAGGACTTGAAAGTCATTCTAGCCGACCCCCAGGGCAGTGGCTTGGCAAACAGGGTTAACCATGGCGTCATGTATGATTCAGTCGAGAAAGAAGGCACTAGAAGGAGACACCAAGTCGATACCATGGTGGAGGGTATTGGGTTGAATCGTTTGACGTGGAACTTCAAACAAGGCGAGAAGTTTATAGATTCTGCCATCCGAGTAACTGACGATGAGGCTGTTGCAATGGCAAAGTATCTCTGTGAAAACGATGGTTTGTTCTGGGGCTCCTCCGCTGCTATCAACTGCGTAGCTGCAGTGAAAACGGCTTATCAGGCTGGCCCAGGCCATGACATAGTGATCATTGCTTGTGATTCGGGTGCAAGACACTTATCAAAGTTTTGGGCAAAGGCAAGAGAAGCTTCAAAGGGCACTTTGTTATCTGAGATTGTCTCTTGAATGGATTTAGATCGGATGTAAATATAAGTTCTAGTTAGGCTGAATGCACAGTGACGATGCGATGAGCATAACGGTAATAATTGTTCAGCCTGTTTCTTGGATTATCACGAGCTATTACTTGCAATTATACTTATCTATTCGAATTAGCTTCTAAATGATCTATACATTGGTCATTATAGTGTACAAAACGTTATCTATTAAGACAACAATTATTAGGTATTAAGAATACAAGATGAGCTTTTATACCAGTAACCAGAAATTTGAGTAGCTACTGTAGGGAAATCACAGCTGGGCACTGGATCCATCATAGACTCACCTTTTGCTAGCCAATTGCCTTTTTGTTTCTCTATAGAGCTTGAAGGTGCTCAAGGACGAGGCAATAAGACCAAACCAGATTTGTAAGGTATTAAATGGCAACTTCATATTGAACACAGTGTAAGAGTCGAAGATGAAATCACACAACCACTTATAAACATCCAAATAAGCATTGAACTTCTTGAATTGGATTTCCTTTAAACTTTTGGCATCTTGGCTCTGCGAGTTTGAACTGTCGTTAAGATATTTCATCAAGGAGCTACTCTCGCTGCTGGACTTGAGACCAAGGATTTGCTTGGACAAGATTTTTGCCTTGTTTTTGACCTGGATTTGAATTTTCAATTCCATCTCTTGGTGGCTCAAAGTATTGATGTTTTCAACGGCATTGTAAATACCCAAGATCGAATCGTAGTACCAAGCCAAAGCTTCGTGCCTTCCAGCGAATTTCCTTACTGATTTGTTGGTGAGAATCCCCAACTTAAATAACAACAAACATTCGTCGTTAATACCATAGTAAAAACCAATAAGTTCGCCCAAGGTTTTTCTGTTCATCATAACTTCATGGAAATTGTTATTTGCAAAGGCCTGGGTGATCTTAATGTACAAATCCTTTATCCTGAAAGGAGTCTTACCAAATCTTAAGAATTGTCTATACATAGCAATTCCACCAACCATTCCCTGAAACCTTTTGGAGAATCGGGAGCAGAATAGTATAACGATGATTCTTGCAAAGTCCATAGGATGACGAAGAAAGTTACGGATCAAATTCAATTGCTTGGTTCTATCGTTATACCTTTTATCAATGCTGGCTATATTTATGGTTTCATCACTAAGATAATCACGGGTTTGATTAGCATGATAGATCAATAATCTTAGTAAATATTGTCCTGCTTTGGACATTTTATCCTTACCTGTTATGTTGTTTAACAACGACCAGAAAATGTCAACTGCAGGGACATCGGGAGTTTTAACGACATCAGTTTTGTCTGACGAGTCTTTAGTCTTTTCGTCTACCAACGGACTGGTGGAGCTGCTTCTACTAAGCATTTTTTCATCGACCTTAATTGTGTTTGCCTTATTATCACTTTCGGGAGTCATATAGGCCACCAACTTTGGCTTTATCGGAGTTTCGTATTTTTCTTGGGTGACAGTTACTGACATTCTTGAATCTTTGCTTGGGGAGTTCACAGGAGAGTTATCGTATGAGTCTATCCACTCTGAATGAAGGGTATGAACAACGGGACTGGAATGAGGTTGGGTTGAATAAATATGACTATTTGGATAATTATTAACCTGGGGCCTGTGATTGTTTACCTGGTAAGAATTGTTGGGGTAGTAATGATAATTTGGATGTGAAGTTAGGGGAGAAGATTGATATTTACCAGATCTATTCGACTGCAGTATGTGTGGTGTTTCTATGCTGGTCGATGAGCGTATATCGTTCATATTCCAAAAAAACCTGTGGCACTTGGTTGTATTTATATTGTGCTCGATAAGTTCAAGGTGGTAATTGTACGTACAAATTGCAACTTTGTGCGCGGATTTTTATGCAACATGGCTTGAAATTTTGATGTTGCAGTGATGAGATGAGACAACAAACCAGCAATGTGGGAGCGGGGCCAAGAAGGTGGCGGTTTAATATAAAGCAAAGGGGATGCGTTGGGTGTTGGTCTCCAATGGCTGGCACACCTGCTCTTTCCAGTGTATATCGATATGTGGTGCAGCAGTTTTCGATTGATGCTAGGCTACACTGCACTTCGCTACCGACTCCTGCACTTAAGAAATATTATGTCACAGTATTTGTACACCATGATAGGGGCCACATAGAGAAGTAGAGATTTAGAGGCACCGAGTATGTGCATGAAAGAAGTGAATCCAAGAAGGACCAAATACTCTGACGGTTACTCATTCCATTGTATTTGATGAAGATTTTTGCACCCACTTCGCGAACCACGTTTGCCTAATTGGAACCCAGCCAGCGTTCTTGTTGGGTTGGTGGCTGCTTGTCGAATACCACCTCAAATAGCGTCATCTCTACAACTAACTCTCGAGCGGTTGCCTATTCACTAACTGTTATCCATTTAAGCCATCCATTTAAAGCCATCCATCACTAATGCCTTTACTAAAGCCTTTACTAAAGCCTTTACTAAAGCCTACTCTGTAGACAACGTACTCTGAATCTTATATTGATCTACACAACTATGCACTGGGAATTTGGTTGTCATTTGCGTCCGTGATATCAACAAGAGTATCAGCAAAATGACCCCCGGTCCAGGAATTGAACGTACCAGGACGGAAAGGAGCTGGATCAAGAGCTGGTGTTTGTATATCCCTGATATACCCGCTGATACCTTCCTTGTTCCACATTTCAAAGAACCTGGTATTGTGCAAGTTAGCCCCTTGAATAGCGTAGATGGGTTGCACTTGCCAAACAGCACCCATCTTGGCCAAGTCGTGCTGGAAGTCTACAACTTGCTTGTCGGTATATCCATGGTCTTGGAACTTGTAGTTGCCAACGTATCCGAAACCAAACACCCTTTCAGGGACAATCTTTCTAAGCTCGTGGTGGAACTTCTCTACATCCTGGGGATTTGGCAGATCAATACGTGCCCACGTAGTATCTGTCAAAGGCAATGCAACAATGGCTCTGTCGATAACAGCCTCAATACACTGCTTGAAGAGGTAATGTCCGTAGGAGTTTCTACCAGCATCCCAGTCAAAGTAAACTTCCTTGTCGGGGGCAGCTTCCTTAGCGAGCTTTCTTCTCTTTTGCAAGCTGGCAAGCTTATCTGATTCAAGAAGCTTTTCGTACTTGGAATACTCGTCAGCAGTCAATACCTCTTGGGCAGCTTCGTCAAACGTCTTGACCTTTGCATCTTTGAACCACTTCAACTTCGCTTCACCAATTGCGTTGTTGCCGTGCTTGGCTCTGGCATCGTTCAACACTTTAATCAAGGGATCAATGTCAGGGTTGGTGGATCCCATGACATACTTGTGATCACGAGAGTCGAACACAGAAGTGATGAAGCCTCCGTGGTAACAATCGACTCTGGACATCAAAAGAGTGTCAGCCCCCATGATATCAATTTGGAATCTAGCAGCCGTCAATCTCTTCAAGTATTCACTGGTAGGAATAACTGTACGGCCAATTCCCTGGGTGAACTTCTTGACCCCAATAGCCAAGTCGTCCAAGTGAAACATGGCCACCCCAGCCTCAACAAATAGCTTAGTACATTTGGCGATGGTGGTGACCCCACCAAAGCCCATATCTCCATCGGCAATGATTGGTAATAAGAAGTCAAACTCATGGTATGACTTTCTCTCTTCCTCGGGCAAGGAAAGGAGGTATTGTCTCTGGCGACGGTCGTGCCACATCTGGGAGTTGAACACCTTTTTGACCACTCCTGGAAGAGTATCCCAAGGATAGTCAGCGTGGTCCACCCCTGGTTCTTGAACCGCTGCCAATCCACTGACACCACCCGATGCATAAACGCATTTCAATCCAGCTCTGGACATCAGCGAGGCAATCAATGGCTCGATACAACCGGCCGTCATGATAGGCTCCTGCTTCTCTCTTGCTTCATTTAACAATTTCCATAGTTTTCGGGCCTGTATGGAAGAAAAGTAATCAACCTTAATAGTGTTCCTAAAAGATGCAACTTCTTCGGCACTGTATGGCCTCTTCAAGTGCTTCTTGTGGTCTTCAGCCCACCATGCCTTGATGCTCTTAACATCTTCGTTGAATGAATCCTCTAATTGCCCCATATTCGATAATGAATGACCATCAAACCAGGAACTGCTTCCCTATTTATGTTTGATAGAGCGCGGAATTGGTTGCAAATTCCTGGGGTACGGAAAAAACCTTTACATCCGAAAACATCGGATATAGACAGTATTTCCTTAATGGCATTTATAAAGGAGAAGAATCACAGGTACGATGGGCTCAAGATACATTCGTATTACTAACATTATGGTCTTAGAAAGAGAGTTAACCGTTGCCTTGATTCAAACTGTTGCAACCCCCGATATCCCAGCCAATCTCAAGAGAGTCGAGGAATTGTTTGCCAAAGCCAAGCTGGAAAGACCAGAAATAGAGCTTGTGGTATTGGGAGAACACTTTGCTAACCCCATTGGTAAGGAGTTTTACGAAGTAGCTTGTGAAGAAATCCCCGGCCCAAAGTATCGTCTTTTGAGTGAGCTTGCTAAGGAACACAAGGTGAATATCATTGGTGGTTCGATTCCGGAAAAATTGGACGGTAAGCTTTATAACACTTCCTTATCTTTCGACAAAAGTGGAACGTTGATCGGGATCCACAGGAAAATCCATTTGTTTGACATCGATATCCCCAATAAGATTACTGCAAAGGAAAGCGAAGTGTTTGCTAGTGGATCTAGTGCAACTTTGATAAAGGTTCCTGAGTTTGGTGTTGTAGGTGAAGGTATTTGTTACGACGTGAGGTTTCCGGAGTTGGCTACCATTGCTTCTAGGAAAAGTGCATTTGCCATGGTTTATCCCAGTGCATTCAATACCACCACTGGCCCTCTTCACTGGTCTCTTTTGGCCCGCTCCAGAGCGTTGGATAACCAGATGTACGTGATCATGTGTTCTCCAGCCAGAAACGAGGACTTGAAGTACCCTGTTTATGGCCACTCAATTGTGGTTGACCCAAGTGGAAAGATCTTATGTGAGGCTGGTGATAAGGAAGAGATCGTTTACGCTAAATTGGAACCAGACTTCATTAACCAGTTCAGACAAAATATCCCAATTAGAACCCAAACCAGGTTTGATATCTATAAGGATATTTCTGAAACGGCAGTGACTTCATGTATCGAAGTTGCAGAAACCGATAGTGATAATTAATTGTTTCAATATATAACTTACTAAATCGTATCCAACCCTATAGTTCCCTGAAAGTTCCAATCATGGCCAGCAAAATATCCTTCAAGGAAGTTGTTCATATCGTACAAGTTTTGCACCGATACTGGATTAATGTAGTTGTCAATTTGGATTCTTGTGCTATTGGAAGTGTTGGTAAATAAGGTGTCATCAACAGGACTTGAAGTGGAGGATGGATTCAGTTTTATCTCTCCGTCATCATTCTCGTCTCCGAGTATACTTCTTTTCAATTTAGATATTATTGGCTGGTTATCATCCTTGGCAAGAAGCAAGTCTAAATCTTCATTTAACACCTCAATCCAGTACCGTCTGATTCTCAGAGTCCCACTGGATTCATTGATTCTTTCCTGGTTCAACTTCCTGAAAATCCCCGAGTGCTCAACCACTTCTTGGAGCTTCTTATCGATGTCTTTGGGTTGGTGTCTTTCAGGTAGAGCTTTGCAGCTTATTTTGTAAAACAATGCACTGGATAATAAGCCCAAGACGGCCGTACAGGCACACATCGAGACATCGGGCTCCAAAACATCATACACTCCCGTGTGAATAACCCTGGTTGCAAACTGGACATATTCAATACAACTTTGTGAGCCCCTTTCGATTAAAAATACAATCTCCTTTATCCTCAGGGAAAATATCTTGGACATTTTTTCAAGAGGATACAACATGAAGGGCAAAGTTGACGATATGACTGTGGTGAAATAATGGTTCAACAACTCTGCTTCGCTCTTGGAAGGAGTTTGGCACGAGCGTGGTAGACCAGCGTAAAAGTCTCTAAATAGCTGGTCCATTTCCAAAGCAGCCTTCAAATTACCATCAGTTAAGTTTTTGTAGACTGTGGGGAGTTTCGTCTTGTTGATCAAAAACAAATAAGCTATTTTGTTCAACTCAGTCATAAGGTAGTTATAGTGCAGGTTAGTGTCGTCCAGTTCCTCAAACCGCTTCTTGTTTTTTAGATTAACTAGTTCTAGAGGAACCGTGGGGGTTCTTCCAAAGTAAAGACAAAGCTCTATCTCTCTGTGGAAGATTGACCACCATAGATAAAACGTTTCGCCGGTGGCTATCGACTCCCTGTGATAACCACACGACATGGCATGGCTTATGGCCGTTTGTGCTAATATAAAAGCACTTTCCATCTGCATGTTTCTTTCGAAAAAAGTCGATAGCAAAAGAAGACAAAGAAGCCCATCTTTGGAGGGAACAAGATAGATGTCCGATAAAAATATCTTGATCAAATTTATGTATCTGTTTATTTTTTCATATGTTTCTTGCATTGAAGCACCCGGATATAAATCCAAGCTTACCCCATTAATCCACACAACGTATACACATGCATATTGGGCGGTGGATAACGAATCTTTGGGAAGAAACCCGTCCTTGATTTTCCAGAACGTCTCATGCAATTTCAAAAAGCTTTCATGGTTCATTCCCAATAGGATATTCTTGCTTGTGTAGTAAAACCGTGATACATAAAAGTCAGCTTCCTCTCTAGTGAAATAGCAGATCATAGGGTACTCTTCGAACCCCAGCTCACTGAATATTCGAGGATTCGTGGTGTCTGAAAAAGAGGATATGATAGAGCCTCTTTTGTTCATCACCCTTATGAACTTGATGGAGTTCAATTCCTTTTGGTTTGTCATACGAATGAAGTTGTTGAGGAGCGTCGTCAACGAACTTGTAAACCCAAACGAACCCATAAAATGGGACCGGCCATCGTTGTCGTAAACCACTCTATCGAACGAAGCGTCTTCCTCCTGGCCAAAGTACTTGGCCGTGGAGTCCATGCCCTTGAAACTCTTCCCCGAATAAACTACATACAGGGAACCATCTTCCAGGCTCAGACTTGCTAGGGTTTCGGATTTTGCCTTTTTTTCCTCGGAAACATCCTCATACAATTTCCTTAAGGCATTTGTGTTTGTAAATTCTACATTGGGGTAAAGTAGATTGATTATGTTGGCCATAATCTGTTTATCTGACAGGGAAACATTGCTTAAGCTGGGCTTTCTTTTCTTTCTTTTGATGGTGGTTTTACACTCTAGCTTCAAGGACTGGCAAGTGGCGCACGGCTCGTGTATACTGTATGCGTCATTGACTCTCTTGCAGGCCATCTTCTTGGTCTTACATCGATCACACAGAAAGTATACTCTGCGCGTTCTGGCATTGTCCATTGTAGGCTTATTCACATATGACACGGGATCCATGATAAGCGTGTCAAGAGGAACAGAATCAAAATTCTGGGGGGGAAGAGATAAACGAAACAATTAAACCCAAGGCTCTACGCAGAACGGAATTTCGCCAAATTTTGGCTGGTGGAGAGGAGAGATAGGAATCGGAAATTGCGAAGTCTTGTAGATAAAGATTTGGTGATATCGGAAATAGACACTCTTTCCGTGCAACGATGACAGGTGTAATTTACTAGACAGTTCGACAGTACGGGTCACAATGGCCACAGTGTACAGAGCACTCCAGTATTGGTGCGTCCAGCCGTATAGTAGGTGGCCATTGAACCGCTCGCCTAGCGTACAAACCATCTGCTGTCTATTGCAGGCTCAAAATCTCGCGCCCGTATCTTTAATTACCCCACAAAACAGCTTATCAGGAAAAAATCACTACATCCGCTCTCAATTCACACATTGATACGGTTCGTTCTAACAGCTTTATCTATGAATCAGTCGAGAAAGGCCATCCTCAGGCCGTCGGCCACCAATGAAACAAGCTCTATCTATCTGTAGAGAAAATTCTGAGGTCTCAAAGCACTTATCTATCGAGCCCGATAAGCGTAACCCAAATAATAATAACCGCTTCACGTGTCGGAAAAACCTGCTAATTCCGTCCTCAGCAAGAGCTTTTCTAGCACGTATAAAACAGTATGGAAATCCAAACAATCCACCCAACATTATATTATGACCAGCGATAGCACGAACACTTCGGTGGCATCTAAGAAGGACAAACTGGTGGTGGGAATTGAAGACGTAACCAGCAGCCAGGACACGGTGCTGCGCGGTCAGGAAGACATCGGTGCAAAGTATGCAGACTTGTTGCAAGAGGGCTATACAAGAAAAGAAGAGAGGAAGATTCTCTGGAAAGTGGATATGTTTCTTATCCCATTTCTTTGGTTGAACGTGTCGTTTGGGGCCATGGATAAAGTTTCCAATGCCACCGGTTCTATTTATGGGTTGCAAAAAGATTTGAAGTTGGTCGGCAACGAGTATTCTTGGATTGGCTCGGCCTTCTACTTTGGTTATTTGTTTTGGTGTTTCCCCAGCGGGGTCATTCTTCAAAAGTTACCGGTTGCAAAACTTGCTGGCTCATGTTTTTTCCTTTGGGGGATCATTTTGATTGGTTCTGGTTTCGCTCAGAACTTTGCAACCATGATAGCCATGAGAGTTATTCTTGGTATCTTGGAAGCACCTATTGTTCCTATCAATCTTATTATCATGAGTATGTGGTATAAAAGAGGCCCCGAACAGTCGATTCGTCTTGGTTTATTCTATACTGGATTGTCTACCATTTTCACCGGCACCATTGGTTATGCTTGTGGATCCTACACCAATGAAAAGTACCAGCCTTGGAGGTACTTTTTCTTCATTCTTGGTGGGATGTCTTGCCTCTATGGTCTTTTGGAATTCTTCTTTTTACCGGACTCTCCCGTCAGTTGTTGGTATCTTTCGGACCGTGAAAAGGCCATCGTTATCGATAGAGTCAGAAAGAACCAAACAGGGGTGAAAAATACCAAGTTTAAGAAGGAACAGTTCTTCCAGACTTTCAAGGATCCCAAAGTATGGGTCATGGTGCTTGTTCAGTTGTGTATTTCTATTCCTAACGGGGGGTTGACCAACTTTGCCCATCTTATTATCAACGAAGACTTGGGATACACTCCCAGAGAATCCACGTTGATGTCGATGCCAACCGGGGTGATGCAGACCATATCGGTGTACATGGCCAGTGGGAGTTTGGCACTTTTGGAGAAGTTGTTCCCCAAGAAACACTTCAGAGGAGCTGTTCTTTGTTTTTTCCTCCTCCCTGCTTTTGTCGGCACTGGATGCTTATACAGGCTTCCTCGTGATATGACAGGAAGCAGACTTGCGTCGCTTTACTTCTCTTTCTTCTACTTGGGGTCCTACATCATGTCTTTGAATCTTATGGCAGCCAACCACGCTGGGTTCACGAGAAAAGTCACCGCCAACTCGCTTTACTTCTTGACATACGCAGTAAGTAATTTGATTGCACCTCAATTCTTCCTAGCCAGACAGGCACCCAGCTATACTCTTGGGGTGGCGGCCATTTTTGGTGCTTATGCCATCACCATATGTGCTGTGTTGTTATACATGTTTTTGTGCTGGAGAGAGAACACTAGAAGAGACGCTAAATACGGCTTGGCTGTAGAAGAGAACAGAGAGTCTGACTTCCAGGATATGACTGATATCGATAACACGAATTTCCGTTACAAGTGGTGAGTATGTAGTTTATATTACCGGTTAATATATGTATGACTTAGTCAATTACAAGTTCATTGTCTGCAAGTTGGGATAGAAATACATATAAATACCTGCTCAAGTCTGCAAGATGTGATCGAAATAAATATAATAAATACCTGCTCTACAAGTTGGGATAGAAATAAATATAATAAACACGCTCAAGTCTACAAGCTGTGATAGAAATAAATATAAATACCTGCTCTACAAGTTGTGATCGAAATAAATATAATAAACACGCTCAAGTCTACAAGCTGTGATAGAAATAAATATAAATACCTGCTCTACAAGTTGTGATCGAAATAAATATAATAAACACGCTCAAGTCTACAAGCTGTGATAGAAATAAATATAAATACCTGCTCTACAAGTTGTGATCGAAATAAATATAAATACCTGCTCTACAAGTTGTCAGAAATAAGTATAACACGCTCAAGTCTACAAGTTGTCAGAAATAAATATAATAAATACCTGCTCAACTATAATACATTATTCGCCATAGATCAAACGTCGTCGGGCTGGACGGGTCCCGGACCCATCATAAACGCACCCACCGACCCCAAGTAGCCCTCGTGTCTCAAAAAGTAGCTCTTCATATCTCCATTGGACCAGAAATTGACAGCGTAACTGAGAGTGTGGATGGTTTCTTTATGGCCAGAAATATAGCTGCCACCAAAATAGATCCTTTTAAGGTTGAATCGTAACGCTTGCAAATAACTGATCTGTCCGATGTTATTTGATATCAGATAAAGCAACGATCTAGCAATATCCTCGCCTCTGAACTGAGCTAGTTTCTGGGCTGGAGTACCGTTGGCAAGATCCTTGTTGAATCTGAGTTTCTTGAACACCTTTGCAAACGACGAAGCAATATGGCTTGATTTCAACCCGATCTTGTTGTAGCTGCTTCCGTAGATATCCCCCACCAATAGATCGATGTTCTCATTGTCCCCTCTGGATGCCATTTCCAACATCTCATTATAATCTTTCGCGTCGGTCAATAAAGAAAGTAATCCCCATAAGGTTCCGCCTCCCAAGGAAGAACCGCCGATTCTTTCAAACCCGGTTGGACCAGGCCCAGTCACCTTGATCATAGAAACCCCGCTGCCGATGTTGACAAGCAAGTACGGGTATATTTGCTGGTCATGGGTATATGGGGAAGAGATGAACTTTGTTTCGTTATCGTGTAAATCATAAATGAATATCTCGTTGGGGATCTTGGTGATGAACCAGTCCAAGCCCTTGATCAAGCATTCCATCTCGTCTATGGCGATGACCTCCACCGGGAACTTGTGTTTCAAAAATTTTTTAGCCATCAATTTTTTGAACTTATGGGCTCCACCGCCAGTGGCCATCAAATATGTGATGGGAGGTAACTTTTCTTTGTCAATTGAACGCTTGATTAATCTTAGCATGAAGTTCAACACATCGGTGGAGAAATTTTCTGTCTGGAAATCTTTGAAATGCAACTTTCCACCGTTCAATTGGTTCTTCTTGGTGCTTTTGGTGAAGTATACTAATTTGGTTAGGGTGCCTCCAATATCAACAGAGATATGTATGACCTCGGAGTTGTGTTTTGGAAGGGTGATGTTTTTCACACTTCCCCCGTTTGCTCCGGTGATTTCCTCGTCTTCATCGTCGTCTTCAACCTCTGGATCGCTATTTTCCGGGGAAGGCGAGGTGGATGAGGAAGTCGAAACATTGGCGTCGTCTTGTAAGGCTAGGACCCGGTCGTTGGCGATATACGCTCCCGAGCAGTCGATACGAATCGTTCCAGGCCTGGCCCCATCCAAGTTTAATGGTTTTTTAACAAACATCAATGAGTACCCAACACTTGACTTGAATTTTTTTAAACACTTTCGGACTACAGAAAATCGTCTACCGGTTTTCTAGAAGCTAAAACGGATGGATGTACGTCTTTGGTAACGGTGGGTCTTACACAGTAAACAAAAGAGTGCAAACCTATTCACCGGTGAGTTTAAAATTTTTTTACTAATCAAAAGAGTGATAGGACAAATGGAAAAGTGAAAAAAACTATCGTATAACTGATGATTTTTTACGCGCAGTCAAAATGTTGGGAATAAGTTAATTTTCACTTGTCAGTTTGTGAAATTTTTGGTTGCAAAAACCTGTGACTTGTTTAGCGAGAATGGATTCGTTGATATTGGCCAACAGATATTTGCCAGATCAGTATGGCTTGTACCTTGATGTTGATCCCAAGAAGCCGAATTTCCTGGGCCAGTTAAAATTTAGCCTTGTTAAGTCCGCGAGATACAGTGGAGATGAAGGTTCGTTTAAGTTGGTTTTGAATGCAGACAAATTGGTGATTTTACTGGCCACCTTGGACGGGGATCCTTTAAAGGTGGCTGCCGATAGGGAAGGTAAAAAAATCGAGTTGCGTAGCGACCTGCAAAAAGATTTCACTGGGTCTCATGTTGTGATCAAGTATTTAGGTACCATCAAAACATTGAATTCTTTTGAACAAACCAAGGGGGTATTCAAATTTGAAATCGATGACCGGGTTCTTATCTCAACACAATCACAGCCTCTGTTTGCCCGGTTGATCTTCCCATCTATAGATGAGCAGACCTGGAAGGTTCCCATGCAGCTAACGGTTAAAACGGCTAAACACTTGCAGGTTATTAGCAACAATATAGCTGAGTCGGAAGAGACATCTGAGGAAACCAAGACCGTTACCTTCATGGTAACTCCTCCAATAACATGTTCCAATTTCACCTTAAGCATTGGGGATTTGCATCATATTGAATCTACAGCCAATCGGGTACCAATCAGAGTCTACTTTATTAAAGAGTTTACCTTAAAAGCCCAGGCTGTGCTTGATGTGGCAGAAAAGCTATTTCCACATTTCGAGAGGCTATTTGGGGACTATCCCTTAGAGAAGCTTGATATCGTGGGTATTCCGTACTTAACTGAAGGAGCTATGGAGAACTGGGGAGCCATCACCGTGATGCAAGACCATTTATTTAAGGATGATCTCCTTCAAACCGAGCAATTGGTCAGCCATGAATTGGTTCACCAGTGGATTGGGAACACCATTTCCTTCGATGATTGGAGATACTTGTGGTTGAACGAATCCTTTGCAACTTTATTTGGTAATTACATCGTGAGTCTTATCGACAACACCTACAAGTACCAAGAAGAGTTCATCGAGATGGCAGGCCGTTTATTACAAATGGGGGAAGTCAACATCCAAAAGTTCATGAATAAGCTTGTTATTAACACCGAATCCACCACTGCATATTTATTCAACCACCAGGTGTACGAAAAGGGGATTTTGATGCTTAGAATGATTGGTAATGTTCTAAGCCCCGACGATACCGACAACATGGAAACGTTTGCCAAGGGCTTCAGCAAGTTCATTGAGGCCAATAAGTTCAAAACCGTCAAACCCTCTGAAATTTGGCAGTTTTTCATTTCTGAGTTCGATATCGATTTGCTTACATTTTTCAACATTTGGGTCCGGTACGACAAGTTCCCGTTTGTTCAAATCAGCCACAAGGATGAAGAATTGGTTATCGAACAAGCACAAAGCAAGATCTACCATTTCCCTCTTGTGATCAAGACAACCAATGGTAGTTACCAGCTCTATATCACCCAGAAGACTACCAAGGTTAAACTCGCCGTTGAAGAGATTATCACCATCAACAAAGAGAAGGTTGCATTTATCAAACAAGACGTTTCAAAGAAGATTGTTAAGGGTTTAGACACCAGTCGTCTTAACAAATTAGATGCGTTGTGTTACCTTATTGATTACCCTGATGGCAACAGCACTCTTCACCAAAAGCTCCAAAGCATTGTTCATAGATCGTGAGCTCAAACACTCTAGTGTAAATAGACATAGATAGATAATAGAGTGCAAGTAAATTTGGGTATAATATTAAGTCTACACTATACATGAAGATCATCAGACAAGCCTGCTGTCTTGAATGGGCACCGGGTATTAGGGGAGGTCTGTTAATGAAAGGGGCTTTTAAACCATTGAGTTGTTAATCATTGAATGCAAAATTAAAAGGATTGTATGCTAATGTCTATAAGTGTCGTAACCGTATTCCACCAAACAACTTAATGTCCAACTAAATATTCCACTTAACTTCCCGCTTGTTGTAGACAAAGTCAAGGATGTTGTTAGCAAAGTTGTCGACCGAATCAATAGAGTTTGTGTCGCTATTGTTGCCATGCTGATGGTTGTGGGGAGGGTGGGGGTAGTGATGAGCCTTCGAAGCCTTCTCCCCTTTGCACCCTTTGCATGTGCAGTCGTTTCGTAATAAGTCTTCCTTATACTTGACCAGCTTTTTGTTGTTTTTGCTGGAGCCAAGACTTGGGGATGAAGGTTTATTGTGGAGGATGTGACTGAGCGACTTGGAGTGTCTTAAGCTTGGCTGGGACGGAGCAGAGGGCCGCTTTTGATCGGGGATGGTGTGGCTGATGTTTTGGGCCATACGGTTACTGGAGTGTGCTGTACTACCACCCGAACGTGACTTGTGTGCCGCCTTGGTACCAGCATTGGAAGGAGTAGAACTGGCTGCAAATACTGTTGATGCGTGTTTTTTCAAGCCAGGGTTCGCGGGCTTGAGCTTCAGTCCTGCAAGTTTAGGGAGGTGGGTATAATTGGAGCTCCCGTGGCTTGAGTGGCTCGAGTGGCTTGAATGATGGCCTGAAGCCGGGGTGCCATGTGACGAGCCACCACTGGTGTGGAACTTAAGGGGTAAGTATGAGTTTGTGCTTGATTTGGAAGTGCTGGAAGTTGATGACGAGGATCTGGAGTGGAAGGAAGTGGGAGCTGATTTCAGCAGATGCACCAGCTTTGTGCTTTGGGATGACTTTGTTGATTTGGAAGAGAAATCAGAATTATTTGAAGAAGAACGCCTGTGTTCTTTTGCTGGGCCAGCAGGATCAGACTTCTTTGATTTGGCGAATATGTTCATATTAACTTAAAATATGACCGGGATAAGCCTAAGGACCAAGATGCAAAACGGAGGCCTGAAGATAAGTTAACGGATAGAGATAAAAAAATTTAGTGGGATGATAGTGGAGTTTTGTAGGTGAAAAATTGAGATAGGCAGGGTGAAAAATGTGAAAATTTACCACAAGAATTTAAAAAATACGCTTTAGCATTTGAATAAACCATAAAAGGGGGCGGGATCAAAGACAATAACGAGAAACCTGTCGTTGTATAGGAAAATCTTTATTAAATAATAGACACCTCCTCAATCAATAGTTGACTGGTCAATATTATGAGGCAAAAGCAATCGGTGGATCAATCTTGTTATAACCCTCTAAAGAAAAATATGCGTCTCTTACAAATTAGAGAGGCAGACTTCTATTGTTTACGACCGTTTTCAGTTAAATCAGTCAATAACTCCTGGAATGCGAAAGTAAAGTCTGCCTTAATCGCAGTGACTAAATCAAATTTCTTTTATCAGGAATAAAATAATTGTGGAAGGGGAGATGTTTTTGCTGACGCCAATTTTCAGTAAATAAAGGTTGATTAATAACCTAAACATCTGGCGTTTGGTTGTAAGTTCAAACTTATTATACTTGGCTATAGTAACTTTGGCGTCACGATTTTGGCGTTGGTGGTTTTGGCGTTCGGGTTTCGAGCCAATGTGTCTCAAGCAATTAAATTTATAGTTAAGCCATTCAATTGTTACCTCACAACCAAATCATCCCGATTTGACAGTTTTACTCACTACTCGGCGTACTGCCGACCTCCATATCAAATCGTCCTCCTTTTACAGTTTACATGCTTAGATCTGGTCAATCTCGGTTGAAACATACGGGTTAGGTAAGTTACTCGGCCCAGCTAATACAGGTTGTTTCTATCCTCGTGAGGTTGGTCCCTTTTCTCCTAGAATTGTCCCGTTTATATCATCGAATGATCTGCAGACCCCGGTACCATTTCCACAGATATTCCATGCTGTTCAATTCTGGGTTATAACGTCCCAGCTTCAGGAAGTGGCTGAAGCATTCCCCGTTCAGTAATATTCATTGTTGGAGATTATAAGCTTTACAGGGGTCCAATTCCTCGATGAATTCCTCGATGAACCATTCCCTTATGAAGCTGCATTAATAGCAGGCCGTTTTGCTACAATTCCAACCCCAATCGAACATACTTCTTGAAACGATGGGGTGAAGCTATTATAGAAGATCCAGTGATCTAAACTGCAAAAAATAAAAGCTATTGCCACTTTTAAGTAAATAATAATTCTAGACCTCGCATCCCAGACTGCAACCATTTTCTCACCTGGTAACAGGAGGAAATCTTCACGTATTTTTTTGTTATTTGGGATAAATCTCCCCGATTGGAGGGGTTTCCAACCACAAACTGTCACTCTCGGGTAACCTCCGAAATGCATTATCGTTTAAACAACCTCCTATTATCAATTTACATAAGCAGACCACTTCACCCACTCTTCTTAAGCTTCTAAGCTTGTTTGACTTACCTTACCTCTATTAGTGTTTCGACGTAGTGCTGAAATCAATTCCATGCTTAAATCACACACTCAACCAAGTTGACCCCAACTTTTAGTAGTAACCGGCAAGTGATGTTTGGACCCCTTAATCTACAGCGAAATATTATTTTCTACGCATGGAATATGTTTCAAAGTTGCACTGTTGATTGTGCTATAAATAAGTAGAGTAACATATCAACTCATCTAATATGTACAGGGGTAAAATGTCTAGTTGTCTAGACCCTTATCTCTGGAGTGTCATCTTCTGTTTCGATTTTCTTAAGCTCTTCGTCAAAATCCAAGTGTTCTTGAATATTCCAAAGGTTGGAGTACAATGAATCGGGCTCTGCTAAAAGCTGGTAGTGACTACCCTCTTCGACCACTTGTCCTTTGTTTAACACGATGATCTTATCGCTATCGGCAATGGTTCTCAACCTATGGGCAATTGAGACATTGGTGTTACTTGTTTCTTTGAATACGCTCCGGATTGTCTTCAATAAGCTCTGCTCCGTGTGGGTGTCCAATGCACTAGTAGCTTCATCAAAGAATGTAATAGGGGATTTCTTCAACAATAGTCTTGCGATTGCGAGTCTTTGTTTTTCACCTCCAGAGATCATCATTCCTCTTTCTCCAACAATCGTGTTGACCCCATCAGGCAATTCTTTGATTAATCTGTCCAATTGAACCTTCTTGATGTTATCATGAATCTCTTCATCACTTGCATCTAAACGTCCGTATCTCACGTTCTCTAGAATTGTTTCATTAAATAATGGCGTGTCTTGGGGAACAATTCCTAAATGCTTTCTTAAGGATTCCAACTTAACATCACGTATATCTTGTCCGTCAATGAGAATACGACCTGCAGATACATCATAGAATCTAAACACCAACCTTAAAATTGTCGATTTACCGCTTCCACTTGGGCCAACAACCGCAACTTTCTGGCCAGATGGTATAGTAAATGAGGCATTGTTTAAAATTGGTCTATCTGGATGGTATCCAAAAGTGACGTTTTCGAATCTGATTTCACCTGGGTTGGTGCTATCCAAAACCAAGTCTTTTGCTCCAGGACGATCAACAATACCAATATCGTGGTTTTGCAATTGGAACAAATTCTCCATATCCAATAAAGATTGTTTCAACTCACGGTACACAGAACCCAAGAAATTCAAGGGCATTGACAACTGAAACACCAATTGATTGATCAACACCAAATCACCGACGCTCAAGCCACCAGTTGCAACACCTTGACACCCCATGTACATCATGGCAGTTAAGGCACTGCTAAATATAAGGTTCTGACCCGAATTCAAGAAGGCTAGGGACGTGGCCACTTTGATTGAGGCATTTTGGTACTTGGTTAACGCGCTATCATACTTTGATGTCTGGAAAGCTTCATTGTTAAAGTACTTTACTGCCTCGAAATTTATCAAAGAATCTAATGCAACATTACCAGCCTGATTATCTGCATTATTGGCTTGACGTCTGAACTTCGTACGCCATGCGGTAGTACGAATTGTAAAGATAGAGTATGCAAGCATCGTGAAAAATGTAACGGTTGCAAAAGTTGCACCGTAGTTATACGTCAAAACACCACAAACAACACTGATCTCAAAGGTGATAGGAATAATGTGGAACACCATCGCATTCAACACGTACGATATACCTTTAGTACCCCTATCTATTGCTCTTGTAAGAGCACCTGTCTGCCTTGAAAGATGGAATTGCAAATCCATATTTAAAAGGTGACGGAAAGTGTTCAAAGCCACTCTTTTGATTGCAGTTTGTGCAACAGAAGCAAATATAGCGTTTCTCAATTCGCCAAATAAAACAGCTGCAAAACGTGCCCCTCCGTATGCAAATACAAGAGCACCAATCACGCTTCCACCAATCCCCAAGCTGTCGGACCAATCAACATTCATACCATCGATAATACTCTTGAAAAAAAAAGGCACCTGAACGTTCAAAAGCTTCGATCCTATCAACAAGGCTAGGGCTATTATGACCCTGATTTTAAAACCAGTATTATTCTTGGGCCATATGGTTGTTAAAAGCGATCTAATCATGTTAGCCTGAGAAGTACTTATGTTTTTACCAAACAACAAAGACGAGGAGTTGGCGCTTGAACGAGGATCATTGTTTGGGGTTCCTTGTTTAGATGCCTGCTTCACGGTGTTCTGGACAGTAGCCGATACACTTTGCTTGGTGGAGTTGGCGCTATTCGAGGCATTTTGCTCCCGAAACCGAGGCACAGAAACATGCAATTGTCTCCATGCTATCGATGGTCGAGAGACGGGGCGAATCAATGCCCCGGCCTTCAAAACCCTGGGACGTAGCAATCGGGCCCCGTATAAAAACATCTTATGCGATCCCGGAGATGTTAAGCTTGTGATACACTATCTTTACAGGTACACGGTGGGTAAAAATCACCAGAAAAAAGTACAGGTCTTCTTCAAATATAACGTCACTTGTGTGCTTGCTTGGCCAGACACAAGAAACTCAAAAAAACTCAAGAAAAACCACCAATTCAATAAAGATTGCAACTTGTGTTACTAATCAGTACGTACTGTTTCGCACTCTCACCAAAGCCATAGATTTTCAGATAGAGGTCGTGTATGATCACGCACCAAAATTGATTACAATTATCAACAATCTTGATCAGGTGGTTTTTCTCTTGTGATAATCTCGTGATTAGAGCTATCGTGCCAAAGTAATGTCAAAAAGAAGAAGCGATTTTGACGAACCGATCGATAAGAAACAGAAAGACCTTTTGGACGCTGTTTCGAAGGAGCCCAGCCCCGCTACTGCCCTGAGTGCTGACCACACGGTGTCCAGCACAAGCGGTGCCAACGGCCATCAAGTTCATAACAATGGTCCTGATAGGACAGAGCCATATCAAAACGGCCCCAACCATGACTCGGCCATTCCCTCAGGCGAAACAGAGTCGGCCAACGGCGTGGAATCTGTCGGTGACTCCCAAGGTAAGAAGCTCGGTGAGCCTGCTATTCAATCTCAGCTAGGCACGGATGACTCCCACGCAGACCACGCCAATACAATTTCCGGACCTAGTAGTTCGGTTGGTGCTAATGTTACTGCCAGCACGGTGAAATCCACTCGGGAGCCGGACGAGGCTCTCCTTCCCCCAAGCCCTATTCACCCAACAACTTTACCAAGTAAACCGTCCCATGGTTCAGAGGAATGGCACCGGTTGAGAAAGGAAAACCACAAAGAAGTTGAACGTCGTCGTAGAGAGAATATCAATACTGGAATCAGAGAATTGGCCGGTCTTATTCCAACGAGCGACACTAATAAGGCCCAAATTCTTCAAAGAGCCGTGGAATATATTAAAAGACTCAAAGAAAATGAAACTAACAATATCGAAAAATGGACCTTGGAAAAATTATTGACCGAACAAGCGGTCAGCGAGTTGGATGCTAGTAACACCAAGTTGAAGCAAGAATTGGAAAGAGCCTATCGGGAGATAGAGCATTTGAAGAGATTGCTTGAGAAAAAGGAATAGTTGGATATGAAATGAAGTATAACGAAGTGTAATATTTAGAGGAAGTGATTTTTCAAATTTGTGTATATGATTAAAATACAAAATGTACAATGCTAAATGGAAATGGGGAATGGAAAATGCATATATGTAAAAAAATTAAATTGCATCCTGATTTGATCTATCAGTAGATGCTTTGTAAATTCTGTTCAAGTTGATGTTTTGGGCTATTTGCTCATCATAATCAATGTAATCGGTGAACAATTTGAAGTAGTATGGATCCACTTTGATTGGGTTGAACGCATCAATATGATCAACCATCAGACGAGTCAGCTTTCCGTCCAAAATCTTGGACATTTCGGTTTCATGGAACTCGGTGAAATCACGGGACGCAAAGTACTCCATGAGTATTTCATCTTTATTGAGGAGCTCGATAAGTTCCTCCCGACTCAAGTTCAACATCAAGTCTAAGTCATCATCTTTAAGACGGATTTCATACTCGTGAGACTCGACCTTTTGACCATTCTTTTCACGGTGTTTGGCTTCCAATTTCAACTTCTTCTTCTCTTCTTTACTCAACTCGTAGTTTTCAACTTGTTGACTCTTGTCGGTGACTCCATTCTTGATATAGTATTCTTGGAAATTGTGGTAGTCATTCCATTTCTTCTTATCATTAAGGAAATAATATAAATCCTCTTCTTTGACCCATAAACGTAATTGCTGTAAAAACACATGGCCAGAGAACTTCTTGGATAACATTCCCTTACTATATTCCACGCTAAGCATTTCTGTAAACCTCTTAGGAATGTAACCGATTTCCCCTTCAATGGTGGACTTAACAAGAGGACTGATTTCATTGAAGTTAGAGAAATGGTTGTTACGACAATTGTAAATCTGTAAGATCTCATTTGTCTTTTCGTTCTGCCCGTCTTCGACTTTCCAGTTGTCTGGTAAAAGCTTCTTGAAGCGGTCTGGAGGGTTGGTGTTGGAAAGAGAGAGACCGGTGATATCGATGTACAATCCAGTGTCAAGATCAATGAAACGGGCATCGATGTTGTTGTTACCGTTACCCTTTTCACGTAAGGTAATGAAACTTCCACAGTCCATAAAGTACCGGCCCAACCCATCGTTTAAGTCTTCCACAATCAAAGACTGGTTGAAATCACGGGAAAGTTTATGCAAATCGTTTATAGACATTTGAACATCAATATCGTTATCCCATGGGAAGGCAATACCGTTCCAGTACCAACTGAGTAATGATCCATGTGCAACCCAAGTGTTGATCCCGTTCTTACGGCAGAAACTTAAAAAGGCCCTGACCAAATGGTGCAAGGTCAATGTTTGCTCGTAAGTCCCATATTGGATACCACTGAAAAATCTCCAGTCATAATGGTCACCGATGGCGGTTCCAAGTAATCTCAGTTCTCCGAAATACTTTGGAGGTCCTCCATTTTCAACCTTATTCTTCGAGTACTTCAAAGAACGGTAGTATCTCATTTCGGATTCGGTCAACTTTTTGCCCGTACGCAACCTGTCGTCGAATTCATTGATAACTTTATTGAAATCAACCTTGAAATCAGATGGGCTTAAGGCGATTTCATAATCGTTAAGAACTTGGTATTTGTTTGGAGGGTGAGCACTCTCCAAAGCTTTGTATTCAGTGAATAAGTCTATCTTGTCCTTTCCTGATTCTTCAACATACTGCTTGACCAAATCGTTCTTGAGCAAGCTGGACTTGGTAGGGTTACAAGAAACATTATAGGAGCCATCTTTGGTTAAGAAAATAATCATTTGAGGTGGTGGAGCAAAAGAGTAGAGGTATGATTTACCAATGATGATACCCAAATCTTCAGTAACACGTCCAGGAGGTTTGTTGACGTTGAAACCAGGGTGGATGGAGTTTCCGTCGGAGTGTCTGAGAGGTAATTGGTCATTATTGACACAGAAATCTTTTGGTTCCCATGCGTCACGTCTCTTGGAAAATGAGTGGGTATCTCTTTTGGTTTGGTTTTCTTTATCTTCGGGTTCGTCCTTGTTTTCGTCCTTGTTTTCGTCCTTATTTTCGTCCTTGTTTTCGTCCTTATTTTCGTCCTTGTTTTCGTCCTTATTTTCTTTGGATTCTTCCTTGTTTTCTTCCTTGTTTTCTTTGGATTCTTCCTTGTTTTCTTCCTTGTTTTCTTCTTTTGGTTCTTCCTTGTTTTCTTCCTTGGATTCTTCCTTGTTTTCTTCCTTGTTTTCTTTGGATTCTTCCTTGTTTTCTTCCTTGTTTTCTTCTTTTGGTTCTTCCTTGTTTTCTTCCTTGGATTCTTCCTTGTTTTCTTCCTTGGATTCTTCTTTTGGTTCCTCCTTAACCTCCTCCTTGGCCTCCTCCTTAACCTCCTCCTTGTCGCCATTCTGAAGAGCCTTGTCCTTCGCCTTCTGAAGCTCATAAGCCTCAAGCTCCTCCTTCTCCTTCTGCTCTTGTTGGTCCTTTTCCTTGTTCATTCTATCCTCGTCGTCCCTGGCGTCCAAAAGAGAACAGTCTGGCTTCTGGGAATCAGGAGCAAGCAAAAACTTGTTTAAAGCCGATAAGTCCACCCAGTCAGCCCAGTGGAAGGGAACTTCGATGACCTGGTTTGGATGGCTCTGGATCTGGCGGCGAAGGTGACTGAGGTAAACAGCCAAGGTGAAGCGTGGCTCAAACGGTTGGATGTCTGGGACTTCGTCCTCTGAATGTGGCAAGAAATAACTGGGCACATTTAACGACAGATGCTTGGAAAGGTCTACATCCACCATCCAAAACTTGTGTTCGACGTCCGCCTTCATTTTCCCCTGTAGCATCCGTTCAACCTTCTGGTTGAAGTCATGTGTGTTTGCGGTTGTGTCGGACAGCTTTAAAACGTATCGATTGTAAAGGCGGCCAAAGTAGTTATCGCCGTCGATATTGATGGGCACCAAACGAGCCCGATTGATGCTTATGCTTGCCACCGTCAGGTAGATGACAAGCGATGCCATCACAAGTATGACAAAAAGCCTGATGTACTTTCTCCGAAGGGATATGAAATTCATGATTTTATTTACTGGTAATGTTCTACCGGTTATGCTAATGACTCAAAATAGGTATATCATATACTGATTAACAATACGATAACGATAGTCGAGCTGCTATGAAAAGATTATACTAAGTATAGAATCTATAAAAATGTTAGCAAATTTCAAAATGCAGTTTCTTGGTATTTAAAGGTTATTGTCGTGTGACGGGGGATTGAGATCTTGCATCTTGCAAGTTGCTTTTTCGTGCGCGAGCTCCAAATCGAAAATATTTTATGCCTGAACGAGCTGGCTCAAGTTCACAGTTGAATTAGCTTTCGGTGGTGCTACTTGCCCATGGGGTTGGGGCAGGATGGCCGCAGGGCCAACACGCCAGCACTACTTCTCACCACTTCTCCCCAGCCGGCCTTTATCGCTGCTGAAGATAACTAATACCAGCATCCCCACTGCGGTGGAGACGCCTCGAGCCAACGCAAATCCCTATTTATTTAATCCATCTCCTGGCGTGTCTAAACATGCAAGGTTTGGTTAAGATGTCATGTCCTTAACTCCTCGACGTCGCGTGGAAGAATAAACTTGCCGTTTCAGTCTCAGAGCCACATATGTGCATGGATGATACCGAAGGTGTGGCCCGTACTGGTGGGATCCTTCAACTTACAGGCCACCATAAAGCAATTGAAATCCATTTAGTCCCTCCCACCTTAATACCTTTTATCTCCGTTTGCCTGATCTACAAAAATATATTTATCTGTGTTCCGGGGCGCGAAACATTTCTGCTTGTTTAGGCGTGCTTCCGTCTCTTGGCGTGCTTACCGCGTAATGATTGTATCTCCGTCCACACCGCAAGGGGCAAGCACCAGTTATTGTTTCAGGGTCGGTAAATTATCCGGTCCCTTAAATTCCTTCTGTTATCCAAATACTAAACAAACTATTCAATGTTCATACCGATACTGCCCCTCATCGCACTAGTGAAAAATACTCCTATTCGGGTTGGTGCCAGTGACCATTGCTGTAAGTGGACTGTAGCGTGGACTGTAGCGTGGACTGTAGCGGAACTGTAAGCTCGTGGAACCTTTGGTGTCTCAAATCACAGCATGGCGTTGGTTTTAATCACAGGCCCGATCCAATTTCACACTGTGTTTATGCTTTTTGTCTTTGGAGCCAGACCTTTCAGGGCCATTTTAAGGGCCATTTTAATCAGTGTAATTCCCCCAGTAATTAGCTAACCCTTCTATAGCTCGGATCCTCGTGCAAATGCTCCAACAACTTCACGCTGCGTCGGGTCTTCCTCGTCTTGTTTGCATCAACACATTTGCAACTAAACTAGCTCCGGTAAATCCTTCTTTAAACTCTAACCAAGCTTTCCTGCTAAACCTTATACCCAATGGTTATCTACAGGAGACATGCCCAATGCGGAATTTCCCTATTAAGCGCATCGATGTGTATCCGGCCAATTGTCTCATGACTGGTTTCCCGATGTTGGGAGGAGCATGGATCATCAAAGATCCTTGCCGTTTCAGTATATTCTCGTCTGCATGTTCTTTTTTGGGTGTTCCTTTATGATGAAGTAGGCAGACGATGCATTTGTGGACTGCTTGTTTTGAACTTCTGTAGTGCTTTTTGATGCGGTTGCTAGCCTGTTTTGTTTGTTTGCAGCGGTTTGTTCTGTATAGAGTAAACAATGGTTTATTTTTACTTGACACAGTAAGGTACAAAACAAGAATGGCTTTGAGTGGTACTAATTGGGCTGGGATCCGGGGCTGTACATTTTGTTTTCTAAACCTAGGAGGGACATTGAGAGCCATCTCTGATTTATCTTGTAGCAATTCTTAGCTGTTCCTCTGAAGCCACCTGATCAACCAGTTTCAAGGAAGAACTGGAGGTTCCACTCTGAGCTATCTACGATTGGAAATGCAAAAAAAGAGATGTGCGCCGACCAGGAATCGAACCAGGGGCTAATCGATGGCAACGATTAATTTTACCACTAAACCACCGGCGCATACTCGAACCAGCGTCGCGGTAGGCTCGCACCGTCTTTCGACGGTGCTAACCAATACGCCACTGCTCCTTCTCTTGAAATGAATTTTTGTAGTTTCACCATCCTGACTTATTGAAATATTCATACTACTAGGTTCAACCAATGAGCTTAGATTTGATTTGATAAAATGACTAACCACTTTAAGTATCTGGATATAACTCCTGCTAGTTTATGAAGTGAAAACTCTTGTTTTGCTGGTAGAAGAAATGCAATGTTGGCTCTCCAATTTGACTCCATGACATTGGTCCTTTTCGTCCCATATTTATACCTTTTCGTTTCTAACACGTTCTCTTCTAGATTCACCTGTTATTCAACCCCACTAGTCCCCAACCTGAAACCCTATTTAAAAATAATTGTGGTGATTATCGATCATTTTCCGATTTTTCCACATCAAAATCTCGTAAAACTTTTGTTGGGATTTACGGATAAACCAAATAAATCGGAGTGCAATGTTATAGATATTCAGATTAAAGGAATGAGTATAAAAGGGACCGGAATAACCCAAAGTTGGGAGTCAATTGGATAAAACAGATTGCATTTCTTCTGTCAAACAAACAAGAGTTTATTCTTCATATTTACGAGGAGTTCCAGAGTTCGTATCTATTTATAGTTCGTCTGCTGAGTCCAGGCTCCTCCTGCCTGAATAATAGTCTATACACGGTAATCGATAAAACCGGTACCACGCAGATCGTCACTCATCACCACATCCATTACCGAAACACCGTCGATTTAGGGCTACTCAGAGTGGTATTACACCCTTATGGATAATGTTTCCGACACTGACTTGTAAGCTTAGGAGATCGCCTTTTAATGGATAATTCTCGTCTCAACTTGTTGAAAACTTGCAATCCAAGACTCGTATCAGCCTTATTACTGTCGTGCTCCGGCTAAATGCTGGCATGTATACAGTATTATATATAGGATATCCTGTAGCTTATGCTATTGCAGTTTGCAACATCGTCCCTGAATAGACTTCAGAACCACTTCTTTCGTCAGACTTGTGCCGTTCAACAGGTAAGATTTGTGCGACCCCAGAAAGAAGCTTTCTATGAGCAAAGCCAGCGAGCAGCTAATAGTAACACATTGTTGTGCTACTTCTACCAAGCAGTTTACCTCACAAGCAATTGATACTGAAGCTCTGTGTTTATTTGTGTGACCAGAACGGTGCAAGCTGGAGCGAGAAAACCGCTTCAAACTGCCCAATGCTAGTTTAGCACCACGAGAAAAGCCAGTTCAAGCATGAGCCAAAACGTATGCTTCATTGGCAAACCCCAAGGAGGCTCCCTGATTTTTTCCTGATTTTTTAGTGCTCTGTAGCACAACTGAAATGCATTAATTGATGCAATATATATTTTTCGCAGCTATATCTTTTGCAAGTTTCACAAATACCACTCATACATGTTACGAAGGTTTCTTTCTTCTGCCGGATCCAACCGTTCCCATAAGACCCAAACTCGTACTTCTTCATCCTCAAGCAGCGAGGGATCGAAAAATGGAAGGGTGGTGTCTGAAATAGTCACCGAGGAGGATATCCCTGTTCTATTGAAGCGCTCAAGATCCTTCAAGTATCCCAAAGAACCGGGCAATCTGATCCCCTATGAGCACAGCTTTGACTCCACCGATATAAGCATTGATCCTTTTGACCATCTTTCCCTCAAGAGAAGCAAGAGTTTGCTGCTGATAACTAACAAATCTATTAATGTACCTTCCTTGAAGAAGCCACTGAAATCAGTCAGATTTGATCCGTTCCCGCCAACAAGCCAAAACCATGCTGGACAGCTCAAAGAATTGAAGGAAGGCGAACAGGCGACCAACCAAGAGAAATCAACGTCGTTTGGATCTGACTATGACGAGAAACCAAGCACCCAAGACGCAGTAGATTTCCATCCTCACTTCACAACCACAAGGGAATACTCAAAGTATAATAATGAGTTCCAGCAAGCGTTTGATTTAAGTTCAGAAACCAGCGATGCATCACAAGATATCAAAGGGTCTTCAGATAAAGAGAATTACCTAAAGAATGGGGTTTCATGGGCCTACAAGAGCAACACACTAAAACCAAGCAACCACAGCACCTACTCGTCTCCAATACTTGCAAGCATAAATACTCCTGGGAGGCCAGATCCATCAATTCTTAGGAATTTACCAGAAATACCACCCGTCGGGTGTTTTGCCCCTAGGAATTCTGAGATATTCAATGTTGAAGGAGAAGGTGGTAAGGATAGGCAGACTAAGAATAATTCCTTGATCCCCCCTGATGTTCCACAAGAACATTATGATAGCATTGAGGAAGACACTGATACAAGCGGTACTGACTGTGATACGGAAAATGATTCAGATGACGGCTCAATGTCTCACTTACAAGAAAGTGGACTGATTTCACTGCTTACGGGGATGCTTAGCTTTCAAGTAGAAAACGAAGAAGAGATGAAAAAAGCACTCGAAAATCTTGCAAAAGAATTAGATATAAAAGGTATTCCTTTCAACTCCGAAGGAATACAGACTATACTTCAAGCGGCTTCAACTAGAGTCCAAGAGCATAATGAATTAATCAACGAGAAGGCCTTTGACATTGCTGAGTTATCCTCTAAGCTTAAAGATAATGATCTCAAGATCAGCCATTATGAATTAGCCGTTGAAGAAAACAAAAGATTAGAAAGAGAAATCAACATGGCCCTTGATGAGAAATCCAAAATGAGTGATTTCAAAGAAACAGCACTTAGAGACTTACAATATTTGACAAAGGAGCTCCGAAGAATGTCAAATAAGTTCAATGAAGTTGAAGACGAACTCAAATTAAGAACTATAAGTGACAACTCCAGCCGTCAAGTGATACAAGAATTATTGCAGCTTATCCAACAAAACACCGATTTCAAAGGGAAGGAATCTGAAATCATTAAAGACATCACTTCTATTCTTGAGAGTAACAAAGAGATGGATGAGAGCAGAAGAACACTACTGGAGGAGATTTCACACTTGAAAACTTCCATGGGAATTTTGAATGATGACCTTTCAGAGAAAGATTTTGAAATAGGGGTTTTGATTGAATGTAGAAATGATTCTAAATTACTCTTAGATATGACAACTACTTCTTTAAAGACAGAGATTGAATCTTTGAGTCAACAAGTGTCTAATTCTAAAGAGCAAGCTGTGTCCTTGTCCACTTCAAATGATGATCTCAAGCATTCTGCATCCATGACTCAGTTGGAGAACTTTGAGTTAAAGCTAGCAAACATGGACCTAGTCCAAGAAAATATGAACTTAAAGGAGTCCAATAAAGAAATAACTCTGGAGGTGTTTCGTATAGGCCATGTTTCTAATCAGCTAATGGAAAAAGTTGTCAAGTTGGAGGATCAACTTGAAGAAGAAAAACAGAGGGGGTCACAAAACACTCAACTTATCAATAAGTTGAAGAGTCAAGTAGAAGAAAAAGATAAAGATTTACAGGATGCTTCTCTAGCAATGATACAAACTGAGGAAGAAATATCATCTTTGTTAAAGACAAACTGCTCTTTGGTAAGCGAAGTAGAAGACATGAGCACGCAGATTCGTACTCTCATGGAATCAAACAACGATGCCACTTCAAAAAAAAACACGTATTTGGAGAAGTGCATGGAAGCAGCCTCTGCGATCAAATACTTAAAGCTCAAGTTGAAGGAAGCAAAAGAGGCAAACACACAATTGATGGAAAGCTCAGCTAAGATCCTGTCATCGTGTGACGTTCATCTGAAATTCTACTATGAGTTGATCGACAATTGTAGAAACTCTCTTGCTCCCATGATGTATGAGGAATCCATTAACCACTTCAATAGCTTGTCGGCTGAACTAAAAAGGATAGACTTATACTACGTGAAAAACTGGTCAATATTGAGTGAAACTAATTCATTTATAACTAAGGCTATTAAAGATCTTGTCACAAGCTACTTGGAAAACGAGGCAATTCTAGAGAAAGAAATAATGGATAAACAGCAAAATTACAGCCAAATGCTTGATGATCTTAGTCAAATGATGACCAGAAAGCTTTCTTGTAGTAGGAAATAGATATAGATATAGAACAAGAAATGAGATAGAAAAGTCTTATTTCCCCTAGTGGATATTATATTGATTCACACAAAATATACAAAATTCAAGCCTTATTGAAACTAGTCGAAATGAAGTTACCATCAGTCATTAATGTCGTCATAACACTTGGTAGGATCTCTACCTGGAATGTTTTAAAAGGAAAACTTTCTCCATCTATTGATATGTAATGCTTTGAGTCTGGTAATCGGGGGACTAATCTGTAGCCTGTTATTTTGTGATGCTTTACGGATTCAGCGTCAACATGGGTACCCTTTTCAATACCCAAAAGAGCCTTTGTGCTATTGATGATCGAGGTTCTAGCATCTGTGATCACCATATCCATGGTTCCATCATTAGGAAGTGCAGCTGGGAAGAACTGTGCCCCATCAGACATCATCGGTAAATTTCCAACGTAGAAGATACTGAGATTATCCGTGAGATCTTTGTCAACTTCTATCCAATCAGATGGTGGTTTGTCGGCCAAATTAGGGCCATCTAGCTTAAAAACATCCTTTGTAACTGGAACCAGCTCTTTTGATTTATCATAGTTCTCATTGAAATGCGATAAAATCTCATCCTTTGTGGTGGTAGAGTACTTGACGAACAAATCACAAGGGTATTTAGTCTTTGTCCATGTCTTATGAACAAGACCCAATTCGAAACGAATGGGGCCCATCCATCTGAGATTTTCTGTACCAATATCACAATCAGCTACAGCCCCGTAACATTGGGAAAGAAACGAAAGACTAACTTTTTCATTGCCCTTTTCATCCTGTTGTCTTAAAGCCATGAGGTCCATCTTTGTACTGACTGATTTGAGCATATTAAAAGTTGCAACTCTTGCGTTACCACTTCCATGGGTACTCAAGGTCAAGGCATTTCCTGAACCAGCTGGTAATTGTGTTACGATTATCTTATTGAAAGCACTGGCGCCATGGTCTTCTCTTTGATAGAACCCGTTGATCACCTCATGGGGGATTCCGTCACCCGAGCAACATGCAACTATATCATATTTTGAAATGTCCAAATTCTTAGCTATCTCGGTAGCGTGTTTCAGATGCTTAGTTTCTTGAACGTGAAAGTCAACATGAGCGGCTTCTAAAACCGGCTTGATATTATTTTGAAAGATCTCCTTGGCTTTTCCTTGGCCTCCGTGTGGGTTGATCAAAACTAGGATCGAAGGCTTTATCAAACTATTACCGTAGGCCTTTTGCAAGATAGATTCACTCAAATCGGGTAAAACCTTCGAGGTTAACAGGGCGGTTGTATCTTCAATCTCTACAACCGATCTTTGAAGTTCTAGCCCGGAGCCACTCTTCTTCACATAGTTGACATGGTAGGCGTTATCTTCAATGTTTTCGCACCACAAAACATCTTTGAACTGGATAAGATTCGAAGAGGTGGAGTCGGCGGGTGCAAAACAAGTGTAACTTCCACCGGATGATTCCTGAGCCACAAGGACAGTTTGGTCGGTTATTAATATCCCGTTTTCACCTAGCTTAGACCGTACGCTGCTGGTAGGAAGAAGGCTCTCTGAAGAAGAAGACATGACGATAAAAATTAAAAACCTTTGATATCTCTAAATCGCGCTTTGCAAGATAAACTCAGATACTCCGCACTGCCCGCAAGAGAGAATACCGATTTGGGAAAAGGGTCGATTGGAGGTTTTTAAGGTAGTTATACATCACTATGTAGACGGCTCCTCAAGGGTAAGTGGACACGTATATACGTAGTGGTGGATATCCCCTACCGAGGGAAAGAATGGGCTTGGAGTGTCGAACGGAAGAGAATTAAGGTTTGCAATCCGAGGACACACGACCACAACAAACTGTAGATTAAGATTTGGCAGGACTTGAATCCGTTCACTTTCGTTTATTTGCTATGGAATGTCCCTGGGTACATCCGTTAACCACCGCTTGGGTCCCATCCTATTTCTTTCTATACAACCTATAGAAGAATCTCATATTCTCTAACTTCATGGGATAGTCTATTTCTCTGTCATTGATTCTGTACCAACAGCTGTCACTCAGATTCAACAATTCCCAAGGCCCGTTGTCTTCTCCTTGCTTCCCGATCAAGATGGAGTCTATAAGGAATTGAACGGGGAATCTCTTCGTACCAATGGTGATATGTGAATAAGAGCCTGCACTTTCAGCAATTAACAAGAGTGAGCCTGGTTTACAGTGGGCATTAAGCTTCTGGAAAAGCCTTATTGTTTGGGCCTTTTTCTCCGTGAATAGCTCATTAGTCGTGAATAAGAGCGTTATCAAATCCAACTCTTCATATCCACTATAGGCATCTCCCAAAATATCGTCATTGAAAAACTGGGTGGTGAGCTTTTCCGGATTGTATATCCAATTGTTTCTCATGTAGTTCACTATACTCGTGACTATGGTTGACCAGTCAGCAATATCCACCACCTGAATATTCAAGCTGGAACTGGACATCGAGTTAAACTCCTTGAAATGTGCAAACAACGACCCCAATCCAATCACCTCCGCAGAGGCACCTCCCCCTATACACAAGACGTTTCTGGATATGTCAGGGTCGTCGAACAATTGTCTTAGTGGTTCTAAACTAGCAAATAATGAAGAATATGATAAAGCTCTAGCCGGGGTCCACCGGGAAGCATATGCAAGTCTCTTATCGTCGTTATCAAAGGCAGCCAAGTAGTCTCTTTCATATAGCTGGCCTTTCACCAATTGGATAAAACCAGGTAGATCAGGTGAATTAAGGATATGCTTGAACAGCTGTAGAAATAAATCTATGATGGAGTTTGTGCTCATGGCGTGTTCAGATTCAAACGGTATGGAGTCATTTCCAGCTTCGTTTAGCGGTTGGGGTTTGGACTTCTGCACCTGTTTTGTCTTCTTATTGTTGTGTGCTTTCTTTAATGCCGACATGGTAAACTAACTGCAAATTTAATTTGCAATGAGGTTGATTGACGTGCCTTCCTCACTTCCGCACCCTATAAAGCATCGCGAGATTAGTGAAATTTTTTTTCAAGTATCTGCCTGTGTTATGGGCGAACCTCAGGGAACCGGTGGCTAAACTCTTTCGGGGGTTGCCATTGGCGACTTGTAGGCGTCGCTCGTAGCAGATCGGTGCTCGTGAAGCAAGTTCTATTCTTGGTGGGTTTGTTTGATTGTGCTCTTTATCCACCAACTGGAAACTTTGGGCTGGTCCTCTTTTCGAAGGGTTGAGCGGTTTCAATTTGGCCAGGCGGATGAACCTCAATCTCCATGGCAAACCTGCCCTAACGTTGAGCCTCGGCTTAACTTGGAACAGAGTAGCTCCACTGACAGGCTGTAGAATAATCGGGTCGATCTTGAGCTCTCACACTTGTGTGGTGTAGCTCGGTCACATGACTCGAGGCAACATATTCCTGGACTCTGCGAACGGCCATTTGGCTAATGGGACGCTTTGAGTAAAACCATGTTGCATACATTCTTTTATCGTAGATCTGTTCTCTCATAGTACCATTTAAAACCCCGTAGCTGTCTGCCTCATTCGTGTCGCATCGCGTTTATCTTCGCAGCAAAAAATAATTTGACGTCTCACCAGAGTTGTTATAATTAGCTTATACGACTTGTTGTACGACTTTAAATATTTGTTACTGGATACGGCATTGGCTGTTGGAATTACCATAGTATGTCTTTCAATGACCCCTACACGAGAAACCAGAATTCGACGTTGAATCAGACAAAAACACATGCACGACCTGAATATGGATCAAGGACTAGCATTTCACAATTGCCTTCTTTACCCAGCAGTTTTTCCCATAGGAGCAGTGAAGATGGTTCTGATGACGACGCTACAGATTTGGCAGACCTAAGCATATCTGGTGATCTATCGAAACAGGATACATCTACTAGTTTTGTTGAGTTTGATCTTGCAAAGCGTCATCCGACTGACGATTCTGTTAGGGCATCTTTTAGAAACCAGGATATCATCCTTGAGGATTCAGCCGATGGCACAGACTTCACTCTGGAAGTGGTCAAGCCAAAGGCTCAAGTTACAGAAAAACAGAAAGAAGATGACTTCTTCAATGATGATATTTCTGCTTGGAAGTCAATGAAGACAGTTACAGAAGACGATTATTACGACGATAGAGGGAAGCTAGAGTTCACTTCGAATACGGAGGTGGACACGTTTGATCCCAAGAATGTAAATGGTGGGTATACAAGAATTGATACAGCTGAACAAATGGCCAAATACGCAGAGCTTGATAAGAAGACCGACTTCTTATTTGCTAAGCCAGACTTGGATGAGAACAAACAGGCCAAGTACAGAGACGAGGATGAAAATGACAGTTCCGATGACGAATTCATCTATGAAGATGAGAACATGGAAACAGATGATGCATTGCAATCGACTAAAGATATGCTTGACGAAGGCCAAAAGTTCTCGTACGTGGGAATGGTGCATTTGATCATTGTGGACATGGCATCTGAGCTCGCTTCCATTAAGCAATCAACTTCAGTCAAGGTGGCAAAACAGCTAAGCCTGAGTCAGAAGAACTTTGCTAACTGGTCAATGTATATAATGGGGAAAGTGTTTACTCACTTAGACCTTAATGAAGATGAGCAGAAAATGATTTCGAATTTAAGCATCCATGGCGTGAACGTGGAAGATTTAGTCGCTGGATTGATAAAGAAAGATCTGAAACACGAAAACAAGTCTAAACCAAAAGCATTCAGCCTTGAATGGGTACTTGTTTGTGACTTGTTTTTACTTTTATTAAGCGATGGATATTATGACAGCCGTTCTAGAGCATTATTGATTCGTTTTGCCGACATATTAAACATCAGGAACATCGAAATTCACCAATTCGAAAGACGTCTTTTGAATAGCTTGGAACTTGAAACCAAAGATAAATCTCTTGAAGATAAAGAAGAGATGCATAATGACAAAGAAATTATCAAAAAACATATAAAGAAGAACAGAGGTAAGAGAATGGCCTATATTGGGTTAGCCACCGTTGGAGGCACATTAGTGATTGGTCTTTCTGCTGGTCTTTTAGCACCTGTCATTGGTGCTGGTTTGGCTGCTGGTTTGACCACCGTAGGTATTGGAGGAACGAGTGGTTTCCTTGCTGGTGCAGGTGGAGCTACAATCATCACTACGGGAGGTCTAGCTCTCGGTGCCAAGGTTGGGTCTAAGGCCGGTAAAAGAAGGGCTGGTGATGTGGAAGTATTCGAATTAAAACCATTGCATAATAACAAAAGGTCCAACTTGATCATAACTGTAAGTGGATGGATGACAGGAAAAGCAGATGATGTTCGTTTACCATTTTCTACAGTAGATCCTGTAATGGGTGATTTATTTTCTGTGCTTTGGGAGCCTGAGATGTTGAAATCGATGGGTCAAACCATTGGGATTTTGGCCACAGAAGCCTTGACAAGTTCTATCCAACAAATTTTGGGGGCCACGATTTTGAGCTCGTTGATGGCCGCAATTCAGATCCCTGTGGTGTTATCGAAGTTGTCATACCTTGTTGACAATCCATGGAGTGTTTCCCTCGATAGAGCTTGGAAAGCCGGCAAAATTTTAGCTGACACCTTGGTTACCGGGAACATGGGAGTTCGTCCTATAACATTAGTCGGATTTTCACTTGGATCAAGAGTCATTTATTCTTGTTTGGTGGAACTAGCACAAAAGGGGTGCTTTGGTCTCATAGAAAACGTCATTATATTAGGGTCTCCGCTTACCGTAAATAAGGACCAATTGGGACTTGCAAGATCTGTTGTGAGTGGAAAGTTCATCAACGGGTATTCCAGGAAGGATTGGGTTCTTGGGTATCTATTCAGAGCGACCGGTGGTGGACTTGCATCTGTCGCTGGATTATCACCTATAAATGATTCGTATGGAATTGAGAACATCGATGTTACTGACCTTGTTGAAGGTCACATGGCATACAGAAAAGCGGTTCCCAAGATCCTAGCAGAGCTAAACTGGGAGGTTCTTGACGAGGAGTTTGCTGAAATCGATGAACCAAACACCGAAGAAGGTGAAAGACAGCGTCAACTTATCCATGAGTTTGATGAGGCCAGAGCTAAGATGAAGAAGGAAATAGAAGAACAAAAGGAACAAACCGAAAAGAAAGGATGGAAAAAGTTCTTCGGGAGAAAATCGTCCAATAATTGGTGGGGCGATATTGGCGAGCCTGTAGAAACCACCAACTCCACTGCCACCAACACGGCGTACGAATATGACGAGAAGCTTGAAAATCCCACCCCCATATTTGACGTTGGTGAGATCATGAAAGAAGCCAAAGAGATCGAAATTCTCTCCAAAAAAGCCGATCTGCAAGTCAAAGTCGACGGACAGTCTATCGTTATCCCGGACGAGGTTCCTATCAACAAGCCCGACAAAGATGCAAAAGCAGAGCCTAACGGGTCTGTTCTTTCAAGCATCTCCGAAACGGTAGGCGACGGAGCCACGCAGTTGAAACAAAAGACTAACGACATCATCAATAAGATGAAAGACTAACTATGTATTCACCAATCTTCAACCACATGTACACTATAAATAAACAATCCATACGATAGAATTGCAGCCATTCCGAAAAGTACTCTGGCGAGCGTATTTCTCAATACAATTTAGAATGTCGCAAAAAAAAATTTCAGATTTTTGAACTCCATTTGACTCACAGATATGCCTACTATTGCAGTTGATAAAGAAGATTTGTATGCCTATTTAGGTAGAAGCTACACCACGGAAGAGTTTGATGAGTTGTGTTTCGACTTTGGTATCGAATTAGATGAAGATACCACCGAGGACTGTGTGCAAGGGGAAAGACCTCAATTAAAGATTGAAGTACCTGCCAACAGATATGATATGTTGTGTTTCGAAGGAATTGCTCAAGCGTTAGCCATTTTCTTGGGTAAGCAAAAAACCCCTGTTTATAAGATCTCCAAACCAAACACAAAATTGACCATCCACAAATCAACCGAAGGGGTTCGTCAATACGCCGCTGCTGCCATTTTGAAAAATGTCACCTTCACCCAAACATCTTATGATTCTTTCATTGCTCTTCAAGATAAATTACACACAAACTTGTGTCGTAATAGAACTTTAGTGGCCATCGGTACCCACGACTATGACACCATAGAAGGTCCATTCACTTACGAAGCCTTGAAACCTGAAGAAATCAAATTTGTTCCTTTGAACCAATCTAAAGAATTAGACGGACATGGAATCATGGAATTCTATGAGAAGGATAAGCATTTATCCAAATACTTACACATCATTAAAGACTCCGAGCTTTATCCTGTAATTTTAGATTCTAACAGAACTGTTTGTTCATTACCTCCAATTATTAATTCTAATCACTCCAAGATTTCCAAAGATACCAAAAATGTTTTCATTGATGTCACCGGTACCGATAGAACCAAAACCGAAATCGTCATCCAAACTATAGTGTCTATGTTTTCCGTATACTGTGGGGATCAATATGTGGTTGAACCAGTTGAAATAATCTCAGAACACAATGGCCAATCAAGACAATGTCCAAGTGTTGAGCCAAGAACATCAGAAGCCGAAATTCCTTACATCAACTCATGTTTGGGATTAGAATTATCTGGTGAAGAAATCGCCAAATTATTAAGAAAGATGGAATTAGATGCCAAAGTATCGTCTTCCAACGCCGACCTCTTAGACGTTTCGATTCCAATCACCAGATCTGATATCTTACATCAATGTGATATAATGGAAGATGCTGCCATTGCCTACGGATTTAATAACCTTGTTAAGACCAAGCCAAAGTCTGAAAGTTTGGTAGCTGCTCCATTACCAATCAATAAAATAGCTGATATCTTCAGAATCGCTTCATCTCAAGCTGGATACTCCGAAATTATGGCCTTGACCTTATCATCTCATGACGAGAACTTCAAATTCTTAAGAGTTGAAGACGATGGCACTCAGGCTGTTAAATTAGAAAATCCAAAGACTTTTGAATACCAAGTGGTCAGAACTACTTTGGTTCCCGGATTATTGAAGACTATAAAGGAAAACAGAAAGCACTCCTTGCCTATTAAAGTATTCGAATGTGGTGACATTGTTTTAAAGAAGGATGACACCGAAAGAAGAGCCATCAACCAACGTAACTGGGCTGCTATTATTGCTGGTAAGACCTCTGGTTTTGAATATATCCAAGGGTTATTAGGAAAGTTGATGCAAACTTTCAGAGCCAACTGGATTGAAAATCCAAAGGAAAACACCGGTAGAGGTTATTGGATAGAAGAAGATACTAAAAACCCAACTTTCTTTCCAGGTAGAGGGGCCAAGGTTTTCTATAGAGCTGCTCCAGGAGAAAAAGAACAAGTCATTGGTTCTTTAGGAGTTTTGCACCCCGAAGTTATGAAGTCTTTTGAGATTCCATACGCTGCTTCAAGTGTAGAACTTAACGTTCAACTTTTCTTGTAGGGAAACACTCGGCGCTTACACATAGTGAATGGACTAGACTATTAGTTTAAGATAAGTACGTAATAAAGTACATAATACACCCATTTGATGAAATTGGCACCGTGCCGTGGCCTCGCAAAAACGTAGGAGAAGGCATAGGATGAAACAAGATTCATCCTACGCTTTCAAAATCCCCTGTTAGAATCCCCATATCCTACTACTAGTACATCTACTTATATTATTATTGCAAATACTGTTATGCGACATCTGACCAGCAATAAATGCGAAGCCGAATATCGCGAGTCTTTTTAATTAACTCCTAAGGCACGAAGTGGTGATTAACGCGTTGATACTTTAAATACAGCTACCACCAAACTACTAACACCTTCGGTTTTGTTACACGGCCATCCAAAGTTTTGATAATTGATTCATTAGTTGAGATCAAAAATTTAACCAGTACGCAAATAGGAGTAATACAATGAGTGGAAAAGCGCCTTCTAGATCATATGATATGATCATGAAGTTATTATTAGTTGGTGATTCAGGGGTAGGAAAGAGTTCGTTATTATTGAGATTCGTTGAAGACAAATTCAACCCATCTTTCATCACCACTATTGGTATTGATTTCAAAATCAGAACCATCGAAAGTAAAGGTAAGAAAATTAAATTACAGGTTTGGGATACCGCTGGACAAGAAAGATTTAGAACCATCACTACTGCTTATTACCGTGGGGCCATGGGTATTGTTTTGATCTATGATGTGACCGACGCCAGAAGTTTTGAAAATGTTGAAAACTGGTTCCAAACCGTTACTCAACATGCTAATGAAGATGCACAAATTTTCCTTGTTGGTAACAAATGTGACGAACAAGATGGCAGGCAAGTGTCTACCGAACAAGGTCAGGAATTAGCTAACAGATTAAACATTTCGTTTTTGGAAGCTAGTGCTAAATCAAACGTTAATGTTGACGAAATCTTTTCTGCTTTGGCCGGTATTATTCAAGAGAAGCACGTTGAACAAGAGCCTGAAAAGACCAACACAGGTATTGATGTTTCTAAAGGTGGCTTGCCCAAGAATTCTTGTTGTTGATATGTTATAATACGATAATTTAAATATAATGTATATGTCGAAATACTTGATATTCATTTACTATATGCTCTTTGTATTCTTACAGTTTAAAAATGATGGATCTTATACCTTCTTACCAAAGTAAACCCATTGGTCATCCAAAGGTTTTTCTTCTAATTCTTCCCATGCTTTTAATTCAGCTAATTCATGAGCTAAATTCAATTCTTCATGAGCTTGAATAATGACTTCTTCGATTAATCCTCCCCCGATTTTATTTTCAATCTCTTCTACAATCTCATGCTGTTGTACGATGTTTAATCTATTTTGAGTTAAAGCTTCAACTGATTGTCTGTAAACTGATTCTTTTGGAAATTTGGTATTGAGTAACTTTAAAGTATGATTATAAAGGGATTCAAGAGCTGGTCTTGGGTTTGGGTGTTGATAGATTCCAGCTAGACCGGTAGGTTTACCCTTACCAGCCCTTACCAACACTTCTTCGGCTTGTTTTAATACTCTGGTGAATCTCATCTATAATACAAAATAACTTGAATTTGGTTGGTTGAGATTTGCGAAATGAAAAATTTGAGTCGTGGATTGAAGTTTAACAGTATATTTTACAACTAATCTAAATGATGTAATCTAATCAACGTAGAATTAGAAATATGTAATAACAAATGATTTATCACTATGACAGCCTCTAAAAGTAATGAGTTTGACTAGGTTATAACGTACATATGAGGAGATGGAGTAGTCTAGTCTAGCAACAGCTAAGCTTAGAAATCACCTCCATCAAAGTCACCTCCATCCATACCATCGTTGTAACCGTCGGCGTAGGCGTCGTGTTGAGAGTCACTCATCATGTCTCCAATCAACATACCACCTAACAAACCACCACCAACACCCATGGCCATAGGTGCAAAACTACTACCTCCACGGCCCGCACGTTGAGGTTGTTGTTGAGGGTATCCACCATATCCCTGAGGTGGGTATCCTCCGTATCCTTGTGGTGGATATCCCCCGTAGCCTTGAGGAGGATATCCGCCATATCCTTGTTGAGGTGGGTATCCACCACCATATCCCGGCTGTGGTTGGCCACCATATCCTTGTTGTTGGAACCTTTGCTGTTGTTGGGGTGGTTGTTGCTGAGCTTGTCTCTCATTGGGGCTGTAGGAAGGAGGAGGCACGTCATCTCCAGAGGAACCGAATTGAGTACCTTTAGGAGCTTCCCATTGCGATTTCTTTGTACTTAAATCCACATAAAACCAGGTTTTATATTTCTCGTCGAATTTAGCTAACCACCCTTCAGGGACAGTCGGTTTGTTTTTCTCGTCAGAAGAAGCCATGTTGAACAATTAATTAATTTCAAAAGGTTATATTTGCCTGATTGATAAGCCTCGCTAAGGAATTGCTGATCAAAAAGGAGTGCGGGTTGACACGGATTTGTGAAATTTTTCTTGTCTATAGTCATTGATTGATTCGAATCTTCTAGACATGATCCTATGAGGTTTCAGGAAACAACTCTTGAAGAACCTCATCAAAAAGTTCGAATATAACATGCTTGTTCAAGAAATCATTCTGTACCAAGCTGAAAACCGCAGTGAATGCGTATTTAGTATTGGAGACTCCGAATATGGTGCTGAATGATTCATTCATGGCAACGCTCAAAAGATATTTAGATTCCTCTTTGGTAGATTCTCTTTCGAGCGGTGTTCTAACTATGGGAGATGGCCGAAACTTACCGTTAGGAAAAACCATATTCTTAAGTAGGATTAAGATATCTAGTATGTTTTCCTCCACCTTAAGCTGTGCTATCTGCTCGTAGATTTTGGTTTCAATGGTGGTCCCGAATAGTTGTTGCAATATAACAAGGAGTGCTCTTCCTCTAAGCCAGCTCTTTGCATTTTTGAGTTTGAAAACGGTCATTAGCAAGTTGATTAGTGGCTTGATGAATACTTCTTTATCTTCAAACGATTTCAATTCTTTCTCCATTTCCTTAAGATTCTGTACTACTTCTTCATTCGTTTCTGTTTGAATTCCCGACTTCTTGCTACTGCTATAGGTCTTCAGAAGCCTATTAGAAATCCCATTATAAACTGTACTTGCAATCAGTTCGACGGTATTCTTTTTAGACGGCCGGATCGTCATCGTATCCTCAAAAGACTGGGTGTTACCAAGATTGAAGTTCTCTGATGATAGGAAAGAACGGAATACTTTGTTGCCGCATACTTCAGGGATCTTCAAGAGATTCCTTAAATACTCTTCGAGTGCATGTTTACGTAACTCGACCATATGCTTTTGGTGAAGCTTAAACATTGTTCTCTTAGGAAACTTAAGCTCATTAACTTCAGAATACTTGAATCTCAAATATTCGTGGAGTTTGAAGAACTGACTGAATCTTCTAGCAATTATCCATCCAGCAGTGTTGGTCATAGGGTCATTATTTGAGAATCTTTGTACTTCAATGATGTATAAGATATAGTCGTGGCCATTCTCGTTTCCACTTATATAGGATTGAATGCTGACTCGGGATTTACCATATAAACTGTTATCATTCTCCTGGACAATATACTGCTGTTTTTGTAATTCCTTTGAGTTTATTTCTCTTATCAAACTGATTTTGGAGTTCTTTAAGATTTTCATTTCGCCAATATTATTGGTCAATTCAGCTTTCTTGGTCAACGGTTCAAGAATGTTAAGCTGTTCATTGAGTATGGTGATTTCTTGGGACAATCTGCCAATTTCCTCTGTGAGCTTCAAGTTCCCTGGAGCTGCTAACAATAATGATTGTGCTTGTTGGTCTTCTTTAAATGTATCAGCATCTAACTCGAGTGAGCTATTCATATTGTTGCTGTCGGAGTCAAAGTTTATAGAGTCACTATCAGTCCCGGATTCATCACTTCCATCATCGAATAGCCTAGAATATCTATTAGGTGTGCCCCCGGTGCTTTCACCGAATAAGCTTGGAGAATCACCAAAAAGTGTTTTCCTTAGATCAGAATTCAGTCGATGTCTTTGGGTTTGGTATTCTGCTTCGAAATCGCTATTGCTCTTCATAATCTTTGTGAATGCATCCTCAACTGCCTTAATTACAACGGGACTGACGCTAATCCCGGTCTGTTCATTGTTGGCCAATTGGCTCAACTCTGAATACTCAGATGTTGAAGTGAAATCTTTAAAATCGTATTCTAATTTTGCGTATGCTTGATCCTGGAGAGCAAATAACTTATCTCTGGCCACCTGGTATAAATGTGACTTGTTTAATAAATCCTTCGAATTGATGTATTCTTCTATAGCTTTAATATCACCGGGACTGACATTTAGATCTTTTGGCTCTTTTAGGAATTCATTATGTATTTTCTTTATTTCATCAGAATTCGTGAAGCCTAAAGAAAGTGATAGCTTCCCATCATTTAACTCTAAAGGCGCTTTTGTTCCCTCAACGGCCAACCAGAAATTAAGAAAATTGTCTCTTGATCTTTCCTTTAAAAACTTCTTGAACTCATCAAGGTAGACCTTTTTGACCAAAACTTTGGGCAAATCAATCTTTGCTTTCAACTCCACATCTTTTATTCTGCTCTCAACCAAGCTTTGAGTCTCTCGCAACCTGGGAATTAGCTTTGGATCTTTTGTTTCTGGTAACTGAAGAAGCTGAAGCGAAAGATACACTCTTAGCTGCTTGAGTTCATCCAAAGAGTTGATTTTGGAAATTCTTTCGGTGCAGTTATTATAGCTTATTACATCCATATTCTCAGTGATAATATAGTCTTTATTAAGATTATTGGGCTCTTCATTACGTTCTTGTTGAGTGTGTTCATCCAAAGCAGCACGGAGCATTTTAACCTTATCCTTTCTCTTCAAATTATCTCCTATTAGTTTAACAATTAAAAGATTATAGAAATCACACTCCCCTAGCATTTGGAATATGTTTGTTAAAACTGTACATGCTAATATTTCCCTTACCAATGATACGCCTATTTCATTATTCCGTTCACCTTCCGAGAGAAGATACGGTAAAATCTGGCTAATCTTATTCCTTAGGTAGACTTTTTCATTTACATCGTTAACCCCAGTTTTGACTACAGTTACAGCCTCATGAATCTTGCCTCGCCTATACTGCCTTGCAATGTCGATATCATGGTCCAATTTATCAGTGGATCTTTGGTTTGTGTTGGCCTTTGCTTGGACGGTTTCCTCCGCCTTGATATAATCATTCAAATGGTCGTCAAGGATCGGGACTAGCTTGGAGACAAGGAGTTTGGCGAGATCAAGGTTCCCAATCCGTTGCCTTAGCTCGCGGAAAACATGTTGCAATTCACTATGGATACTCTGCTGAAACGACGGATCGGAGGTTATCTGTGTATACCAAGAATCAATGAATTCTTGTATGATCAAGCCTATGAATTCGTCTAGGGTTTCAGAAATGAGGAACGATTCTTCAACTATGGGCGGATTGTCAAGCTTGTTGAATTTGACCAGCTGAGACTCGAGCTCCCATTGTTCTTGTCGAAGGATCTTGAATCGGCTTTTCCTGGTTGGTTTCACAGCCTTGGGCGGGCCGTAGATGAAGATGAAGTACAATACAGTCCCGACAGTGACTGTGACCCCCCCACAAAACAACGACACGTAGAATAGCGACCGCCCAATTCCAACAACAAAAAGCGACACATATAGGCATGCTGTCACCGCTAGCACCAGTTTCCAATTGCTCAGGATGTGGTCAAGTGGTATGGCTACCGGAACCATAATGTTGCAAACGCGCTTAGATAATTTGGTTGAGAGAAATTTAGTTGAAGACGAGTATAAGGGAAACATTGGGCCGTAAGTACGTAGTGAAAATTCTATAAATCAATTTGCTATAAATCCTAAACAAAAAGCATACCTCCAGGAGTTACTAGCACGGAGCAGTGCTGTGTTCCAACCTATAATTTGATGGTTGGGCTGAGCTGAAGCTCAAGGCAAGTCAAATCCAACCATTTATCGAACTTGCGTCCCACCTCTCTAAAACGACCCACATTAAGGAACCCGACCTTTTCATGCAACTTGATTGAAGCCTCGTTACTGGACTCAATAGCAGCAATTAAAACATGCTTGCCCTGTTTTTTTGCAACTTTTATAAGCTCATTTAAAAGGATCCTACCAGCGCCATTGCCTCTATAATCTTTGTGGACATAAATCGAGTGCTCCACCGAGTCACGGTACCCGTCAAAAGGCCTCCATCTGGCATACGTGGCGTATCCCACCACTCTATCATCTTCTACTGCCACAATTAGCGGGTACCCAGCTGCATGCTTGTCTTTAATCCACTGGACTCGATTTGGCACGTCCACCACGTTTGTGTTCCAGATGGCTGTCGAGTTGATGACCGCCTCGTTGTATATCTCAGTTATGTCGGTGGCATCACCCTCACGAACATCTCTTATTTGCACCATAGAGAAGTGATGAGTGAAGATTTCCACTTTTCATCTTCAGGTGCGCTCAAAACTGGCTTCGCGGCTGAAGCAATCCAGCCAGGAAATGGAACGTCTCGAGCAATAAACATTGTGGCGTATGGACTGTAGAGTTAAGGCTGGACTCTTGGCTTTTTTTAGACAGGTTGGAAGAGTGAAGCAGGGAGGCAAAGAAGCGACATGGGATTCGAACGTGGCTGCTACACTCGCCTAATAAGCGTAAGTTGCCCTGTCAAATGCAGTGGTTTTCACAGATGCTTTCTTTATTAACTTCCTTGCAACAATAAACTTTATGTGTTCGAAGATTGTGCCTTGAGAGCGAATTATTTGGCAGCTCAACATTTTAACAGCATAGCCATTCTATATTTTGCAGCCGTGTACGCGAAGTTCAGATGTATTATTAACTATGCAGGGGGTTGAGCTTCTATATGGTTCTAGATTTCTTGTTGGATGATTCTGAGTGGTCACGTTTACGTTTCTTGCTTGAAGACTTGTGGGTGTCTTTTACTTCTTTGTTGAGCTTTTTACTTTTCTTTTCTTTCACAGGTTTGTTTTCCTTTTTATCTTTCTTCTTTTTATCTTTTTTATCTTTCTTCTCCTTCTTCTCCTTCTTCTCCTTCTTCTCCTTCTTCTCCTTCTTATTTTTTTTCTCCTTCTTCTCCTTGCCCTTCTTATCGCTCTTGATCTTCTTCTTCTCTTCCTTCTCTACAATCCCCATACGCAAACTCGAGTTCACCTGTTTCTCATACACTTGTTCTGCGCTGAGCTTCCTCTCATCTTCTTCAAACTTAGTTCTTCCCACTGTACCCGCCAAACCTTCACCTTTAATAAACATTCGGTATAGCGGTGAGTTACGCTTCCGTATAGTTGCATCCACTTTATCATCATCGATATTGAAGCTTATACCTGTGCTACTCTTACTGACCTCAAGGTTCTTGAGATGCCCATCAAAGAGACTCTCCCACCACACTTCTCCATCTTTATCTTTATCCAATCCCAATCCTTTTGTGTCTTTCTTATGCAGAACCAACAAGGGCTTTCTGAGCCCTCCGTTCTGAAGAGCTTCTCCCTCTTTCCATCCAAAAGACTTTAAATACGACCTTGCATCCATTAGTTGAAAAATCAAATCGCGATGAGATTTAGTCGCATATTTCTGGTTTTGAGATAAAGGAGATACCGAATGGATATCGATCAATTAAGACAGAATGTTGAGCATGCCCCCTTTGACATCAGTAATCACAACATCTTGATCACCGCATTGAGAGTGGACAAACTCAAGGATTACAGATCGTTGTACGAAGCGAGATGTGATAAAATGAAGTATTTCTTGTTCTCGGAGGATGAGATAAATGAGACTCTTGAAGATTTATATCTCATTGAATCAAAGCATGAAAGACAAGAGACAATAAAGGACTTTTATCTGCTTATTCTTGAAGATTTTCCCACCGTTCACTACTGGCTACAGTTTCTTGGATTTGCTTTAGACCTCGAAGATGAAGAATTGGCCAAGTACGTGCTAAGTACTTCATTAAGCAGAACTGTCCATGACTTCAAAAATAGCAACAGAATATGGAATAAGGTATTGCAGGTCTACACAAATAATCTCGAGGAGTATAACGATGAAGTGGCGTTGTCCACGTTATGGAAACTCCACCTCAAAAGAATCAGCTTCCCCCATGAATCTTTACAGGAGTCATTCAATGAAACATCAAGCTTGGTGTCCAAGTATTTTGGATATGAATATGAAGAGCGGATGAGTGCAGCACAAAAGATCTTTGCCAAAACCTCTAAACAGCAGGTGTACTACGAGAAGCACGAAGCCGAGATTCTGGCCCTGCCTAATGATCCTAACGTGTGGTCTGACTACATGAAAAGTGTAGGGAAATATGCCACTGATCTCGAGCAAGTCTCTGCCATTTTCCATAGGTCTCTATTGGCATGTCACGAGAATACTATTTCCTTATGGATCAACTACATCTATGTATTATACTCCAAAGACGACACAAAGCAGCTTACCCGCGTCTTGCCAAAGTTCATTCGGGCATTTCCTTACTCTCCAGTACCATATGCTGAGTTTGTCAGGAATTACTCCATACTTGAAGAAGACGCTGGCAGGTCCAGCTTTGACAGCTTGAGGAATCGAATTGAAAGTGCCGAATTGATGACAAGGAGCAGCTACGACGAATGGAAGGTTCTTGCGTTGGCAATTCTATCTTTCGAGCTTGAAATAGACCACAAGTCTCTTGAGAAAGATATGGAGGCTTTTGTATCGTTTGCAATTGAAGAAAATAGCGATGTTTTCCACTCAGTGGAAAAGCTTTGTATTTATATCCACGAGAAAAACGGTAATATAGAGAAAGGGCTCGATTTGGTTTCTGGTTTGTTGGAGAAGTTTGCAGACCAATGTGAGATTTGGATCTTCGCTTTCGAGTTCATGAAGCGTAATAACGTCAATACCAGCGACGTCATGGACTTTTTTGACCAGGCAGTGGAGAATGCTAAGCACTTGGATTGGCCCGAAAGGATTATCCAAGAGCAGCTTTTATACCACCAGGTTAACGGGAACTCCTCCACTTATAAGGAAGCTCTTATCAAAGCTGACGCTGCCTTAAGTGGCATTATAAAATCACGTATAGACGACGGAACAGATGACGAGACCGAGCTCGTCACTAAGCCCACAACAAGCAAGAGAAAATTGGAGGAGTCTGTGGATCCTGAACAGGATTTGCTGAACAAAAGAACAAAAGTAGACCAGCCTTCAAGGAACAGAGAAGAGTTGACGGTCAAAGTCACGGGATTGGGCCAAGACGCCACTGAGAGTTCATTGGAAGCTTTCTTCAAGGACTGTGGAGAGACAAAGGACATTATAATATACCAGGACCAGGAAGGATACGAAGCCATTGTAGAGTTTGAACAGAAACAGGCCGTACTAGCCGCACTTACCAAGACCCATAAGAAGCTTGGATCCTCGCTTATACAAGTCAAGCGGTTACTCAACAGTATCGTGTGGGTGACGAACTTTCCACCTCTGATGGACGACGAAGGGATTAAACTGCTCTTTTCTCAAGCAGGCACTGTTGTTAGTGTAAGATTCCCACACCAATCCTCTAATAAGGTTAGAAGGTTTTGTTATGTTGAGTTCTCTGAAAGCGAACAGGCAGATGGTTCTATTATTCTCCTAAATGGTAAGGAATTGGAGGATGTCGACGGAAAGAAGTACAAAATGACAGTTAAGCTTTCAGACACTCAGGCAAAGAAGAAGAGCCCAGTGTTCAAAAGGGAAGTATATGTTTCCAATGTCGACTTCAAAGTCACGGACAATCAACTAAAGGAATTCTTTGAACAGTTTGGAAGAGTGGAAAAAGTAGTTCTACCTTTAAATGCAGCCATGAAGAGCCAAGGAAATAACAACGGGGGGTTTGGATTTGTTGTATTTCAATCCGAAACGTCAGTCAAAGAAGCATTGAAACATGATGGGCAAAAGTTCCAGGGCAGAGAGATAAATGTCAAGCCATCTAAGAAGAATCAGACCAATATTCACGATGAATTGAAGGGCTTGAATCATGGATTATCAATAGCCTTGTTTGGTATACCATCTACAGCCACCAAGGATCAAATCAAACTATTTGTGAAGGAAGAAACCGGCGTAGAGGTTTCCAAGATCCTTCAAATTCCTCAAAAAGCAGCAGTTGCAATAGAGTTCTTGTCGGCCAACGACTCGGGGAAAGCATCGATGGTGCTAGAGACGAAGCAGTTTAAAGGTAAAATTTTGCAGCTAGGTGCAATCTCAGATTTAACCGGTCTGAGAAGACAAAAGAACACCAATAATAAACCACACCTTTTTGTTCCCGCTTCAGTCCAAAGAAAGTAACATTATGTAGAACTACGATTAGATATATACGATAATTGTGAAGTTAATCACCACTTTCAGCTGCTAGAATGCCATGGTCTGAGTCATTAGAGTTAGCACGACCCAGATAGATCGCGGCTAAAAAAATTTGTCAAAATTTTCACGAGGTAAACGCTTTGGCTATGAGTGCTACTATCAAGTTAGAGAATACTTCTCGTAGAGATACTCTTACAGAGATCGAAAAGAAGTACCAGAAGGTATGGGCTGAAGACAAGATATTCGAGGTGGATGCTCCTACCATCGAAGAAGAGCCAATTGAAAACCCAGAAGAGTTGAGAAAGAAGCACCCTAAATACTTCGCTACCATGGCTTACCCTTATATGAACGGTGTTCTTCACGCCGGTCACAGTTTCACCCTTTCTAAGTTGGAGTTTGCCACCGGGTTCGAAAGAATGAGAGGAAAGAGAGCGTTATTCCCGTTAGGTTTCCACTGTACTGGTATGCCAATTAAAGCAGCTGCTGATAAAATCAAGAGAGAAATTGAAGAATTTGGCGAAGACTTTTCAGGATGCCCACCAGAGGTCGAACAAGAACCTGAACAGAAACCAGCACAATCCAAAGGTGAAGATGTCACTAAATTTAAAGCCACCAAATCCAAGGCCGTTGCAAAACAAGGTAGAGGTAAGTACCAATTTGAAATCATGTTACAGTTAGGTATCTCTAAAGAGGAAGTGGTCAAGTTCGCCGATGCCGATTACTGGTTGCAGTATTTCCCACCTTTGACCCAAAAGCATGTCACTGAATTCGGTGGTAGAGTTGATTGGAGACGTTCAATGGTCACCACTGATTCCAATCTCTTTTACGATGCTTTTGTTAGATGGCAAATAACAAGATTGAGAGACTGTAGTAAAATCAAGTTCGGTGAAAGATATACCATCTATTCTGAGAAGGATGGCCAAGCGTGTTTGGATCACGATAGACAATCAGGTGAAGGTGTGAACCCACAAGAATACACCGGTATAAAGATTGAGGTTGATGAGTTTGCTGAGGCTGCTCAAAAGTCTTTGTCTGCTAACGGATTTGACACCAAAGGTAAGAAGGTATTCTTGGTGGCTGCAACTTTAAGACCCGAAACCATGTACGGACAAACCTGTTGTTTTGTTTCTCCTAAGATCGATTATGGTATTTTCGATGCCGGTAATAACGAGTATTTCATCTGTACTGAAAGAGCCTTCAAAAACATGGCTTATCAAAAAATCACCCCAACAAGAGGTTACTATAAACCAGTGGTTGAAGTTAATGGTGCTGACTTGGTTGGTTCTAAGATTACTGCTCCATTAGCTATAAATAAGAACTTGAGAGTTTTACCTATGGAAACCGTCTTGGCCACTAAAGGTACCGGTGTGGTTACCTGTGTGCCTTCTGACTCTCCAGATGATTTCATCACCACCAAAGATTTATTGAACAAGCCTGAATATTATAAAATCGAAAAAGAATGGGTTTGTGATAATATCGTTTCCATTATCAAGACCGAAAGATACGGTGACAAGTGTGCTGAATATTTGGTCAACGATTTGAAGATTCAAAGTCCAAAGGATGCCGTGCAATTGGCCAAGGCTAAGGAATTGGCTTATAAAGAAGGTTACTACAACGGTACCATCGCTATTGGTAAATATGTTGGTGACAAGGTTGAAGTCGCTAAACCAAAGGTCAAAAAGGACTTGATCGATGCTGGCTTAGCTTTTGTCTATAACGAACCAGAAGGTGTTGTTGTGTCTAGATCAGGTGACGAATGTATTGTTTCTCTTGAAGACCAATGGTACATTGATTACGGTGAAGAGTCCTGGAAGGCTGAAGCTTTGGATTGTTTGGCAAATATGCAAACTTTCAGTAAGGAAACTAGACATGGTTTTGAAGGTGTTTTGGACTGGTTAAAGAACTGGGCTGTCACCAGAAACTTTGGTTTAGGTACTAGATTACCATGGGATGAAAGATACTTGGTTGAGTCATTGTCTGATTCCACCATCTATATGGCCTATTATACCATTTCCCGTTTCTTACATAGCGATTACTATGGTAAGGTTAAAGGGAAGTTTGACATCAAGCCTGAACAAATGACATACGAAGTGTTTGACTACATCTTTGCTCGTCGTGATGATGTTAGCTCTGACATTCCAATTGAACAATTGAAGGCAATGAGAAGAGAATTTGAATACTTTTACCCATTAGACGTTAGAGTATCTGGTAAAGATTTGATTCCTAATCATTTGACTTTCTTCATTTACTCTCACGTTGCTTTATTCCCTAAGCAATACTGGCCAAAGGGTATTAGAGCCAATGGTCATTTGATGTTAAATAATGCCAAGATGTCCAAATCCACTGGTAACTTTTTGACATTGGAACAGATCATTGAAAAATTCGGTGCTGATGCTTCAAGAATTGCTTTGGCTGATGCCGGTGATTCTATTGAAGATGCCAACTTCGATGAGTCCAATGCCAATGCCGCTATCTTGAGATTGACCACCTTAAAGGAATGGTGTGAAGAAATCATAAATAACCAAGACAAATTGAGAACCGGTGAAGCTACCTCTTTCTTTGACATTGCATTTGAAAATGAAATGAATGACTTGATTGAAAGAACTTACGAACAATATGACTTAGCCAACTATAAGGCTGCTTTAAAGACTGGTCTTTTCGATTTCCAAACCGCAAGGGATTATTATAGAGATGCCGTTTCCAGTAACATTGGTATGAACAAGGACTTAGTCTTGAGATATATCGAAGCCCAAGTATTGATGCTCGCTCCTGTGGCTCCTCACTTCAGTGAATACATCTACCTTGAAGTCTTGAAGAAGAAGGAAACTGTGCATAATGCTAGCTTCCCAAGAGCTTCCAAACCTGTTTCCAAACCTGTCAGCGACGCTTTGGCTTATGTGAGAGAATTGGCAAGATCCATCCGTGAAGCTGAAATCAACGTTTTAAAGAAGAAAAAGGGAGGAAAGCCTTCTGAAGTTGACAACTCTAAACCAGCCAGATTGACTTTATTCGTTGCTTCTTCATTCCCTGAATGGCAAGATAATTATATCGAATTGGTTAGAGAATTGTTCGAACAACACACTTTGGACGATAACAAGGTCATTAAACAAAAAGTCGGTAAAGATATCAAGAGAGCCATGCCGTTCATTTCTATTTTGAAACAAAGATTGGCTACCGAAGATCCAAAGACAGTTTTCAACAGAGAGTTGACTTTTGACGAGGTTGATACCATTAAAGCCGTCACCTCCAATATTCAAAAGGCACCGGTTTCTATCAACATCCAAGAAGTTGAAGTTATCACCTTCTCTAACGGTTCCAAGACTGGAAAGAACGTTTTAACCGGTGAGGATTACGAGATTACCATCACCGGTAAGATCATTGACTCGGCTGTTCCTGGCCAACCCGGTGTGATGATTAAGAACATCGAGTAAATAATCAAGAACATCGACTAGATAATCCTCCCCCGTCTGTACTACAATAATATAAACCTATTTAAATAATAACCTAATTATGTTATTTCTAAATGTGTACATTTATCATTAATTTCATACACATTGTTTGCGCGTGCACTTGCAAAGGCCCGAAAATTTCGTGAACCGAAAACTTTTAGTTTGTTTGGAACTGCAACTTGTGGATATTGAAGTTTAGCTACTACGTGTATACGTGATCTGAATACTTTCGGAACACCCCCATACACTTGCCAGCTTCACATATTCTATACTGCTTTGTATAATATTCCTATTTTACCCGTCGTACTTCATACACAACATCAAAGTCACATAACATGTCAGATAATCCGCCTTTATACCCGTTGTCCAAAATAGTACCAAAATATGAGTACCGTTTGAACAACCCAAGTGCCAAGTTGGCGGATGTCTGGTTACAAAAAGAGTACCAAAAGCTTAGTTTGGACCAGGCCACAAGGGAAAACAGGAAAAGGATTAGAACCGGTGATACCCATCAAGACGGCGATGGCTACGAAAAGGAAGTCACGGAATCAAATGACGATATGTTGCTGTCCGACACAGATATGAGTGTTGCCCAAGTTTCTGGAGGACATCCACCCAAGAGGAGACTCACAACAGTCTTATCGCCTGTCACAGCATTAACGCCAACGTTCCCAGAATCCTCTCACGAGGATTCGGAAATGATCAACCAGGACTACGTGATGTCTGATGGGGCCATGACTGGCTCCGGTAACGATGTGCTACAACCAAGAACTCCCGACGCTGATGCGGTTTCTAATACCCCTGTTTCTGACTTAGATGAGCAACCTCAACAGCTTCCATTACCTTCACCGAGTGCATCTCCAATCACTAGTTCATCAAAGCATGATTTTGGAGACACAATAGAGTCGATAATATCCCCAATACCCGGCACTCAAGGTGAATTAATTGAAATGATTCAAACCTTGTCATCTTTTCTTACAGAGAAAAACCAAAGTCATTTGGCATTCAAGCTTCTACAAAATGTCAATAGAACTGCTTTAAGTACCTTGAATGACGTTTTGAGCAGGAGCTTAAGAAGGGATTTTTCAACATATTTCCCATCTGAAATTACCCAAAAGATTCTTTCTCAGTTAGACTACCATTCGTTATTCAACCTTTCCCTTGTGAGCAAAAACTGGTATGGCATCATCAATAGTCTGAACATTTGGATCGATCTACTTCAAAAGGATCATTTGATCGAGTCTGCAGAAGAAATTGCTAGACAAGTTAATAACCCAGAACAACTTATTAGGGAATGGGGTGATGCTAGCTCAAAGAAAGATGTCAATGTACCTCTTCTTCTTTATAAGAAAAGTCTTACCATCTACAGGAGATGGATGGACCCTCATTACAGGCCCAGAAGAGTCAGTATCAAGGTGCCTAGTCAAGGAAATAATGTTGTGACGTGTTTACAGCATGACGAACAGAAGGTTATCACTGGTGTCGATGACAGACTTATTAATGTGTATGACACGCATACTGGAGCTTTATTAAAGGTCTTGAAGGGACATGAAGGTGGCGTATGGGCATTAAAATATACCGGTAATACTTTAGTAAGTGGTGCCACTGATAGAACTGTTAGGATATGGAATATCAAAACAGGTAAATGTACTCACATATTCAAAGGTCACACATCAACTGTTAGATGTTTGGATATATTACACCCAGTGAAAATCGGTAGGGATGAAACTGGTAAAGATATTATGTATCCGAAAGAACCATTACTTGTCACTGGCTCAAGAGATCATAACTTGAATGTGTGGAAGTTGCCAATAATTTCCGAAGATGACAGTGTAGACGATGATACTGATGAGGCGGCTATAACGTATGATAGTTCCGATCCCCAAAATCCATATCTAATCAAGGTTTTGGTTGGTCACACTCAATCAGTTAGGTCTGTTTCTGCATATGGTAATTTGATCATAAGTGGATCTTATGACGCTACTGTAAGAGTATGGGACCTTTTAAGAGGTGGTGAATGTGTTCAGGTGTTGGCTGGCCACATGGACAGAATATATTCCACCGTATTGGATTATCAGAATAAACTTTGCTATTCCGGTTCTATGGACTCAACCATTAATATATGGAATGTTGAAACCGGTGAATTATTACGTACCTTGAGAGGTCATGGGTCTTTAGTGGGACTTTTGGAATTGAGTAAGGACTACCTTGTCTCAGCTGCCGCTGACTCAACTTTAAGAGTATGGGACCCTAAAACAGGAGAAAATTTGAGTAAGTTGGAAGGTCACAGTGCTGCCATAACATGCTTCCAACACGATCCCTTAAGAATTGTTAGTGGAAGTGAAAGGATGTTGAAATTATGGGATATCAGAAAAGGAAAGTTTGTGAAAGATATCTTAGCAGACGTTACTGGTGGCATCTGGCAGGTTAGATTTGATTTCAATAGATGCGTTGCAGCGGTACAGAGAAGCATAAATGATAGAGAAGAAACCTTTATCGAGATTCTTGATTATAGTACACCCCCACAAAAATAATGGAATAGATACTTAGTTCCTTACGCTTTAATATAAACATATATATGAATTAATCGTTAGTCATCATTTAAATACAACTTCCTTAGTTTGTTTAACCTTTCCAAGCCGTCTGATATATCAAAGCTTGGTCTTCGTTTCATGGATTGGTTATACACAAACATGGAGTCTCCTCCACCCGAATATTCCCCTTTAGGGCCAATTTTCGACTCCATAAATACCAAGAGCTTCAAAATGTATTCCTCGACTCTCTCTGTGTTGTTCCATATCATATTCCTCATACACCAAGACTTGTGCTCTGCAAACAAATTCAATCCTTCATCTTCGTCGTACTCTGCATCTGCTATATGGTCATATTGGCTTCTGGTATTAGTATCGGTGTCTGTATTTGGAATGCTTGGAGGATATTTCACAGGTGTGAGGATACTGGAAGTAGATAAAGATAGACCGGTAGAGATGGGAACCACAGGAGAGTCTTTCAAAACCGGAGGATGGGAAGTCGAGTCCAAAAAGATCTTCTGGTTGCAATCAGAACATACCAAAAACAATACAAGGTGATCCGCAAACGATTGTACTTTCAAGCCCCATCCAAGCAATGCAATGATATAAACCCAATGTGGAGTATTATTGAGGATGGTGATTTTATTTTCTTTATTGTCATGGTAGTGCCTGCTTAACATCCACTGGTTAGAAATCTCGATCCATTTTTCTGAATGGAACAAATCAGGTTGGTTGGATATCAATTGAGATAAAAGATCAGTTTTCTCGTACACCACAGTATGATTATCGACCAAGCTCTTCAAATTCATTAGGTACCTATCGATAAGGATTTCATTAGTCGAGTCAATGTAGGGCTTGAGATAATACATTCCCTCCTGAGGGGCTTCAAAGTTCCTCCAAGGACAATGTTCGTCATGGCCAGCCAACTTCACTAGGTCGATATACTCATGGGCAAGATGAGTGTTGAGTTCTTCATAATCACTGAGATCCAACACAAAGTGTTCGTCCCCCAACTCATTGAACCTGAGGGTCAAGAGCTTTTTGCATGAAGTACACAATAGATGGTTTTTCGACTGTCTGTTGATCGATATCAGAATACACTTCCAACCATTTCTAGCGCACTTTAACTCATTGAGCTGGTGGTCATTAGCTAGCGGGACGCTCCAATTCAAGGACGAAAACGTCGACAATCTCTCCACTAGTCTGTCTCTAGAAAAGGGATCGAAGTCTCCAAGCAAGAACTCCGACGCTTGTATATGTTTTTTGGGGGTCCTCTTAAACTTGTGGTATGAAAAATGGTTATCTTTCTTGATCTTTCTGAAGTATTGAATATCTGGATGCTCATTGTACTTTTCTTTGAGGGTTATTTCAAGTGGGACTGGGTGCTTATTGAACTCCTGAGACGTGAACAAGTCCAAGCACTGCCTAAGTACCTTTGGAGTTGCAGTATTAAACTCCTCGTGCTCCATGTCTTTCCCGAAACACTTTGCAGCTTAGAAAATGATATGCGCGCATCTTTGAAAAAGCTTTCAACATTTTGTTCAACACTCATATCTCTAACATAAAATGTCAAGAAGACCGGTATTAGAGGAAGTCGATGATGACGACATAGATAACATGGAAATGGACATAGCTCAGTTCGATCCAAACTTGAGAACTCCCATTGCTCCATTACCACCACAACCATCTGTGGTAAGATCACAAGACCTGGAACCTCCACTATTCCCTAATATTCCTTTGGCCACACAACCAAACGCTTCAAGTACGAATGAAACCGCTTCAAGTGCTAGTGGAATAAACATGGAGGAAATAAGAGACCCCAAACTGTTTACAGACGATGAAAAAAGAGAATTCAAGACCTATCAAACCATATACCCATGCTATTTCGATAAGAACAGAAGTCACAAAGAAGGAAGAAGAGTGTCCGTAGAGAACTCGGTAGAGAACCCATTGGCATTAACTATAGGTGATGCCTGCAGGTTTTTGCATTTACCAGTTCTTTTAGAATTGGACAAATCTCACCCCCAAGACTTTGGTAACCCTGGTAGAGTCAAGGTATTGTTAAGAAAAGAAGGTAAACCTATCGATGAGTTTGTCAAGAATAAAAGACAGGTATTGAATGCTATTGGGAAGTATTTAAAGACCCACCCCACCACATTATCCAGCATTGATGCATCTAGTGGACATCCAATACCTGATGAATACAGACAAGGGTTTACAGCTGAAAAGATTCCAAAGGTTAAAGGGTTCAAAATGAATACCATAGTCCCCGTTCATTCCAGATTTACCATGAAACATCCAATGACCAAGAGTATTTACGATCCAAGACCTGAAGCTCCTGCTATCCCTGCAGCACCAAAAGTTCCCAAGAAGAAGATCAAAAAGATAAGAGCTTGAATAGTTTTTAATAGGTTTTATTTAATGTACATGCACACTTAAGCTTTAGGACTATAAGTTTCCCTGTATGTTTTAATTGAAGCCAATTGTTCTTGAGTGATTCTATCCTTTAAATGAGTAATGATATCATCTAAACTACTAATAGAAGTAACTGGAACATTGTGTTTTTGCAGAATAGCTTGAGTGGTGGAAATGTCAGCTCCTGGACTGGTTTCTTGTCTATCCAAAGCTATAATACACCCGGCAACAGTACCTTTGTTATCACCGATTATTCCAAAGGCTTCCACAATGGCAGTACCTGCGGTAATAACGTCATCAATAATCAACACTCTTTTGTTTGCAATTGATGCCCCCACAATAGAACCACCTTCTCCGTGGTCTTTCTTTTCTTTTCTATTGAAAGCATATTCGATAGAGTTGAAGTTCTCAGGGTCTAATTCAGCCAATTTAGCAACGGTGATGGCAGCTAATGGGATACCTTTATAAGCCGGGCCAAAAAGAACATCGAATTGAATGCCCGATTTGATGATGGCTTTGGCATAAGATGTGGCCAATGCAGATAAAAGTTTACCTGTGTTGAAGAGACCCAAGTTGAAAAAGTATGGGGATTTTCTTCCTGATTTTAAAGTGAACTCACCAAAGATCAAAGCTTTTGATTCCAAGGCTATATCCAAAAAGTCGGTTGAGTATGATTGCATTGTCGGGAGATAATTATTACTGATACGAGATAACTGTAGAAAAAGAGAAGAGGAGAGGAGAAAGAAGAGAGAAAGAAGGAGCATAAACTTTTGATGAAAAATTTCTCGATGGAGTTACGCGCGTACTGCACACAGATTTTGAAATGTGAGATACATAAATATTGATACCAAGCTAAACCATTGACTATGGAAGAAAATGACGTACAAGATCTCCGGGACGTGATCAATTCTCTTGAGAATGAGCATCTCGGAGACCTTTCCGCCCACCTCTACACTTCTGTGTTATTACACGCCTTGCATCCCAGTTTCCCATATCCATATTGGACCAAGTGGCCCTTGGATCCCAGTAAGGTTCCTGACCCGAGGACTGAATTCAAATACACAAACGAGAATTTGGACTCCGTCAACCTCGGAAATGAAGTGATACAGTCGGAGATAGAGCCGCTCATAAAACAGAACAAACAGGCCCTAGGAAAGCGGCATGATGTTCAATCAGAGTCTGAAGAAGAGCTGTACGGTAAGCCCAGGAAACGGCCTAAGAGGCGATCCAATGAACGTCCGCAGTGGGTTTCAGAACTCAGGGATTCAGAGGGAGACTCCGAGGATGGGGAATCGTTCCCGTTTAAAAGATCCCACCCCGGTAGTAGTTCTGAGTCTGATTATGTTTCTGAAGAAGACAAAGAGGCAAATGACGGTGGCAGCGATGGGAAGAAGGCGACAGAGCTTGAGTTCTTTTCTAGTGACGAGAGTGCTGACGATACGATATCGTCATTTCCGTTTAGGAGGACCAAAGTTGAATTGAACGAGGAGGAAGCCACAGGAAGAGAAGAGGTGAAAAAAGAGCCTTTGACAGAGGAAGAGGAGGAAGAGGAAGAAGATGAGGAAGAAGATGACGAAGAAGATGACGAAGAAGATGACGAAGAAGATGACGAAGACGAGCAAGATATAGGGAGTCTCCGAACAGACAAAGCTTTTCTAGAAGCCGACGAAACCAACGATATCGAACTCATAATAAACCAAAAGCCTAGCAACCACAGAACAGATCTATATCTCGAGATGAAATCAGTACTTCAACGTGCAGTTAAAAAACGAATAGACAAGATGGACCTCAAGGACAGTGAAGGCATGAGCACCAATTTCGATACTCCAGCCACTGACCAGATGAGCAAATTCCTTTGTAGTAAGGTCGATGATTTGGTTCAAGAGTTTGCCAAAATTGCCCGTAAGGATAAACACAATACCGGTGGGTTTTTGACCTGGCAAGATGTCCTCATTGCAGATAGAAGGATATCAAATAATCCTATATCTTCGCCCGGAGATCTTGATTTCTATAACAAGTGTGAAGAGATGTTTCTTAAGGTGAAGTATAACTATCAGCATGACGAGACAGGGTTTGGAGAACAACAATTTGATTATCAAGACTATTTGGATAAATTGGACCTGACGCGTATCGAGAAACCTGGAGCTAAGTTCCAAAGGAGTCTACTCTTGTCCAAGAAAAGCATCATTGAGTCCAAAATCAAAGAGAAAAAGATATCGGAGTTCAAAAAGAATATATTTTTGAAGTTGATGGAGCAGGAAGAAAGAAAGAACACCCTTTCTTGGAACAAGGGATATAGCCAAAGAGACAAGGATGATAAACGAAGGAGGTCGTATCGTTTCCCTAAAGACATCAATGAGTATCCGGAGTTTTCCTTGAAACATGGAGGGCTTCGTATTGACAAAGACGAGTTCTTGATGAATCTCAATAATAAGTGATGGTGTTCAATTAAGGTATATATTAGTGTATATGTGCATAAACAAGGCGTAAACAAACATGAATTAATTAGTGGGGCAATAACAAGGCTCTCTGAAGAATAATTGAGTAAAACAGAAAGGGTCTAAAGAGTATATAAACAAACTCAGTTTCTTTTTTCAAAAGTGCTAGTGATTTCAGTGTTGAAAATGACATCCCAAAACTTCGAGGTGACACCGAAACCCATCTCGTAGTTTTTGTAGTGGTGCTCTAAGTGGTATGTCTTCAACTCTTGGAAATAAGCTGGTAATTTGGTATGGTGTAAAAAGTAGTGGGTACAGTCATACATGATGTAACCTAAAGTACCACCGGCAAATCCGGAACATGCCATTGGATATGGGAAAACGTTGAACACCAATCTGTGGAATGGGTAAGCAATCAACACAAATAATGTTGGAGGCATAACCAATCTATACTTATCCATTGGTAAGTAATGGTGGACACCATGTAATGTAAAGTGTAACGTAATGAAAAGTTGGTGATCAGGCAAGTATTGATCCAAATGGAACAAGAATCTGTGCAAGCAATACTCAATTAAAGTCCACACACAAAGACCCAAGACCCAGAAACTGAGGGCGATTATTTTACTTTGGTTCACCCACCCGAGGTAGAAGAAATAAAGATTAACAGGTATCCACACCACTGGCACAACCCACCAAGGAGTCAAACTGAGCGGTTCCAAGAAGTTCCCGAAGAAAAGAGCAGACCCTTTACCATAGTGTCTTGGTCTATGCACCTGATCCAAGTAAAACTCTTTTGTGAAGTTTCCGAAAAGCACTTGAGGGAATAAAGGCTTGTTTAAATCCAAAAACTTATGTTTCTTTACATCAGCATTATAATCGGTTTGAATGGACAACTTTTCCAAAGCTGGTAATTCATCATGGAATTCATCCATGATATAGTCATTTTGTAATTTGACTTCAACTGGGGTTCTGTTCTTATTATTCAACAACTCTTCTTCTTCAATATTTGTAGCAAGGTAACCGATCAACATTTCGTCGTCCATCATTTCATAGGCACTTTCCGAGTGTTCGTGTGATATGGTGTCGGCCATTATTTGAGTAATATCTTGACCCAAGTAAGGGAAGATGATGTCTGCACCGCCCGGATGCTCATTAAGAAATTCGCTGACATTATAAATCTTTCTGTTATACAAGGTGACCCAAGCATCATGAGGCTTGTTGTGTTTACCGACTTCCGTTGCTGATAATAACGGTAAGTTTCTACTTCCAGATCCGCTAGCCATAATGTTATTAATAATTATTTAGAGGAAAAGCAGGCTTTTATACAATTTCGCGTTGTTTATCACCTCACTTTTTTTAAACGATGCGATGAACGACATTGAAAATTTGAGCCGATCCGTTATTGGGCTATTTGTAATTAAAGCTAATAGTTTAATCGTATTTATTGATGCAAATAATATGTAGGTTTTTGTTTAGTTGTGTAGTGCGCTTGGAAAGCGGCATATTGGCGTGTTTTTGGGGTTCAGCAAATCAATCTATCAGCATAGCGACTTCCTTTAAATAGGGGTCCTCTTTAACCAACTGCTTCGGCTCGGTTTCAAGCTCTAGTTCTTCATCAAAGCTCAATTGGACTCCTTCCTTGGTGTCTGTCTCCATCTGGGCCTCGTGATTGGACTCGGTCATAGAATCATCTCCGTTAAGCTGTTGTTCAAGATGCAATGTATGGTCCACTAAATTAAGGTATGCATACATGAAATTGGATAATAGCACCTGTTCTCTAAGAGACCTCTTAGGGTTAGCCAATTTCAAGTGTGATAATCTATAGATGGCCCTTTCGACATGAACCGGGAATCTATAATCCAACATGACCAAGGTTGATTGAGAAGGAGGAGGAAGTGGGAAACCAAACGCAGAGTCTGTGAACTCGATGGGTTGATTAGCTTTAGATGTTCTCTTGATAGACCGTTTAATCTTTTCTTGGACTTCTTGAGTACTTTGCAACAACTTCTCATCTTGTTCCTTCAGTTCTACAACGGTTTTGTTTTCGTCCTTTGATTCCTTATGTTTCTTTACCTTATCCTTCTTTTCTTTCTTATCCCTTTTGTTCTTATCCTTCTTCTCCTTCTTCTCTTTTTTAGGAGATTCAGGCTCGCCCTCTATAGTCTTAGGGGTAGCTTCTTCCTTTTGTATTTCAACAGCTGGTGATTCTGTCCCGGAACTTTCAACACCTTCGGGAGTTCTTTCTGACAAGGGTGAAAATTCCCCTGACTTTTTGGGTGATGTTTTGTCATGGATTGAGTTGTTTGATGAGGATCTGAGAAGTTTGAGTCCCATTTTATTCTTTGATTCATCTTTCTTTGATCTCTTCTTGAATATCCTAGAACCAATGTTCATGCTGGTCTTCTTGACATCCGAATCTGACTCGTAATCAACGGTAACATCTGGATTGGATGAAGGCTTTTCTTCAACAACAGACGCTGAATTACTTCTCTTTTTCTTGAAAAGCTTGGTGATGACATTTTCTTTACCAACAGAAACTTCTTTGACGGGAATTTCTTTAGGGTGTAAGTCCTTTTCTAATACTTCTGTTTCTTCAATAGTAGCTGACAAATTATCTTTGGAATTTTCATCAACTTTGGTGGGGTTATAAATCTCAGGAGATGATACTGATCTCGGAGTCACTTGTGGAGATTCGTCAATACTTGCCAATTCTAACGTGGAAGAACTCAAAGATCTTAACCCTTCCCTGATTGTTTCCTTCTCTTTATCACCAGAGTGAGTCTTGTTCCATAACCAAGACTTCTTCTTCGTGGGACTAGTTCTGATATGAATATGTGAATGGCTTTCAACTGGTACAGATTCTTCAGAGACAGCAGATACCAATGATTGACTTGACTCATTAGGATGGATGGCTACAGACTTGTCTTCAACAGCCATGGCCTCCACGGAAGACTGGTCTGATATCTCATGAGAGTCAATTTCATCAATAGTTGCTACTTTATCGGCAGCTTCAACCGAAGATTTCTTTTGTTCTTTCATTGTTTCAGTTTCATTCAGGTCGGTTATGTTGTCCAACGATCTTTCAAATTCAGCTAACTCTAATTCATCTTCAATCTCTTGAGCAGACGGCAGGTCCAAAATCCCTACCGATTCCACCTCTTTATCAAGCTGTATGTGGTTATCTTTCTCATTATACCCAAAACCAAGTTGGTCTTCAAAGGAAAGATCTTGATAGCTTTGTTCAAAACTAAAATCAACGTCTGGGTTATCCTGAGTTTCAGGAGAATCGTTGATGACAACTGGTTTCTTGACATCCGTCTTTTCCGTCTTGCTCAAGCTTTCTTTGAACTCATTTATTTCACTTCTAAGCAAGTCAAGATTCTCATTCAACTTCACGGCTTTTAGTGAAGCTTCGTGGCTTCTAACAGATTCAGAGCTCTTGTTTTTGTTGGTCAAGTATGAAAGATTTGATTCTGATGCACTATTAAGCTTCTTTGATATCCTTTTGTTATTGAAGGAATTCGAATCAGCTTGGAATCGTTCAACGGGGGATGCTGGGGTAGGCTTCTGGGGTACATGCTCTGCCGATTTAGACATCGAAGATCTGTACCCTATAACCTTCTCAGGAGATCTTTCCAAGCTGGAAGTAAGGATAGGGTCGATTAGTTTCTGGGAGGTTGATCTTGAACTGACAGGAGAAGCATCTATTATTTGAGCCAGTTGAGGTGATACCACTTGTTGTGCAGCCATCTTTTTAACGGGTATTGGTTGACCAGAAGAACTCGACCGGTAATTCATGGGCATCTTATTAATACCAGAACTTTGGCTTTGGTGAGGATACTTTTGCTTGGGTGCCTGTTTCTGAGGTGCCGCTTGCATTGGGACCTGTTGATATTGAAGCTGGCGGTTATAGCTAGGAGTACGCTTGCCCTGTGGTAGAGGGGCTTGCGTATGTTCCTTCGGCTGTCCAGTTCCTTGCTGGTCATGACGACCCAGGCGTTGGTGACGCAGATGTTGCAGGTGGTGATGCTTTTGTTGCTCATAATTGTAATGGGCGTGCTGCTGTGCTTGTGCCGGGTGTTGTTGCACCTGTGGGTATTGCTTCATTTGAGTCTGGTATTGTTGGTGGTGATGTTGTTGTTGTTGCAAGCGATGTTGTTGAGAATTATAATGATGCTGTTGGCTCTGATGTTGGCTCTGATGTTGTGGTTTCTGGTGTTGTTGGTACTGGTACTGTTGGTGAGGGTGGTGTTGGTGGCTATGATGGGACTTAGAAGGGACTTGTTGCGCCACTGGCTGAGATTGTGTGTAACCCTGGTTGTTTATAGGATACTGTCCTTGTGTTTTCTTTTTTGGGTACCCGGCCACCACTTGTCTATCCATAGGATTGACTGACCCACTGGATGAAGATCTCGAAGACGAGGCTGACTCTTGGCCACTTGGTCTGGAATGCATGTATGGTTTGGTCTTCTGTCTGGGGACAGGAGGTTGACCATTTGGTGAATAAGGAGTAGAAGCCACATTGATGTGAGATAGTCTCTTTGTTAAGTTGTGCTGAGAGTATTTGGTGGTTGGTAGTTTCTCTTCTAAAGGCGATGTTGGAGCAGCGTTTCCATACGGAGAGTCCTTAGTGAATCCTGCAGTCGGGTCCATATTTGGGTTACGATATGAGAATAACTGCTGTGAATTTCTATGGGACTTTGGGTATTGTTTTAGAGGTGGTGGGGTCTGACCTCTTGAAGATCCTTTGTGTCTTTGGGATCTGGATTGATCTTGGACACTTGGCACCTCTGGAATAAGTACACCTGTGGAAGGATCAACGGTTTCAGTAATGAGCTTTGAAGTACTCTGGTTAATTTGAGGGACTGCATCTGTTGACAAATGACTTCTCAAACTAGAGATTCTGTCAGCCTTGACATTTTGCAACTTTGAACCAGATGAGTGAAGGCTTTGCTGTTGCTTTCTATAGTCCACTCTTCTGGATCTTCTCAACGAAAACAGCTGATTTTGCACATTAACATAATCAACTTCAACTGGATCAGTATCAAATGGGAACTTATTCTCCTCGTATGTTTTCTGAGAGGATGGAGATAAAGGTTCATATATTTCGTCCATGCCGCTGTTGTTCGCTCTTGGAGAAGCGTTTAACTCATCGATAGCCAATTTTTCAACGTCAGTATATCCTAATGATGATGCTGAAAGAGTCCTTGCAACAGTTACTGCATCGGTAGAATTTCTTCCTGCCAATTTCGATAACCTTTCTAGTTCATTGGACAAGTCCTTCAAAGATGGATTACTAAACCTGTTCGGATTATTGATAGGAGATGGAGACTTACTTGATTCTGGAGGGGTTTTAATTGGTGATATTTGTTTCTCTGACTTGACGGGTGAAGATTCTTGTGAGCTTTCAGGGCTCTCCTTATCCTTGGTTGAGTCATGACGAGATACAGATGTCGCCAAAGAAGATCTCCTTTTTAGGGAGTTTTTCCTTGATATTTGGCGTTCCATCAATTCTTCAACGGTCGATTTGACATGGTTTTTGAAGTTCTCTGGGGCTACCTCTGGGTGCATATCTGCTGGTACCCATAGAAGAGAGTCAGCTTCAAGCAGATCTTCTGAGTCCTCGTGGTTGGATGGCAAAGAATTGTTTTCATCAGATGAAGTACGTTCAAGGGAATTTGATCTTGATCTAACCAATGATCTTGATCTCGATAACGACGGGGCCCTATTGGGCGATATTGTGGGGGATGGGCTTCTTGAGATTGAAGGAGGAGAATTTGATTTGACCGGAGAAACGTCTCTACGGATTCGATCATCAAAAATAGGATCCAGAAACAGAAACTGAAACTCCACATCTTCATTTGGTAGATCGGGGTCATAATGCATCATATTGCCAATAGAGAGACGTTTCAAGGCTGCCACCATTTTCTTTTCGTGCTGTATATCTTTTGCAGCAGACTCATAATTCATCAGTTTATTTAGATCATGATTTTCAAATAAGGCGGATTGATTTATAGTTCGTGAGTTATCATGAGGTTGGGTAGGATCCTTGTGGTCAGCGCCAACAGGGGCAAGAGTGCTGCTGGAAGGAGTGGTAGATGACATGATTATATTAAATGATTGACTAAGCGTACAGCATTAAAGGGAAATGAAAAACTTGACAATGAATAGACCTAAGGAGTGACGAGGGATAAATGGAGGAGTGAGGCAAGGGGAAGTTGGATGCGGGAAGTTAATATGCAAACGGGTCAAGGTACTTGGATATGGAGTATGTGCCATAAAGTTGCACCTAAAACTGCCTCTATATTTAAGTCGATAAACGTAGAACACGGTATTTGAAATGTCTCGAACTTTTCTAAATACAGACAAAATCGAGAAGCGAGATAAATTTAAAATCAACCGCCAGTATATTACACAAAACGCCCTTGATATAAGCTATTGTTTAAATTTATTGTTAACTACAACATATATGAGAATGCCATCTTCTATGCCGTTCTAATCGACTCTTTATATCAGGTTCCAGAAAATCATTACTCCTACTACGATTAACGTATAGTACCAAATCTGATAGGCACGCGACCCATCCACCGTTAGAGGTGGTAACCCCATTAGGTTGCATACTGCGTGCACCACAATGGAAGCCCACAAGCTTTGGTACTTGAGGAATATGTAGCTTGAAAGAACTCCAAACATTGTGGTATAGATCGTTTGGAACACCACCGTTACCATCACATTTACTAGCAGGTGTTTATGGTTAAAATAAAGTTCGTATCCGTGGTAAATATGAGCGATGCCGAACAATAGTGGGCTGAAAACGGTGATGGCAGTCGGATCAAAGTCATAGGAGAGGGTGGTTATAATTGCAGCTCTATATACGAATTCTTCGGTTATAGGGGCAAAGATGTGGTTTCGGCATCCCGTGAGCGAAAGGAACGCATCGTGCAAGTCATGTGACCAGTGGGAGTTGAAATGGTGTTTAAAGTAGTCGAGGAGTGGTCCCATATAGAGAGCATTTATGAGAACAAAGCACCGGCCTATCAGCCTGAGTTCTGAGGCCGACTGCGGGAGTACATGGAGGTTTTTATACACTTGAAGTACGGTGGTTTGGGGATGCAAAATGTGTAGTGTAGGTGGGAGTATCAATGAAATCACCACACATAATATAGACACTCTTAGAAATCGGTGACGAATCACGCGGTCGTCGTTTCGAGCGGAGCCCCGTAGGTGCTTGGGTATAAATAGAAGGATGCTTGCCACATACAGAAGGGCTAATATAAAAGTGACTATTAAATCGTGGACTCCATGCATCAACCAATACTTTCAACCAGAATGATTCTGACTCATTTTCGTGTGCGCGGTGCCTTATCACTACGGTCTTATGCACACCAGATGTAGGTGCGGTGAAAAATTTCATATAACTAATCGTTAAACAGTGGTTTTTTTGTGGAGAAGTTATTGGATATTCAGTCATGAGCTCTACGAGGTTATTTGTTAGACTGTTTTCTGCCGGTCAAACGAGACTAAGAGGTCAAAACTTGACCGAAAAAATCGTCCAGAAATACGCTGTTGGTTTGCAACAAGGTAAGCAGGTGTTCAGTGGTGATTATGTCACCATTCAGCCGGCTCACTGTATGTCCCACGATAACTCCTGGCCGGTGGCAACTAAGTTCATGGGGTTGGGGGCTTCCAAGGTTAAAGACAACCGCCAGATTGTCTGCACTTTAGATCATGACGTGCAAAACAAGAGTGAACAAAATTTGAAAAAGTATACCAATATTGAAAAGTTTGCTGGGGAACAAGGTATTGATTTCTATCCTGCTGGAAGAGGTATTGGGCACCAGATCATGATTGAAGAAGGTTACGCTTTCCCATTAAATTTGACCGTGGCTTCTGATTCTCATTCCAACACTTACGGTGGTATTGGTGCTTTGGGGACTCCGATTGTTAGAACCGATGCTGCTTCCATTTGGGCAACGGGGCAAACGTGGTGGCAAATTCCTCCGGTGGCCAAAGTCGAGTTGGTGGGTAAGTTACCAAAAGGTGTTACCGGTAAAGATATCATTGTCACCTTATGTGGAGTATTCAATAACGATGAAGTGTTAAACCATGCTATTGAGTTCGTTGGTGAAGGAGTTAAGGACTTATCTGTTGACTACAGATTGACTATTGCTAACATGACCACCGAATGGGGTGCTTTATCTGGGTTATTCCCGGTTGACGATACTTTGAAAGGCTTCTATGAAGAGAGATTAACTAAGTTACCTCAACCACATCCGAGAGTGAACGAACAAACCATCAACGATCTTTTCTCCTCCCCATTGAAGTCAGACAGTGATGCAGTTTACGCCAAGCATTTAACAGTTGATTTAAGCACCTTGAGTCCATACATCTCAGGACCAAATTCTGTCAAGATCTCTAACTCTTTGCATGATTTATCCAATCAAAACATCAAGATCAATAAGGCTTATTTGGTGTCATGTACTAATTCTAGATTAAGTGATATCAAGGCTGCTGCTGACATTTTAAAGGGAAAGAAAGTCCACCCCGACGTTGAGTTCTATGTGGCTGCTGCCTCTTCTAATGTCCAAAAAGATGCCGAAGCTATTGGTGCATGGAAAGATATCATGGATGCCGGTGCCATTGCTTTGCCAGCAGGTTGTGGTCCATGTATTGGTTTGGGTATGGGATTATTGGAAGAAGGTGAAGTGGGTATTTCTGCCACCAACAGAAATTTCAAAGGTAGAATGGGATCTAAAGATGCTTTGGCCTATTTAAGTTCTCCTGAAATCGTGGCTGCTTCTGCTATTTTGGGTAAGATAGGAGGACCAGAAGAATTAGAAGGGAACCCAGTTAGTCCAAACCCCGAGATTACCAAAGAGCTTACTGTTCCTCGTGCTGAAGCTACTGAAGAGATTGCGGAGGATGCTGGATCGGTGGAAATCTTAGAAGGCTTCCCAACTGAGATTGTGGGTGAATTGATCTTGTGTGATGCAGACAATATCAACACTGACGGTATTTATCCAGGTAAGTATACTTACCAAGATGACATTCCAAAGTCCAAGATGGCTGAAGTCTGTATGGAAAATTATGATGCCGAGTTCAAGGATAAAGTGAATGCCGGCGATATCATTATCAGTGGATACAATTTTGGTACCGGTTCATCTAGAGAACAAGCTGCTACTGCTATTTTAGCCAAAGGTATGAAATTGGTAGTTGCTGGTTCGTTCGGGAATATTTTCTCCAGAAACTCCATCAACAATGCATTATTAACTTTGGAGATCCCAGATTTAATCAACAAGTTGAGAGAAAAATACAAAGACGCCAATGAATTGACCATCAGAACTGGGTGGTTTTTGAAATGGGATGTCACCAAGGCAATGGTTTATGTGGCTGATTCTGACAGCAACATTATTATGAAACAGAAAGTCGGTGAATTAGGTACCAACTTGCAAGATATCATTGTTAAAGGTGGTTTAGAAGGTTGGGTCAAGAGTGAGTTGGCCAAGTAATTCCGAAGCATATATTTATTTATAATAAAAGTGTATCATAGACCTGTTGTAGATTCTTGGGGACAAAGTGCGACCAGTGCCTACGAGTGGGTGGGTGTTGGAGGATGAAGGTTGGAAGGGATCAGGACTCCAATTGACTTCGAAGAAAAGAAGGGGCCACCTGGGAATTGAACCCAGAGCCTGTCAGTTCAGTGTAAAAACATAAAACTTCCGGATCACCACCATTATTTGAGTGCACTCTAAACTACGGGTGCACTCCATTTCGAGTGCACAAAGGTGCGCTTCAAGCTCAGGCCAAAATGTTGACACAATTATTAAATTGGAGATACATTGGAGTATTTTTGTTTCATAGTGTATATTGGGCTATTTAGAGTAACTTTTATATGTGAACCGTTTTGGATTCTCTACTGGAAGTATAAGAAACTCTCAATTTACTAAATGCGCCATAACTAATTGAAGTAATCAATTGATGTCCTCTCAAGTATTTGTACTAACTCGGCAGAGAGCTTTTCCATAAACTCCTTTTTAAATGGGTACAAGGTTTTATTGAACTTGGGCAAGGCTAATTTGGACTCTTTACGGTGTATTTCTAATAATTTGGCCAACTCAAATACAGGTTTATCGTTCAACTCCTCAGGTCCATGTTGCTTAATGTTATTTAAGCAGTCAATTGCCCGTTTTCTCTGAAAGTAAACAGGTTTACACCTTTTCCTCCAGGTATGCTTATAGATTTGATCTTTTTGGACCACTGAAAGATTATGGGAATCGCCATAATACCATTCACGAACAGGTTGAGGTATTGTAGTCGTAAGCGTGGATAAATCCTCCTGAAATGGCTTTATTTAGGTTCTTTTGAGCTTCTGCAGCTGCATATCTTGGTTTTTTTGATCATATTTTGACTCTACTATCTCCAGTTATTCCCTCAAGTCTTTCTCTTCCACCCAAGTCTCGAGGTCCATCGCTATCACTTCCATCAGTAGATTCTTGAGAGGATCCAGATCCATCAGACGAAGAAGCTTGACCTCTTTTCCTTGAGGGTCGCTTTATCATGGTGTTGCAAAACGAAAATATGCCCTGTACGACAGATTCCATAGACACTTTCAACATAGCCATATCAATCATCCAAGTTCTTTGGTCCTTTTCCAACTGCTCGAGTCTACTATCAAAACTCATAAGATGATTCACCAAATGACTTCTAAGATGCTCTATTTTGTTGTATAACGATGTACTAACAGAATCTAAAGCATCTCTAGGGGTCTTCCAAGACATCAACAATGCCTGTTCTTCATCACATCCCATAACCATCCTCTTAAATTGCTTGAACTCTGGATCCTCATTGATTGGATGTTTGGCAAAAATACTTTCACTAGCCTTCTCACTTATTTGAACCAAGTCCTGGAGAATGAACACCCTGAATGCCTTCAACATATCAAAGAACAAAATACCAGTATTGTCAGTGTCTTTGTTTTCTTCGCTCAAATTAGCATAATGACTTCTATGGCTTTCAATGGTATCTTCCAACCATGGAAATATCCTTTTCTGAAGCCCCTCAGGTGGAACCATGGTTGACCTAGGAATGAAGTACAGCTCATCCCATTCAAAACCTGCAGAAGAGTGGATGGAAGCAAAGGAAACCCCTGATAAATAATGCTTTACCAAACTAGACGTTTCCCAGTGGCCAGCTCTCTCGATGTCCTCTGCTGGAATCTGATAAGCATCAGCCTTATAAGGCAGAGTCTTTCTTGTCTTCACCCATGAGTGAGAACCAGCATGTTGGAGATTCTGGGATGCAAGCTTGTTTTCATAAGCAGAACTGATTGGCTGCCTGAAATCAGCTCTTCTAGAATACATAATTGTCAAGTCATACCAATCACGTTTATCCAAAAAGTTAGGAAGACGTTCTCCCGAAAGAGGTCCTTCAGGGAAATCAAACCTGTACCAGAGGGACATTGAATAGGCCGTGACAAGACAGCGAATTGGATCTTTATTCCGAGTACAGGCTGCTCTCCTCAGCTTCTCGTGTCGTCCCGACGTTTTGTTCTTTGCAATACCAAAAATAAGAAGCGGTAACACACCGAAGCTTGTCTTTTCAGACCTGAAAAATGTGTCAGAAAGCTCCAAATTTCTTTTATTGGCACCTCTTAAAATCAAGTGGTGACCCAAAGCCATTTCCAAAATACCGTTGACCGCATCATCCCTTTTATCTCTCTTGGGATTAGAAGTTTCATTGTACTGGGCTATCAAGATTTTGTCCATGTGGTCCTCTGAGTAAAGATGCTCAACAAGACCGTTTTGAGTCTTATCTTTGTACATCTTTTTGTCGTGTTCAGCCGTGCTACATACTACGCTAATATGCAGCCTGTGTGGTCTTCCAATCCCCAGTGGAGCCACCCCATGCCACGGCTGAGAACTCTGGGTTCTACCAGTTTCAGAGCTGGAGCCTTCAGTGATAATTCTTGGATTCGCAGCCATACTTGCAGAAGCTAAGCCAGAAGCTAAGCCAGAAGCTAACTCAGAGGTTTCAGTGGGAGATGGGCCTTCAATTGAGATGACAGTCTCATCAGTTGATTCTTCTTTATCGCTATTCATCTGGATGTTCATAAAAAAAAATGTGGGAGTTTACCCCCAATTTAAATATTGAAAATCACGTTTCAGAAATGTTTCAGAAATGTTTCAGAATCATTTCCAAAAGGGAAAATGTAGCAGATATAAAACTTGGCCAAAAACGAAGATTTTCTAGGCCATTCATCATCTCTAGAGGGATTAGGGGGTTCCAGGAGCGATGTGGTGTAAAACCAAATTTATTTCAATTGTTTTCAAATTACACCCAACGAAAAGCCAAAAAAAATGAAGTAGAATAGCTTCTATAGGGGCGAGCTGGGAATTGAACCCAGGGCCTCTCGCATGCTTGTATGTCAGTTCAGTTGTGCTGAACCGTCGCCCAAAGCGAGAATCATACCACTAGACCACACGCCCTAACTATACCGCCATTCCACCACGAGGTCGTACGGGGGCGTGGCGGTGGATTTTTGCCTGTCACTTGAGTGCACTGGTGCACTCGGCGCACTCGAACTGAGTGCACCAACAAGTAATAATGCCACTACACCACACGCCCTACTGGTGAAAGACAGATAAACCAAATTCTTCATGCTTAAATCATCATTTGGAATTTATCTTTATTCTTAATTCAGCCACTGGTGGCCCTTCACTTCGTCCCGATGCAAAACAAATCAGTCAGTGAGTTTAAATTAGTATGGTCAAACTGACAGTCCTGGAATATTTACAACAGTATGGACAGTCTACGATTATATTTTCGAGTGAAAACAATTCTATGGACTATGTGTTGAGTAGATGCTTTGCCGTCAAGGATGTTTATGTACAGAAAGACAATTCCGTTGGAAATCCGTCTGAAAACCCCGATCGTAAGATCCTTTGCTTAACAGTCCCAGTAAATTGAATGCAATGAAACATCCCAGAAGAAACGTTGGTACACTTTCAGAGTCCATGGAGTCATAGAATTAGTATGCTATTTATGAGCTCTAGAAAAAGAACAAGAAATTAGTGGGTCGAATTGATTACATGAGTAAAGTCAAGTTAATGAATTTTTGCTAATGGTCGCAAAAAACCATTTCCATGAATTTTACAAATTATATATAATAAAAGAAAAAAAATACACACAGCAATTTGACAACACAATACAAGAATATAGAGGTACTTATGAGTATATGATTACCTTGTCTTAGCATTGTTTTTTTCAAAATTAACAAATTGATAGAATTTTGCACGAGGTTCACTAGAGACTCAATAAACCTCCAGAATTTACTGCACTAGTGCAATTTACTGTACGAGTTCCAGAACGTCAAATGGAGATGTTGAAATTGATTTTCTAATAAAACTTACTACTTAAATTCAATGGTTATTTGCTTCTTACCAGAGACAACAGAATTGCCAAATGAGTCTACTGAGTCTTCATTCTTCAACTTCTTTCCAAGAACTCTTACCGAGAAGTCACCGACCTTTCCGTCCACAGAAACTTCGTAACCAGACGAAACCGGCTCAACAGTTACAGTGGCAACTATGGTACCATCGGTGGAAGGTATCTTGGCTTTTGTCTTATTGGTGACTTGATAAATATTCAAAAGGAAGTCCTTATTGTATTCGTAATCGGGCTTGGAATTATCTGAGGTGATGGAGGCAGATACAAATACAGAGTTTGGTCTTACCAACAAGGGTAACGACTTGAAATCATGGACTTCTTCAAACCAATCACCAGTACTTTCTCTCACCTTACCATCTAATAACCCATACCAGTCACCTCTAGGAATGTAAAAAGAAACATCCCCTTCAGCATTAAACACCGGAGCCACAAGTAAAGAGTCACCCAACATGAATTGACTGTCACAAGTGTGGGTAGTTTTATCTTGAGGAAACTCAAGCAACATTGGACGCATGACTGGCACGGCAGTATTGTGGGCTTCAATAGCAGCAGCAAAAACATATGGCATCAATGATAACTTCAACTTGGTGAATTTTTGTAACACTATCGAAGATTCGTCATCAAAGTTCCACGGAACTCTGTAAGAATGAGAACCATGTAACCTTGAATGCGACGACAACAATCCGAAAGCACACCATCTTTTATATACTGAAGGGTCTGGCGATCCTTCAAAACCACCAATGTCATGGGACCAATATCCATATCCGCAGAGTGAGAGTGACAATCCACCTCTCAAAGATTCAGACATTGCCTCGAATGTAGACTCACAATCACCTCCCCAATGCACAGGGAACTTCTGTCCACCAGCAGTAGTTGATCTTGCAAATAAGCATGCTTCATCTTTACCCAACTTCTCTTCCAAGAGTTCAAACACACATTTGTTGTACAAGTAGGAATAGTAGTTATGCATTCCCACTGGATTTTTTCCATTATGATAATAAACGTCTCTTGAAGGAATCCTCTCTCCGAAATCAGTTTTGAAAGAGTCTACCCCCATATCAATCAAGTAAGACAACTTTGATTTAAACCATTCACAAGCTTCAGGGTTAGTGAAATCAACAATCCCCATACCACCTTGCCACAAATCACATTGGTAAGATGCATCGTCTTCGGTCTTCTTGATAAAGTAGCCCTTCTCGTCTCCCTCATCAAATAACTCAGATTCCTGTCCGATATAACTATTGATCCATACACATATCTTGATGTCAAATTTGGTTTTCAAATCAGTTAACATTTTCTTTGCGTCAGGGAAATAGACTGGGTCGAATTTGAAATCACACCATTGGAAGCCTTTCATCCAGAAACAATCAAAGTGAAATGTGTTCAATGGAATATCTCTATCTTTCATACCTTGTATAAATGAACTCACAGTGTCATAATCGTAATCTGTCAAGAAAGATGTGGTCAACCAAAGACCGAAAGTCCACGCTGGTGGTAATGCTGGGAACCCCGTCAATGAAGCATACTTGGTCAAAATACTCTTATAATCAGGGCCGTAAATCACATAAAGGCGTAAACCTTGACCCTGGACCGTGATATTGACTCTGGTGGTTCTTTCACTTTGGAGTTCGAAGTTGACGTTAGATGTGCTATCGACGAAAACACCGTACCCTCTATTACTCAAGTAGAAAGGCACGTTCTTGTACGTGACATCTGAAGAGGTACCACCATCTTCATTCCACATCTCCACATGCTGTCCATTTTTAACAAACGGCCCGTACCGTTCGCCCAACCCATAAAGCTTTTCACCAACAGAAAGGTGCAACTGAACAGTAGAGTAATCAGTGAACTTATGGCCGGTCAATCCTGGCTTGGAGTATCTACTATCTTCAACATGGCCAATTGATCTGGAGCCCAATTGAGTCAAGACCTTTCCTTGGCTGTCTCTGAAAGTTATACCAAATTGTTTTCCTTTGTTAACCTGAGCACTCAATTGACTAGCCTGGATATCGTAACTACCATCAGCTTCAAGGGTCTTCAACTGTGAGTTTGACAGCTCATTCAACTCGAACCTTGGCTCCTTAGCGTTCTTGTACGATGACTTGTTATGGTATGTTTCCAATTTGACAATATCTGCCGCAGGACTTGTTAATTTGGTCGTGAGAACAGCGTTGTTCAAAGTATCACCTCTATGGCCAATTGGCCTTGTACTAAAGACCGAGTAGACCGAATCGTCTTTCACCACACTCTTAACGTTCTCGGTGGCCCATAAAATCTTAACTCCTGCCTTCAATTCCCATCGACCTCTTGTGAATTTTGTATCACCATCAACATGACGGTCAAAAGAAAAGTGTTCAGACATGACGTATCACTTTTGAGTAGGGTGGAAACTCTGGGTTTCTATAGTTTCTGAAAAAGGACCATATTCCGACTATCTTTGCACACCCCCACGTACCGACCTCTTAGTCGGTGGAGGGGCTGTTTATATTATTGTTACGTGGGGGAACAGCTGCAGGATTTGCGAGCATTTTATCGCGATCTTAGTCCGGGGTAGGAGCATTTCAGTAGGCGACAATACCTTCGATTGGGGGTGGGGGAGCCACAGATACCTAGTTGGGTCTTGTGATGGGGGACTGGGGTGGAGGCCGGGGTATGCACGAGTCTGTCTGAGTAGCATACATAGTCGGAAAGTATGTGCACCTGAATTGGCCTCTCACACGATACCTCTCAAATGTTCATACCCATTTGCAATCGTGTATGGGTTGCAAAACATAACAGGTATGGAATAACATCCTCAATTGAATATAAAGATTTCCACTAACCGAATCTCCATCAACACACATATCTAATTCTATCTCATCTCTGCACTTGGAAATCTGAAAATGCGTATTAGTCAGATCGCACCTTTCGGTATCCGGCATGCCTTTAGAAGACATATCTAATGAAGTGCTAAAGTTGATCCTTGCATACTTGGACCAAGAGTCTCTACTGAAGATCCTCACCTTGAACTATAGGATATTTGGCTTGGTTCAGGCAGAAGCACTTACACATATATTGGTGTATGATCCACGAGTGTACTGCAAAAACGAACTATCTTTATCACTTCCTGTACTACCCAGTCTGTGTTTGATCTCCGGCGAAACAAAGTATACAAGAATGACCATAGACCAGTTTAGGAGTCTTATATCCGGGGAAAGTTTCAATCCAACTCTAGTCAGATCTGTCTACTTGTATAACCTACAATCGGAGGCTCTTTACTGGGAGTGCCGGAACTTCGGGTGCAAGGTACGATTGAGAGTGGACATGAAGTCTCAAGACTGGAGTGAATTGGGGAAGCATAAAAACGTTGATTTGGATCTCGTGGTGAAGTTCAATAAGTCCGATATGGTTCAAGGGTCGATAAGAAACATGGCTGTGAACATCTCGAATCTCCATGGGAACAACGTTTGCAGTTTGAAAATCAGAGGTGATGTAGATTACATGTGGATCTTCAATACCGGTTATGGCAAGCTACGGCTTAAAGAGTTGAACCTTGTATTCAACCATACCGAAGGTCCTAAATATGCGGTTCCTTGGGGACTTTTCGATACGTCAACCATTGAAAAACTCACGTTTAACCCCTGCACCACTCGGTTCTGTTCTGGCAATTGGTCGAGCTTGAAAGTCCTCCATTTTGAAGGCAACAGGGTGGAGAGTATTTCACTGAATAAATTTGTCAGTATGCTCTTTATTGACCAGCTAGAAGAAATAGCACTAGGAGAGGCCGAAGACGATATAGATCTTTCGAAACAAAAGTCCCTAATAACCATCTACTATAATTACCGGCCACTAGACCATCATCTTTACCGATTAGATTACGGTTCAAAGTACTCTAAAGCCCCCATCAATGGATTGGTGAATTTGCTTGAAAAATTCCCGTGGCCAACGATAGCTGGGTTCAAGAATCAAAGGTACTACGTCCAGCGTCTCTGCAACTCGATGCAGATGACTGAGATTTATACTTAGACTACATGGTTCATTTCAACCATTACATGAGGCTACACGGGACAGCTACGCAAGCTAAAAGGTTAGCGGGTATAAGCTTAAAAAGGTATTCACAAGCGTGCGGTAAAAGCATCTGAAAAGTCTTAAACAGTGTAGCTTTAGCTAATAACAATCGACAATTAGGTTTTGTATTAAGTTTAAATTGAGCGTCTCCTCAAATAGACGTAGTGTGTGCTTAAAAGTCTCTTAAAGTTTGAGGTGAATTTTTCAGCTACGTGGATGTGGCCAGGGTTCTAGAATTGGGCTAGAGAGCTGAGAATGGGCTGGGTAGTATATCCATGGATGGTGAGGATTCTGAGAGGCTGAGACGAGCATTGCAAGCCTCATTTAGCATCCTGCTCGTTCTAGGGCTCGTTCTGTCCCGCTCGTCCTGTCCTACCGAATCCTGTCCTACCGAATCCTGTCCTACCGAATCCTGTCCCACCGAATCCTGCTCGTCCTGCTCGTTCCATCCTACACCTTCACCAAGAATCAGCTTGTATATAAATAATCTACTCTAATAAATATGTATCTAATTTGGCCTAGACCTATTTGCAGCCATTGCAATTTCACATGCCTGCCGGCACAGAGCATCTGAAATGCGGCCCCGCGCCCCACCACCGAGTGAAACACCGTACAAGCCTCCGTAGTAACCACCCCGAAGCACCTCTAGACCCGCTAGACTTTGCCCCCGAGTTAGGTCCACCTGACTTGCAGAAGACGTTGAAAAATGATGCATCACTTTACCATTAGTGCTAGTTGTGCTAGTTAATGTTCTTGATGAACCCATTCTGATACCCAGATAGTATCAAGTTGACGTTCTGGTCGACCTTGTCATACACCTCGACAATCAACTCGAACAACAGTAGGATGATCATTAGCGAGTTCATTGCGTAGTATATTATCGTATCAATAGTGTCGATAAAGTAGTTTTGCACGGTGGAAATCATCGTGTTCACGTACGACACGAGAAATAGTATCGACAGGCTGATTCTCTCTGAAACCGACGAGACGGACGTTTGGACCGAATGATAAACTCCAACAACCATGGGTGAAGATGAAATCTGGCAATGGGGTGTCTTTTATAATCCAAAGACGGTGTGCGTAGAGACGGTTAAATTGTGTCTATACCGGTGTCGTGGACGGCAAACTCAAATGGATTAATCAGGGTTTAGGTTTTAACCCTTAAGACAATAATGAACCTTTTATGGGTTCAGGTGGGAAAGTGTACTTTAAATATTATTGGGGTAGGTGAAATGCGGTTATTAATGATCAAAATATAAACACGTATCTCCACTTTCCATGTGTGAGGAGCTTTTTCTTTTTGCAGATGATATGAGAACCTGTACTAGTAAAATGTCGCACGGCCATCGAGAAGGTGAAATGTCGGCCACCTTCAGTAACGGTGATATCTAAACCACGCTATCTATATTGATGGGTTACGTTGTTTCTTCTGGTTCGTGATTCTATCCCAGCAGCTTTACCTCGATTATTAGTGAGTTGTGAACGACAACGGACCACACTTTCACAATCGTCCAGTTCTTAAAGAGATTTGGAAGTAAGCAGATTGGAAGTATGAAGATTGGAAGTACGCAGATTGGAAGTATGAAGATTTGGAAGTATGCAGATTAGAAGTAAGCAGATTGGAAGTACACAGATTGGAACCACGTCCATTCCTCGAGCAACAATCTGTAGTTCATCGATGCTTAATAGAAGCACATCACTGACTCTGCTGAAGACTAGTATAAATGAACCTGATTGAGTTCTCTGAACTCGGAAAGTATCGGGGCAGCCGACAAGATCTAGCTTGAAGAGACTAGTTGCACCCTCAGCTTTATAGTGTCTTGCTGGTGCTATCAACCTTCTGTCTATAAGCTGGAGACGGTGCTGGTACCAACAGGAAGCGAAAACTACGAGAGTAGCCTGAAAGAACCAGACCGTTGAGTCTTGAAATCCCACCGTGGGAGCCATCCGGTACTCGAACCCGACCGAGCCATCCGGTACTCGAACCCGAGCTGTGCTGGGAAACCATGCTGGTTGAAGCTGCCCCGGTTTAGTGCCAGCGACATTTGCTTAAGAGAGGTGTTTCATTCTAACGCTATGACGTTACCAAGCAGAAATGTTTCAAACTAAACAATATCTATTTACTTACAATAGGCAGCGTGATTGCCGTTTACGTTGACTGGTTTGACATAGCAACATCTCCGGTTGCTAATTCATCTCCGCTCATTAAACGTCTCCGCTTAAAAACATCATAAGCCAATTTCCAAAGTCTGGGGTAAGCGTGTGCGCGCTAGCGGTCATGATTCTAAAGCCAAATTGTTAGACTAATTGAATTTCAACCACCGTTTCGATGACAGAAGAAAAAAAGCAACAGTCTAGTGAAGACCTGCAAGCCAAGTTGAATGAATTGATGGGCCAACTAAAGTCGGCAATAGACGTTGAAAAGCATCCTCAGTTCGCACAGTACATTGACAGTTCTACCGATTACCTTAACAAGGCCATGAAGAAGGTGAACGAGAGCGACGACAGAGAGAAGGCTTCCAATGAAGTGGCAGAAGATTTGACGGCCAAATTGAACGGTTGGCTTGATGTGAAGAAAGCGGAGTTGGATGCAAAAAAACAGCAACTGCTGAACCAAGACCTGAAACAACTGCAATAGCTGCCACAAAGTTGAACAATCGGTAGCGAGCGTTGAGGATTTCGCGCAATTGGGATATAGATTCTAGATAACCAGATATATACTATGTATTGGTTTGTTTTGTTTTTGCCGTTGGTGTTGTGCCAGCAAGTGTTTAATTTCAATAATGATCTCGCCGACCTTGTAGTGAAGGGCCAATCGATGCTCGAGTTCCATAAAAATATAATTGAAATTCCGTCTGTGCAGCCCAATGAAAGGCTGGTTGCAGAGTTTGTCAAGCAATTCTTGGAGAACAATGGCCTTACAGTTGAGTTGCAAGAGGCTGCGGAGAACAGGTTCAATGTGTATGCATACACTGGAGAAAAGAGGAACACCAGGGTCTTGTTGACAAGCCACATAGATACGGTTCCGCCGTTCTTCCCGTACTCTGTTGAAGGCTCCAAAGTCTATGGACGGGGAAGCTGTGACGCCAAAGCTTCTGTTGCTTCACAAATATTTACCTTTTTGTCGTTGCTTGAGTCGGGCGAAATCGCCGACGGTGATGTATCTTTATTGTTTGTTGTCGGTGAAGAAACAACCGGGGTTGGTATGAGAGAAGCAAGTACCAAATTAGATGCCAAATGGGAGATTGGGATCTTTGGAGAGCCTACCGAATTGAAACTAGGTGTAGGCCATAAAGGTGCCTTGATGTGCCATGTGAATGTAGCAGGTAAGGCTTCTCATTCAGGATACCCTGAACTAGGTATATCTTCAACCGAGATCTTGGTGCCTGTGTTGAACGACCTTTTGAACACCGAGTGGCCAGAACATAAGCTATTGGGTCCTACCACCTTGAATATTGGTCAAGTTAATATAGGAGTGGCTGCAAATGTAGTGCCTGCTTCAGGCAATGCTACGTTGTTTTTTAGAGTGGCCAAAGATCTTGATGTGATCAGAAAGACTCTTGAGTCTCGATTGAGTGGGGTGGAGCATTTGAGCTATGAAATCCCATTCGCTGCTGTTCCTCAGTATCTTGATTATAAAGTACCGGGGTTTGAGTCAATCGTGTTATCTTATTCGACTGATATTCCAAATATGTTACAACCCTTGAGCAAGAGATACTTATACGGACCAGGCACGATCCACGTAGCACACGGGGCCAATGAGTTTGTTGAAAGCAGTGATCTTGTTGATGCTGTTGAAGGCTACAAGAAATTGATCAGACATTCATTAGAGTAGACAAGATGTACTACAAGTAGCAGATACAGAGTACTTTGTTCACGGCTACATAAATAAGTAGCTGAAGGAACAGGCCAAAAGCCACCTGATCCAAGTATAGAGTTACCTATAGAGCTGTATAGAGTTCAACTACACTACGGTTTATAATGTCTACATTCTTCTATATCCAACACAAGTAAATCTCATGGCAGACTCAAACGATGTAAATCAATCTGGGCAATGTGTGAAACAAAATTTACACTAGTCTATAAATTCTGACAAAATATTGCCCACTACTTTTAGGCACGAAGCTAGTCACAATCCCCGTATCTGTCCTCAGTATCCCAGCAATTGCAATTAACAACAACCCTCAAGAGTAGTTATTTTGAAAATTTTCGTCGCATCTCAAATCGCATCGCATCTTCGCATCAAGTCTGAGACCTTAGAATAAATACCAATTATGGAACCAGCGTGGAAGAAGTTAGGGTTGAAAGTCGAAGAGACTGAAGATGCACAGGTCAAGCATCTCGAGTCAATAGACGAAAAGAAATTAAGGCAACTCAAGAAGAGAAGACAGCCAGCTGCTGTTAAAGAAGGCACAAAGAAGCCTCCAAAAAGACAAAAGCTACCAAAGGATAAAAGACCTCCACCACCAGTAAAAGACCAATTCACATATTTGAAGCAATTCAGTGAGGACAAAGACAACTGGAAGTTCAGTAAACAAAAGCAGAATTGGATTATCAAGAACCTTAATGATGTTCCAGAAGAGTATGAACAGTACTTGGTAGATTACTTAGCATCTATCCAAGGTGGTGGCAGACAAAGACTCATAGAAGACTTGAAAGAAGTGATATCAGAGTGGAATGAATGCATCAAGAAAGTGAACGAGAACATAGAGAAGAAGATCCAGGCCAGGCTAGAGAGATCTGAGATTGATGTTGAAGAGCCCAAGTTCAAATACACCGAGGAGTACGTGAAGAGATGCAGAAAGATCTTGGAAAGGCTTGGCGAGAGTGTTGTTTTAGAGGGAGAGGAGGAAAAGGAGAAGGCGAAGGAAGAAGCGAAGGAAGAAGCGAAGGAAGAAGCGAAGGAAGAAGTGAAGGAAGAAGTGAAGGAAGAAGTGAAGGAAGACAATACGGAGGCAGACAAGGACGATAAGAAGGGAAGTTCAGATTCTTCAGATTCTAGCTCAGACTCAGATTCTAGTTCAGACTCAGATTCTAGCTCAGACTCAGATTCTAGCTCAGACTCAGATTCTAGCTCAGACTCAGATTCTAGCTCAGACTCAGATTCTAGCTCAGACTCAGATTCTAGCTCAGACTCAGATTCTAGCTCAGACTCTAGTTCAAATTCCGACTCTGACTCCGACTCTAACGAAAGTAACGACCACTCGAACCTCATAATTGAAACAGCATCTATATAGAGTTCATAGAAATATAGTCGCATTTTTTTGCAGGTAATCTTCAAACTAGTCATGATATCCTTCAGGTCAGTAAAGGATAAAGCATTGGATGTGGATCCAGACTTGCGTTTCATGGCGCTTGAGGATCTAAAAAAGTTGTTGGATAAATCAGCTAGCGCCCAGATTGAAGATTTTGTAGATATATTATTCAAGTTGTTAGAAGACCAAAACCCTGATGTCAAAAGTCAAACCACCAAAATCTTCCCAATTATCTTAACATACATTTCAACTTCTTGTGTTCGAAAGATCATTATAAGGTTGTTTGATAATGTCAAGAGCCCTAAAGGTGATCCCGTTGCATTGATGGTTTTGAAGTTGATTTTCAATTCAAATTACCAATTTGACGATACACTTTCCAGATCGTTAATTGAATTGCTTGTACCCGAATTGAGCAGATTGAATATTTCCAATGATCTTATTGAAGTGTTGATTGAAATCATTAAATCGTTAAGCGCCAATTTAAAATTTGACGAAACATTGAAGTTGGCCAATTTCTTGATAAACCTTTCATTCGAGCAGATCTCCAACTCGACCGGAAAAAAGGGAATATACGCCTTAGACTTGTTATTATCAGGAGGAATTGAAGTTGAAAACGATGTTTTTGATTCATTATTGACATGTGTATATTTGGACTACGACAAATCCAAGAAGTCATTCAAATATACTTATAATAAGTTGGAGTTGATTTTGACCTTGGTAAAGAATCTAGACAATTTAAAGTTGAGATTGGATCCCACAATCTTGGAAGAGATATTCAGTCAAATACAAGGTCATTTGAATGAGGAACCTGAAGATCTTGATTATGATCAAATTGTCGAGGATAATTCAATCAAAGAGGTATCTTTGGATATCTTGATCTATCTTATTGATTATGATTTACACTTGTCAGACATCATCGACAAGTTTCTTGTATATACTCCTTTGAAGGAAGATGATAATTCTGACATTGAGATTGACGACGACGATGAGATTGACTTCAGTGATGATGAGATGGAGAACGAGGCTGAAGACTTCGATGATGGGTCATGGAAGTTGAGATTGAAGAGCATCATTTTGGTCTCGAAATTGGAGTACAAGCAGTATTTGCCTAACTTGATTGACAAGATGGACGATAAAAATGAGTTTATTTTCCGGAGTTCAATTTCAACCATCAACTCATTCATTGATACCGACTCCCAGCAATTCCTCGGCACTATCGAGGAAAAGATCCTTAAAAATATCAAAAATGAAAACTTGTTGATCATGTTATCTTTGATTGAAACCGTATTACGCAGTGACTTAGAAGTATCAGATGAGTTTATTCGTGGGTTCCTTACGTTCCTCGAAAACAATACAAAGAACTTAGAATTGATAGAAGTTCTTAATGTCATTAATTTACTTGTTAGCAAGGTACCTCTTGACACATTGAATTCTATAAGCAAAGACTTGGTTCCAAAATTATGTGAGTTACTAAATAGAAACTCCAATATTGTTTCCATTGATCTCAAGATCTTGAACCAATTAGCAGTCAAGTTAGACGAATCCGTCAATTCTCCCATATTTGATTCTTTAGTGACCAAATTGGGTGATGCAAAATTGTTGATTGATTTGAAAATAGAGCTTTTGAATTCAATCAATACCTACATATTGAACAACAGTATATCCATCGAAAAGGTCAACCAAATAATCCAAATTCACAAACAAAACTTATCGTCTGAATTAATGATAAAGCCAAACTTGATCAATCTTAATCAAATATTTGATAAGAACATCAACCCCAATATCAGCAAGTTCGGAAGCGACAAAGATTTTGAAGAACTTCTCATCAATACATTGAAATTGTACTTGAATTCAAACGCAGTCAGCAAATCGGTGTATTACCTCATCCTTCAATTATTCGACAAGCTTGAGTATTCACTTGATACTATCGAGTTGTTGAAGTTTGGAAGCCAGCACACGGGTGATTTAAAGATTGTCAATTTGATATTTGACAATTTAAGCACTGTGACGTTTGACGATAATGACTTACGGCAATTGGCTGGGTTTATCAATTCCATTGATATTCAAGAGGAGATCGAATTAATAAAACTCGATGGGGTGGTCACCAAGATATGTGAACAAGGTAACTTCTATAATCAGTTTGAATCGACTCTTGACTTAACCAAGTTGGCAAGCATCAAGACCATTGCCTTGATAACTCTTAAATTACATTTGCTAGAGAAGATTGACAACCTGCAACTTGAATTAAATAAGATGATAGTCAACAAGCAATTCGGTAAACAATTCATTCAAACGCTTCAATTTTTGAGTTTCATCAACCTTGACTTTTCTTTAGAAAACATCAATTTAAAGGATCTCGTTGGCTTATTGAGTTTCCAAGAATTGAATGAAAGTAACAAATTGGAAATCAGCAAGAGTCTTGGATACTTGACCAAGAGTGACCCTGAGTTGTTGATCGATAAGTTTAACAACAACGACGACTTAATAAAAGTCTACTTGTTACACTCCATCAAGCACTACTTGAAGAACTTCAACAGGCCCCAATTTGAAAGTCAAATATGGAAGCTATTATTAGATGAAGTGAATGTGAAAAGCATAAAGAAGGAATTTAAGTTGATCGGTGAGATATTGTCCATCATTTCCATCAAGAATAATGATTTTAATGAAGTGTTGAACATTTTGAACTTGAGTAGCCCATCTATCGGTCTTATCCACACCAATTTGATAATTGTTAACCATTTAATTGTTAATTTGGAGAACCAGCCTGAAATAATCAACAAGTTTTCGGACGTCAGCTTGAAATTTTTTGAAGTGGTTGATATCGAGGTCAAAATTATCCTTGTGAAGAATTATATTAACTTGTATTATAATTACCCCCAATTGTTGAATGACAGTTTAAGCAAGCTTTTGCCGATTTTGTTTGCAGAGCTCAAGCCATATGACGAGTTCAAAAAGATTATCCCTATGGGTCCATACAAGTATGTCATTGATGAAGGACTAGAAATCAGGAAGTTGATATTTGAGCTCCTTTACTCAATCATCAATGATGATGCCATCGAAAAGGATTTCAACTATATAACCGACGAGATTGTTAATAAGGGATTGGTGGATAAAGAGTATGATGTGATCAATCTTAGTTACACCAGTTTAGTCAAGTTGTTCAACAAGAATATCGAGTATTTGGCCAGTACCAGTAACATGGATACGCTTGTGAATAACCTAACGGCCAACTTGAATAAGAAGTTGAAGTCTAAAGCCACCAGTCAAGAAATTGAAATATTCCAAGATAGTTTGAAGAGTTTGGTACACCTCCTGAATGTGGTGAATGGGTTGGTGATCAAGTATAACTGGAGTCATAATAGTTGGGACATTTATTATAATTCGGTAAAAAAATGTAGTGAGTTTTAATTAGATTGATTATACAATACTTAGTTTACATCTCCTTCGGTCTTACCGACTTGGTTGGTTTCAGTTTTAGCAGTTTGGTTGGTCTTAGTCTTAGCCGTTTGTGTGGTTTCAGTCTTAGCAACGCTTGTCTTTCCTTCAGTCTTTCCTTCAGTCTTTCCTTCAGTCTTTCCTTCAGTCTTTCCTTCAGTCTTTCCTTCAGTCTTTCCTTCAGTCTTTCCTTCAGTCTTTCCTTCAGTCTTAGCAACGTTTTCAGTCTTTCCTTCAGTCTTTCCTTCAGTCTTGGCCTCAGTCTTTCCTTCAGTCTTTCCTTCAGTCTTAGCTCCAGTCCTGCCCTCTGTATTTCCAGCACCACCACTGCTACGTTCTCCCTCGCCTTGCTTAAACTTATCGATAGAGCCTAGTTCACCTAATTCTGCCATAGTGTCCTAGAAAATAGTGCGCATAATGCCCTTGATAGTTGTAGACTTTGACGAAACCATCACAGAAGAAGATACCATTTCGCTTATCAGCGAAACCCCAATTCTACAAGGAACTGCTGGAAACACACCATTTTCCCACTTCACAAAAGTCTATCTCGATGCTCTTGAAAAATATAGATTAAAGGCCGTCTCACCAGCCAACATAGAGCAAGAGATCGAGTACCAAAAGGGTATGAAGCAGGTGGAATTGACCTCCGTTAAAGAGCTAGAACAGAAGCAGTACTTTAAGGGAGTAGACAAGCAAAAGTTGGCGGCACAAGCTTCAAAGGTTCACGTGAAAAAAGGGGTAGCTGAGTTTTTTGCTGCTTGCAGTAAGCGGAAGATCCCCGTAAAGATTCTAAGCGTGAATTGGAGCTCGGTATTGATCAAAAGTGTACTTGCGCTGATAGGCCATCCGTGTGACGTTATTGTGAATGAGTTGGTGTTTGATAAAACCAATAAATGTACTGGCCGGTTCAACGACCAAATAAGTATTAGAACAGGTTATGATAAATACCTTGAGCTAGAAGCGTTAAAGTCCGAGGCCAATGGCAAGCTTGTGTATATTGGAGACAGCCGTACGGATCTACTCGGAATGTTGAACAGTGATATCGGCATAATGCTCGAAGGAAGCAGTCTATCCAAGAAGCTCCCGTGGGATATTCGGATCAACAAATTGACCAATTTTTCGGGTAACGGGCTTTACCTGGGCAATTGGGAGGATATCAAATGGTTTGTGGAATTGGAAAGTGTATAATACATAGATAAATACATCAAGACAAAGGCAGATGGAATAAATATACTGGCTACTCCAGGTATTTTTTAGTTTTGGGGGAACTCTCATAGGAGAGATGCTGCTAATATACAATGCTAATAGAAGAACTGAAACGTTGAAACCTAGAATAAAGCTCACTGTCTCCAGTAGGAGTAGTTGGGGACTTGAGAATAGTATTGAGGGGGTGGTGGTGCCATGTGCATGACAAACCTATTCCTTCCGGGTGGTCCTTGTCCTCCTTGTGGAGGAAACCCTGGTCCTCCGGGAGGGCCTGGAGGCCCATATCCATGAACTTGTCCTGAGAAAGGTCCTGCCGACGGGGGCGAGCCATGTGGAGGTGGCGGAGGAGGGGGTTGGATTTGGACTGGTGCCCCCGGTGGGATATGGGGCGGCATAACCCCTGGAGGAGGGAATTGGGAAACAAATCCCGGTAAATGGTGAGATGCTGCTGGGTGGCCACCGTAAGGAGATGGGAATTGTGATGGTGATGCCTGTAGGGGTTGGTGGGACGGAACAATGGAGCCAGGAACCGGAGTCGAAACAATTGAATGGCTTTGAACAGGATGGGAGTCTTGGTTTCTTGGAACAGGAGTTGAATTGGTGGAATTGTTTTGGAAGTCGGATTTAATGGCTGGCTTGTTATTTGATTCCTGCTGGTCAGTATCATTGCTTATTGACGGAGCAATTGTGTTATCTGTTTTATCTGACAATTTGATTCTATCACTCAAGTCATAGTTTAAAAAGTTTAAAATTAAGGAATCGGGGATGTTAATAGGGTTTCTTAAACTTTCACCAGTAGGTTTATCACCATTCTCTTTCAAGTACTTAATATTTTCTTCCAGTATGGCAGCACTCTTGGAATCTCCAACAGCACGGAAACATTTTAATGATCTTTCACAGGCGTCAATAGAATCAACAATTTGATTTTCACATCTTTGGTAAACACAGCTTAAACCATCCCAAGCCAAAGCAGAGCCCAAACTTTGTTCATCTGATTGTAAACGTAAAGCTTGTGAATATGCAGATAACGCATCAGGCAATTGATTTAAGTTCAAATACAAATGACCAATTAATAACCAAACCAATGACACTTTGGAGGATTTTTGTAAACAAATTTGTAAACAATTGAAAGAGCTCTTGAATTCTTCCATTTGAAAATAGTTATAACTCAATAAGAACCACGGTAGAAAGTCATAGGCAGATTCATTAAAGTTAATAAGTTGGTTTAAATTTTTCAATGACAACTCTAGATTGGTTGATTTGATCAAATATGAATTGACGAGAATAAGATCATAGTTTGAAGGGTTAAATAACACCGAAAGATTGGAAAAATGCAAAGCCTCTGAATAAATATCATGGTTGATGAATGAGAGGATTAAATAATAATACAATTTAGCATTGAATCTATCGGAATCCAATGCTTTTTCCAATAATTCAAAACACACATCAAACTGTCTTTGCTTAAATTTGTGTTTTATAAGAAGTAAAAAAACCTTTGTACGTTCATCTTTTGAAATAGGTAGTTCCATACATTTTTGAACACAGAATTCAAGCTCTTGATGCTGGCTTAATTCATAATAAACATTTGCTTTCAAATATAAGATATCGAACTCAACTTCTTTGGGCTCATTCAACTCTTGTAAGATATTTAGGGCTTTTTCAAACTCATTCATGTTGTAATATAATTGCGCCAACTGAATTGTGACGTTATCTATATCGATCTTATTGGCACCGCTGTTAGTCAGGTAGTAATTTAAATATTGATTCAAATAGTTGATGGTTTGATTTGTATTATCAAACCCACTGGCTTCATTTTCAAATCTATTGCAACAGCGGCATAAGTTCACCAAAGTTTTGGGATTGAATTGGCTTATTTTCAAAATATTCTGAAAGCATTTGATGGAAATGTAATAGTTATCTAGTTCAATAGCTAAAGATCCCAACCTATCCCAAATTTCAACTAGGATCTCTGTATCATTGGATAAATCCAGAGGGTCAGGTGGCGCCGATTTCCCCCCATTGCTTACGTAGTTGACATCAGGGACGCCGGTCTTGTGTCTTTCGGCATCCATATCAAGTCGGGGTCCAATATGCTAGGTTGAATTTGCGGGAGTCTGAATAAATGCGATTCTAAGGCTTACCTTGTTGAGACTGATATGAAGGCGTTGATTGATTGAAGGTAGTTGAAGTGTGATGATCCTCTAATTAAAAAGGGGACGAAGATTAATACCCTGAATTCACCAAAACTGACAGAGTGATTAATTAAAATAATTTATTCCTTTTTTCACTAGCCTCATGAGTATGGAATATGTAAAATGTGAAATATCATAAAAATAAAAATAAAAATAAAAATCCAAAAGAAACGCAGTAGAAATAAAAATTAAAAATAGAGTATAGAAATTAAAAAAAAAATACTAAAAGAAAAATAGACTACCAGTCTCGACTAACTGGTGGACGAAAAACACCGCACATTTCAACCCTACTTCAAAGCAGTAACCAGATTAAGAGCGGAATTGAAGGTACGATAATTTAAGAATGCTGAGTCAGGGAAAATTTCTAGCAATCTATTCTTGGTGAGGGTGTGGTCGGGATAATTATGATTTACAAAAATGCCATGCGACGAGGGTGATCAAACAATGCATGGTTTGGCTAACTGACACAAGGTTCCCGCAAATGTTAAAGCCTTTAATGAGGTGAGTTGATTTACCCAAATGAAAAGTCAAGAATTAATTAAAATAGAAAAAGTCATCAATCCAAATAAGGAAAAAAGAAAATGAAGTGGGCATCTGCCTACAATTTACATGGTTAAACAAGGTTTGAATATGGTTTCACTCGCATTTAACTTGCGTATTACATGCTTATAAATTTTACTTGATACCTGGTGCATAATACCGGACAGCGTGAGATTGTGTATGTCAATTGTAGGCGCCACGCATAATTAACATGTGCATGGCTCTAATGTGGTCACCAGGCCGATTTACAAGCGCAACCTCGTAGTGTTAAATTCATCCCCTCTTTAACAAATGTATCGTGAGGGCTGGAACGGGAATCATCCGAGCTCTAAAAAGGCATCTGAAATCAGTCCTCCCTTATTGGGTATTTGGAGTTCACAACACGGCTCAACCACCAGCAAGTGAATAATTGTAATGCGAATAATAATAAAATTTATTTGCCCCACCAGCGGTAAAAAAAAAAATTGCCAACTCACAATAGATACCAGTAGATTTCATTAAAGTTGGGCTGGCCATTGAAAATAAATATAGATTGAACGCGGCTTTGTACTTAAAATAACATAACCGAATCCTTGTGACTTACTTCTGTTCTTTGATCGCGTTGTTAGCACATATTTACGGAGAAATTTCAAGTTTTATGCATTCCAAAATGCATACTTCTCCAGCATACGGTTTCCGAGTCGAGGAGAAAAGAATGCTTCGCCTACACATGGAACATTACCCTCCAGTATTGTTGGCTTATATCCTTATCAACGGAATTCCATTTAGCCCACAAGCCAGATACTTTAATTGGTACGTTTGATTTGTTCAGAAATTTCACTCTATTGTTATTTTAAACTCTGGTGTTGGTTCGATTTTCCCACGTCTACCATTGATCAGGGGGTTTGCGTTCACAGCATTTTGCTGAAGAGTTCGCCACGACTTGTCGTTTTTATCTCGAGCCTTTGTTTTGATCTCGGCACCTTTCGATTGTAATTGGATTACAGACCGTCAAATGGGATATCCACGAACCGACCGTTGTTATAAAATATGTAACCTTGTGTTCAAGTTAATAGGTGAGAAATATCAATCTAACAATTTTGACTTATATTTTTTTAACGCCGGTGATTCAACCTTGTACCTACATAATATTTTTAATTAATACAAAATTTATTGGGGGTTTAGGCAACATTATTTTAGATCTAGACGTCGCAAATACGCAGCATAATTTATACAACCTGGCTGCATCCATCTTGCTTAGGTTGCATGTTCTTTAGGAGGTTCTCTGCAGGTTTAGTATATCAACCACAAGCATCTACGCAACCGATTTCCTTTAAACTTACGACGCGGATGCAAGTGTACAATGTGACAATTCACAATAGGGTTAAAAATAAATGGCTTGGAAAAAAAACGCCAGTATAGTCAACCAATAAATAAAAAAAATATTAAAAAAAAACAGCCTCAGGCTACTACGGCCAACCCTCAAAATCTAAATAGCTCTGGTGAATTAATTTAAGGTTTCAATAGTGCGTCAAGAATCAGGTTATTCCGCACCTTAAAACAATACGTGTTTTATGACAAATGCACTCATACAGCAGTATGTAGAAGGAACTAATTTTTAGCCTCTTTATAAACAGCCTGAGAATGAATTTGCTGTACTGGTTATAAGCGCGCGGCTTATCGATATCCCACATATATGCTAGTTGGCTCAGTTTTGTCCCCTGATACAACATCTATTGTGGGAGCTTATAACATTCGCATTGAACTTAGCCGAAACCGGTTAATATATCCAATTCCATAATGACAAACCCTGATTCAAACTTGCTGTGGTAGAAGATCGCTTATGGCGCTTTGGCTGCACACCCGGTGAGGTGATCATGTCATTGCATTTGATTTTCGGTTTAAAACTCTCGGTATTTTTGATCTTGTAGATTAATGCTTCGTTACCAATTTCGACTATTAACTAAACTAGATCACCTTCTGCTTGATCCGAGGGGAACTTAAGTTATAGGTGGCACTTATTTTCGTCATAGCCGCTACGCAGAAGACAACGACTGCAGAAAATGTACCTCGGGGCTCAAGAATTTTCTAATCAATTCTTTTTTTTTTTTGCACTTGGCTTTTACCGTTGCCTGCCTCAATATGGTGTAACAATATACTAATTAGGGCTATCTCCAAAATTGAAATAATAGCTCAAACTACACATTGGAAATGTTAGCCCGAGGCTTTCCTTTTTTTTTTTGGCTGTCCATAGCACATTTACAGTTTTTGCCTAATAATAAAAACGTCAAAATCGGTTTATTTTAGTATTAGCTCCAAAATATGCGCCTTGAGCTCAAGCTTATTTCTAATTGGAGCTATTTAGTTGGCCCGGTTTAAAAGGAGCGGCGCTATAATACCAATTCATATAGATGCTTTTAAGACCTTTAAAAATAGTCTTACTTGAGAGTCCTAATCAAGCGAAGTATATTACCACGCAAGAATGCTTAAAAGTGGCCATTTAAGTGACCAGCCATGATTACGCATTAGCCAAGTCAATAGCTTCTAAGCTTGTTAGGGAAAGTTTGCGTTCAATTTTATTTAATTGAAGAGGAGGAAAATAATAATAGCTAGACCTTAACTACAACGAAATTGAACCGGGCCTTTAACTTGCAATGGCTCAAGGTTTAATACGTGTTTACAGTTTAGCTCAGTCGACTAAAAAAATTTGGGTTGCAATGCTCTTTTTGCCGATAACCTGAATGCTAGTTTGCTCCAAGGCGTTAGTTATAAGCTGCAGTTTATAAGTTTCAGTTGGTTAGCTTACCCCTAATTACTGTGACTTTGTAATTTAATTCCCCTCCCCTCCTTGATTCAGTAACTTCGATTGACGCATCTCCCGGGCTTAACCGTTAAGAGTGAATAATTTTGATCCCCACCACTCCATCTCAAGTACGATTTGTTTAATCTTTTCTGCAGCTTTGATCTTTTTTGCTAACCTGGACAATATCATGAAATGACAAGTGTTCGGTGTTTAACTAGAATCGGTCTTAAAGCCTTAGCAAAGATACAGCCTCAACAACGTGAAACTGGAGATAAACCAACTGGAGTAGTCTTACGAAAGACGCAAACCTGACCGGCTTGACTACAATAATACGAAAATTGCATATACTGCCCAGTAAAGTTTAAATTGCCGCTCTTTGTAGAGACAAATATGATCAGCCAATACCGGTATGCCGGTCTTCCTCGAGTTACTATATTTGCAACCAAATACCGGTATACCGGACCTGTTCAAATTAGTGCGAAAGTGCCTTCCGATTGGGAACAATACACCTCAAGTGTTTGATAGCTGTAACTACAATGGATTGGTTCTATTAGGCGCATTTCAGATGCAGGAAAGCCTAAATATCTATACGAAAGTCCATACTCTCCTATGCGACATGCACCTATACCATTTTATTGTATGTTGAGTAGATTGCCTAATCTAACTTGCTCTAAATCTTTTGTAGCCCTTTTGGGTCTGGATTAGGGTTCGCGACATCTCAAGTTTCTCTCGCTTTTGGGATGAGATATATTTGCAAATGATAAAATCCTGGTTTGTTCCCAGACTCTGTTTGGTACATAAGCGATACGTGTCTGTTCTCCTGAACTTGGTTTCCAGGTGCAACTCGTGTGGGATTTCTCTTCAACTGACCGACCCTAAAGCCCTTGGTTATTTGCCTATATCAAAACCTAAACCATACAAGAAGTATGAAGATGGCATTTACAACGAACACTTGAAAAAGCTTTCCCCCGAAGATCTAGAGCTATTGAACCTACCAAATACCCCAAAGCAGAAGGACGTGCGCAAAGAACCACCTCATCGCCACGAGGATCTGGACTACAAGGAGTGTGTTCGGTGCAGAAACATCAAATATAGGACCCAAATCAACACCCAGCAAGAGGCCCAAAACTTGTCCACCGAGTCTATTTTGAAGAAACTAGATTCTTATAATGGCCAGATGATTTATGTCGTCAGTGGACTTGACTTTCCTGCCGGTATTAATCGGGCTGTCCTAAGAAAGCATAAGCCCATTGTGGTGGTGACAAAGATGGATACCGTGTTTGGAAAAGAGCACCATAGAAAAAGGTTTCCGCTATTCAAAAACTACTTATCCCAGCAGTTTGGAATCCCTGCCGAAAAGGTGTTTTTGGTAAGCAACACCAAAGACTGGGGTGTATACTCTTTGAACGAGTACTTCAAAGCTAACCCACAGCAGTACTACATTGTTGGAGACATCAACAGTGGGAAATCTTCTCTTGTTTCTAGATTAATGTTCATTCAAAAAGGAGACAAGAGACTCAGCTTTGAAAAATGGTCTGTGAGAAATGGGCCCGGAATCTCTGATCTTCCTGGCTTTACAAGAGATGGCTTGAGCTTTGAGATGTCCAATTACGAGCTAGTGGATCTTCCTGGGTTGAACCATTCAAGCTTTCCCGATTATGCTGGCCTCAAAAACCTCTTTAAAGTTATCCCCGTCTACAAGAATGGAACTGCAAAGTCTAAATACATGTCGTTCAAAGGTGGCCAAATCATCACCGTTGGAGGATTGTTCTATCTCAAGTTACCCGACAACGGAATGATCATGCAATGCAAGAAACTCATCAACCACAAACCTTTTGTCATAAGCAACGAGGCAAAGCTCCGGGGTTTCGAGCAGCACCTCGACCCATCGCTTGAAAATAAGTTTGTGGTGCCTCCAACAACCAAGCTCAAAAAGCTCGTTGTTCCTCCGTTCGTGGGGAAAATCGACCTCGTGCTTAAGAACTTCGGATACCTTGAGTTGACACCAACCGGTGCTAAACGCTCCAACGAGCTCCTTGAAGTTTGGATCCCGGAATACTTGGATCTTGAAGTCATCGTTAGGAGGCCCATAATATCCTATGTACAGAAAACTCTCAGTGGAAAGGATACGAAAGGAAACCAGTTGAGTAAAGTGAACCAGTGGAAGTCGACTAAAGTCATTAGAGAATACAAAGACGAGAAATTTTCCAGCCAGCTTTTCCCCAAACTAGAAGACCAGTATCTGCTGGTTGAAGCAGCCACTGGCTTAAAGTACAACGAGTCGACCCCCATCACACACGGGAATTGCTATGACTACTGGATAGAATGAGAAATAGGTGCATGTATATACGAGGGTAAAAGCTGGATCCGGCTACCTCAATTTTGTAAATAGTCAATAATATACTAAAATAGACCTTCTAAATGCTTGACGAAGCATGTCGTGCAAATAGCCGGCCACAGAGCGACATTCCAGCAGACGCAACCCTAGCACTTCTTAATCCAGCTAATACCAAAGCAAATACATGGCAGTTCTATGTTGATCGTCAAATGGGCCTAGATTCCAAGCCTAGCCTAGCATGCTCCTTGAGGGCCAAGGGACATAGATAGTTGATTGCGCGTGAGTCAAAACCAGACTAAAGCGCATCGCTTATTAACCCCGACCAGAACCAATACATTCTATGCTGGGACTTAGGTACAGCTTTTCAACCCTCCTTCCACCTCATCTCAATTCCTAAACAGGAGTCCAGGAGGCGATCCATCCGGTATATAATCCGTACGACGCGAATCAATCATGCGCGACACCAAAACAAAGTTACCAAGGAGGTGTTGGAAGCCAATTAGATTACTCCATCAGGTGAGGTGAATGCTCTTACACGCGACACACATCAAGAAAACAATAATAGACAGGGAAGCCTCCTGTATGACTCTGTACACGGTGAGCTGGGCCTGCACATATCTCCGACTGTCCCCTACTTCTCTAACAGCAAACTTTCTGTTGTGCCGATTCCAGATGCACTCTGCCTGGAGTATCAGAATAGCATGCAATAAACAAACCATTTAAAAGTTTTATAGTTCGGCACGTCATTTAAAACGCTTTCAACAACCTCGTTATTTATACTAATACTCTCGCCTGTATTATTGACTACCCTCGTCACCCCATTCCACTTTCCTATTTGATTTCCATGCCCATTGGTTTCCTAATTTGGTAGTCGATCTTCTAAACTATAATAGCATTGTTTGAAAAATCTCATTTTTGTAAATACAAATTCCGGCTAAATCAAAACACCAGCCCCAGTATCGTTAAATACCATTCCGTTTAACTACCCGTCTATTGACCATTAAACAGACCCAGACCCTTTTAAACTTGTCCATATCCTCCCATCCTCAATATGTTCAGATCTAAACCTTCAGATCCAGATAAAAAAAGACGGCCATTAAGCCAGTCGCTTTCCCTCACAAATCTTCATCGATTAACAAGCCGGACTCGTTCAGATTCAAAACCAACTCCGCTATCCAACATAACTGTGTCAAACTTGTCCAATCATTCCTCCCGAGATTCAATTAAAAATAAACATGTATCCCTGATGTCAGAGGATAAAGAGAATTTGAATACCACAGAGAAACGTCGTAGCAAGAGGTTCTCGCTAACGTTCTCCAAGTCGACATTCGATGATGACAGCGATACAGATAAAAGCACCATCGATACGTCGCCATTCACCCAAAACACTGATCTTGGATCTTTGAGTCTCCTGATGATATCAATGGAAGACTCAAAGCTGGTCCCAAGATCTCCAAATTCCGAAATATTCGTCAAGTCTCCGGTTTCTGACTTGTTCCCAAAAGACGACCCCGAAGCCAAGAGGCTTTCAAAAAACTCAAGAGTATCAAATCTATCGAACATACTTGAATTCGTTCACCAGATTAATTATGACCATGAAGATAAAGTTCCGGTAACGGGCGAATCGACTTATATGAAGCTGTTTAATGAAGACTCGGCCTATAAGGCGAAGCTCGTGTGTGGAAGCTTATTCTTTCATTTTGACGAACAAGATATCTATGATCCTTTAGGCTTAGACATGATTGACTACAGTGATGTTTTCGTAGAGGATTATGAAGGAAAAGTGAACTGAAGAGCAAGCTCTAAAGAGAACGCAGACCTAACGGTGTAAATAGCCTGACTGTCGGACTATTGCCTGTCCATTTGAGTCCTGTGTGTCGAACTGGACTTGAATCGTCTGACAACGCCTCGCACTTCCGTTCTTTCCCGCGCTATCTTCGTCCTATGTACACTAGTGTAATATACAATCATGAATAGATTGGGCATCAAAAGAGTGTCTACGATAGTAGCAACCGTAGCCGCCACTTCGGCGGTAACATATGGGATGACCAGAGCCTACCTTCGTCGAAACGTGCCTCCCGATTGGACCACCCCTGCGTCCTCCACTCTCAGTCTTTCAGATATCTCTCCACCAAAATATTGTAACCAATCTGAATTGGCCCAGGCAGTGAAGGAACTCGCCCATGTCTTGGACCCGCAAGACGTCGTCAACTCCAAGGTGGAATTGGAATACCACACCAGAAACGAGTTTAATCCCCACGAACCGCTTCCTGACCATAAGCCCCAATATGTGATCTATCCAAGATCAACTGACCAGGTCAGCCAATGCATGAAGATATTGAACAAGTACCGAGTTCCAGTGGTGCCATTCAGCGGCGGTACTTCTCTTGAAGGGCATTTTTACTCGACAAGACAGGGAGTCGTGTTGGATACGTCCAAAATGAAACAAGTATTGGCGGTCAACTACGACGATTTAGACGTCCAGGTCCAGGCAGGCGTCAACTGGGTTAAGCTCAACGAGTTGCTCGAGCCTGAACAGCTAATGATTGGCTCAGACTGTGGTCCCGACGGGTTGATTTCCGGAATGGTTAACACTAATGCCTCTGGGATTAATGCCTCAAAGTATGGTGCCATGATCTCCAACGTCATATCCCTCACGGTGGTGTTGGCCGACGGCACTGTAGTGAAAACCAAGCAGAGGCCTCGGAAGCTGAGTTCGGGCTATAGTTTGACCCAGTTGTTTGTTGGGAGTGAAGGAACACTAGGAATAGTGACAGAAGCCACGTTAAAGCTACACCCAATTCCTCCGTATGAGTCGGTGATAGTGGGCCAATTTCCAACCTTGTTGGACAGCACCCAAACCGTGAGTCAGTTGTATAGAGCGGGAATTCATCCCAACGCAATAGAGTTATTGGATACTGATATGATGCATTGTATCAACTATTCTGGCTATTTTTCCAGAGAATGGAAAGAAATGCCCACGATTTTTTTCAAAGTCGGAGGCTTATCGAAGCCAATAGTCGATGAGCAAATAGCTGTTTTAAAGCAAATCAGTATGGCCAATAATTGTCAAGATTTCATCTCTGCTAAAGACGACGAAGAAGGCCAGGAGTTATTCTCTGCCCGAAAAAATGCATTCTACGCCATTTTGAACTATGGAAGAAACGAAATTGATCCTGATATCCGTCTTTGGGTCACGGACATTGCTGTGCCATTATCGAAGCTTACACCCGTATTAGATGAAGCGTACGGTCTTATTAAGAAGAGCGGATTTAAGAGTATTGTGCTTGCACACGCTGGAGATGCCAATCTCCACTGTGACATATTCTATAAGCCTGAACAGCAAGAAGAGTGTGAAAAGCTTATAAACCAGCTAATGGACATCGGATTGGCCAATGAAGGAACCTCTTCGGGTGAGCATGGTATTGGTAATGGGAAGAGGAACTTCCTTGTACAAGAGTTAGGTCAAGAGTCTGTTGATTTGATGAGGAAACTTAAGATGGCTGTTGATCCCAATAGAATTTTAAACCCGGACAAGATATTTAAGACAGATCCCAATGACACCGGGAAGTATTAGATAATGGGATTTAGACAACCGAACAATTGGAGATCGAGAGCTAGATAATAGAAGTATTGGAGATCGAAAGCTAGACAATAAGTATTGGACAATAGAGATGACAGAAAAGATATAATAGAGATAGTATAGAAATAGATATTTATTGAAGTTTGACGTTGCATTTATCTGCCCCATTGTACTGTACTACAGGGAGATCGGCTCTTCATTAATGGAAATGCTGGATGCTGCAATTGGTATTGTTTTAATGAATACAGGCCACATATCTGACCCACAACATGTCCATGTGAAAGAAAAGTTGAATGATTTCTTCAAGTTAATCCGGAGACCTTTTTGCAGTACAATGCTTTCACCCACATTCCTGATAAAGGTACGGACATCAGAGTGCATTCCCATAGATTCACCCACCGTCTACTCAGACTATAGAATAATATTTGCAGCCGATTCATCAAAAACGTTAAGTCCGGAGAAAGAACAGAAACACCGATCAAGGACCACAAGCGATTAAAAACAACACTCCAACAAGCACCCCAGTCAAACAATACTGAATACCTGCACCATCATATACGTAGCCGGCATTACATTTTTGGACTCCATTCTGTGGAGTAACAGCATCTCAACTGCATAATCGATTTCACAGTCTAACTCCACTCTTATCAGCGCGACACACACGACCGTGCTTATCAGCGACAATACAAATTTCAGGTTTCCGGTTTACCCCTTTTAATCAAGCAGTTGCTTAAACGAGATTTACCCATTTTGTGCCATCACTATCCGGAGGCTCCATGTTAAACACATTCGAAAAAAATTCTTTAAGCTTGTTGTGCTTATCTCTTATCGGTATGGAAGCACCGGAATAAGATAAGATACTGCACCACCATAATTTGCCCCTGGTTAAATAATTTAACCCCCTCCAATATAGTAAATTTATAACTCCATTCGTGTAGTATTAAAAATAACAAACGAACACACTCAAATCACGAATTATTTTATACATGAACCCCATATCTCCATTTGGCCCGCTTATCGTTTCTCAATAAATAAAAAAATTTTCAGTCGCATTTCTTGCTCCTTTGAAAAAAATCTTTTTATTAACTATACATAAACACAATCTTGTACCTAAGACTAAAGTGTTTCAGAGTCACCAGCGTATGATAAGATGTCGTCATATAATTCATATACTCCAGAGAATATAGGCGTGGGTCTTGATGGGTTGAATTTGAACGATAAAAGGCATGTAACTTATCATCCGAAACGCTCCCTTTTATCTAGCTCCCTAGCCAATGAAAGAATGAACCCAACAAATAATGACCTTTTAACCATGGGCGTAAACCAATCCCATGTCCTACAGTCTCAAGCACACCTCGGGGGGTATAAAGATCACCCCGAACCCGAGCTTTTGGCCACATCGGTGGGAAATGACCTGGAGGGTAAACTAATCCCTTCATCTTCAACCATATCGTTACTTTCTTTAAATAACCATCACAACCACAATCCTTCTAATACGATGAATCCTGCTGTATTCAGTAATTCTCCTTCCCCATCTCAACCGGGAAACCAGTCTCATATTGATGATCCAAATTATACCATTAGTAAGAACATTGAAAAAAGAGATAGAAGTTCAATTAGCATGAAGAGGTTCAAAAGTTATACCAACCAGCATATCCAGCAATTCCAGCGCCTATCAAGTCCACTCGATTCGGACCACTCGAGTAGTCAGAGCATGAACATACCTTCAAGTGTACAAAATAGTAACAGACTTACATCACCAGATTCTCCGAATCTTGACCCAATTTCCGTTCACGGCTCACCATCAAGGTTTTGGCTTTCTTCTCAGACCCCTCCCAAGTCTTTAAATAACTCATATAAAAAGACTTCTATGTTACCTCGAGTCCAATTCCAAGGAGAGATCAAACAAAGTATTGACCAAGTATTTCTGACGGGGTTATCACCTGTGAACATCCCAAGGAAAGCAGGAAATAATGGAGATGATTCACCAATATTGAATCCGGTCCAGACTCCAAACGAAGAGCAGCCAATGACTCCCTTGTACTTGAATCACGAAGGAACAAATTACTTCAACTTGAACCTGGACGAAGATATTGAGGAAGAGCATGAGCCCAATTAGGGAGACCCAGTGAGAAAGACCAACTGGGGAAGAGAACCAAGGGGATTATAAAGCTTGGGTTATATAGCATACGACATAATGAATACATAATACGTTCAATTAATTGTAGGTATAAAGATGACAAGCCAGAAACAAACAAGGCTTCAACGAGTACGGAAAAGCCAAGGCCTTTCCCAGCTCTAAGCCTACCCGCAACAACAAAACTCCCGATACTTTTCTCAATTCCCAGTACTTCCCTCTCCCTCAACGACAGATTCTCAGATCTTTTATCATTGATCTGTGAGAATCGCATTTTCAATAAGAGGCGAATGTCTACCTACGAAGGTAAGTACATGAACTAATTCTTTTGCATTATACTAACAACACAGACGACCATAATATCACACCAACCCCCCGCCACGATGGTGGTTCAGACAGGGCCCGAACACACAGTACGTTATCCACCATCATAGACTCTTTTGTCACAAGTAACTCTGGGGTATCGAACTCTTCACAATTAGAAACATTCACAAATGCTCTTCGAGTATTGAGCGACGAAGATGGTAGCTCATTGGCATCGGATCTCATAGACTCTCTCCAGGACCAGCAAACACCAGCTAAGGGTATTGGCGAAGAATACTTGGACTCTTTAGAAAGAGTGCCTGTCAAGTCATTGTCTCCAGAAGATGACTGCCCAATTTGTACCAACAAATTTGTAGATGACAAGTATCCCTTGATAGTGAAACTACCATGTAATGCCAAAACGAAGCATAAAGGCCACATCTTTGATTTGGAATGTATTGGTCCATGGCTTAAAATGAATTCAACATGTCCATTATGTCGATTTGATCTTCTTGAGTTAAACCAAAAGCGTAGAGAAAGGTTACAGGAAGAGCTCAGAAAGATCAAGGAGGAAGAAGATGAAGAAGAGGAAGAAGACTGGGACGTTTATGGATAGAGGTGGATGAGTATTCACCAGATACCAGTATCACGGGATACTGAGGTACACATTATTCAGATAGTTATGTCAGTTTATATATACAGGCTATAGAATAACTAATACTTGAAATGCTTTTTAAAAGATTCCGTATTCAATAAATTCTCAACTTCTTTCATCACTTTATCATCAGAGTCTTTGAACCCTTCAGGTACTTTAAGGTCCTCGTGTTTGATGGTATCCAACTCCTTAACGAAATCAACCGACTCCCTCGTATGGAGGTTTGCTGAATAATTGACTCCTTCAACGGCATATTTGTTTATATAACTTAACCATAAATCTACAACTTCAGGATTAGCATCAAATCCTACCAACTTATAATTGAAGGTGGTTCTCCAGAAATTTTCTTTGGATTTAGCTTGAGCAAATGGGGATCTGATGACAGTATACAATCTTTTCTCTGTCTTTAATTTGGTTATTCCCGACACTGGGATACCCAAGTAGAATGCTGATCTACTAGCGAACTCAGCTGCTACATTTATATCTTCTTCGCTATACCCTCTGAACTTGAGGGTGGCGACTTCATCACCGTGAGTCTTGGGTAAACGCACAGGTCTGTATTTAAGCAACTCCACGTTTATGGGTGTAGGTTTAGAAGTTTGTGGGTTGATGGTTTCATCGCTTAGGAATTTGGGGTTATATTGAATTTCACCGCCCAAGAGTGATTGCTGGAAATTTTGCTGCTCCAATTTCTCTTGATTCTTTTGCTGCACAAATTCCTTCGGTGTAGCGGCGCCTTTACTAAGAGCCCTAGAAGCAGTACTGAATAACCTTGTTCTAATCATAACTACTCGCTGAAAATTTTCCTCGCGATTTTTCAATCAAGTAGTTTTCGCAGCATCAATTTTTCATTCTCATCTTAGAACTTCACCTCCAACATCATGGGTAAAAGTAGTAAAGATAAACGTGACTTGTACTACAGGAGGGCCAAGGAAGAGGGTTGGAGAGCGAGATCGGCGTTCAAGCTTCTTCAGTTGAACGAGCAATTCGATCTCTTTAGTGGAATCTCTAAGGTGGTCGATTTATGCGCAGCCCCAGGTAGTTGGAGTCAGGTGCTATCAAGAGAGCTTTACGATAAACAAAACAACCCAGACAGCAAAATCGTGGCAGTAGACCTCCAGCCAATGACCCCTATAAATGGAGTCACTTGCCTCCAGGCAGACATCACCCATCCAAAGACATTGCAAAGAATTCTTGATGAATTTAATGGTGAATTAGCAGATTTCGTTTGTAGTGATGGAGCACCAGACGTCACAGGATTACATGATTTGGATGAGTATATTCAAGCCCAGTTGATTCTTTCTGCCCTTCAATTAACAACTTGCATTCTTAAACCTGGTGGAGCATTTGTGGCCAAAATCTTCAGAGGAAGAGATATTGATTTATTATACAGCCAGTTGAGCTATTTATTTGAAAAGATCATTTGTGCCAAGCCTAGGTCTTCTAGAGGATCATCTTTAGAATCGTTTATTGTGTGTCTTAATTATAAGCCAAATCCAAATTGGAATCCAAAGTTAGAATTAAATCAATCCACAGAGGAATTCTTTGAAAATGCTGATATTGGCAAATCTAAGAACCTTGAATATTTAGAACTACCTGACGATGAAAGATTCATAGCTAAGTTCATTGCTTGCGGTGATTTGAACGATACCGACTCGGATGCTACTTATACATTGGAAGGTAGAAGAGTTGTGCTTGATCCAATTCAAATGCCAACATCTCCACCGTACAAACAGGCACTTGAAATGAAAAGAAGAGGTGATTTGGTAAGGACAAAACAATGAAGCTTACCAATATGTATATATCAATTAATAATGTGTATATTAGGGTTACAAATAAAATCAATTAGTTCTCGTTCTTCTCTTCACCCTTGACAAAATCATCAGGCTTCAAAGTTGGGAACAACAAAACTTCTCTGATGGTGTTAGAGTTGGTCAAAAACATGGCCAATCTATCAATACCACAACCCCAACCGGCAGTTGGTGGTAAACCGTATTCTAAAGCGTTACAGAAGGTTTCATCCACCATTTGGGCTTCATCATCACCTTGTGCCTTTTGTCTTGCTTGTTCTTCAAATCTAGCTCTTTGGTCGAATGGATCGTTCAACTCGGTATATGCATTGGCAATTTCTTTAGTAGCAACGAAAACTTCGAATCTTTCACATAATCCTGGAATGGCTCTATCTCTCTTGGCCAATGGAGACATCATTTGAGGGTGTCCAAAGATGAAGGTTGGGTTGATGGATGCATCTTCCAATTCACCAACCAACTTGTCCAACATTCTAGCGTTGGTTAATGGAGGAGAACAGTCAAGTTTGTTATCAATCAAGATTTGTTTCAAGAACTTACCAGTTTCTTCGGTGTGTAATTGATCTCCTGGTGGGAACTTGACGTTATAAACCTTTTCTAATTCTTCAATCATGTTAACTCTCTTCCATGGTCTAGAGAAGTCTAAGCTTAACGTTTCACCATTTGGTCCATCAGGTTGGTAGTCAATCTTGTAGCCACCGGTGATTTCCTTAACCATTTCACTGAACAATAATTCAGTCATGTCCATCAAATCATATACATCAGCATAAGCTTGATAGAATTCACAGGTGGTGAATTCAGGGTTGTGAGTCATATCAATACCTTCATTTCTGAATTGTCTACCGATTTCATAAACTCTGTCCATACCACCAACAACCAATTCTTTCAAAAACAATTCTGGGGCAATTCTCATGTACATGTCCATACTCAAATCATTATGGTGGGTGATGAAAGGTTTGGCAGTGGCACCACCGGCGATAACATTCAAGATTGGGGTTTCAACCTCAATGAAATCCCTGTTATCCAAAAAGCTACGGATGTATTTGATGATTTGACTTCTAACCTTGAAACGGTCTCTAACGGTGTCGTTGACAATTAAGTCCAAGTAACGCTTTCTGTATCTTTGTTCTTGATCTTTGAAACCATAAAATTCAGTTGGTAACATGTGCAAGTTTGGAGTTAATAATTGAACTGTCTTAGCAAACACAGATATTTCACCTTCACCACCTTTAGCTGGGTTGGTTCTACCTGGGTAACCAACAACACCAATGATGTCACCTCTTCTTAAAAGTTCATGCATGTTTTCGTAAGCTTCAACACTTGAAGCATCTTGGGCTTGGGCCATAACTTGAACTTGAACACCATCACCTTTCAAGATGTAGAACTTCAATTTAGAACCGGATTCTCTTTTACCCATAATTCTACCGGTAACAGCAACTTCGACATCAGGTAAGGTTTCACCCTTCTTTAAATCACCGTATTTTTCAAGAAATTCAGGTAATTGTAAAGTTCTGTGAAATTTATGAGGGTATGGGTCTAAAGCCTTTGGATCTTCCAAGTTCTTTTGTCTCAATTCTTTGACTTGACGAGATCTGATTTCATAATATTGGTTAGGGTTCAAATCAGCTAAAATGTCTTTCTTGGTAGGCTTTGGCTTGTTAGTGTTCTTAGCAGCCTTTTCAGCCTTCTTAGCTTCAATAGCTCTAATTTTTTGTCTCTTTTTCAACTCGGACTTTGAGACGTATTCGCCAGTGACTTCATCCAAATGAGTCTTTTGGAGTTGATCTCCAACTTGGTTAACTTCTTCTTGAGCAGACATTACCGTTAATTGAAGAAAATTTTCTGTAGTGAATTTTCACTTTCGCGGTCGCCGAAGACATTAAAAAAATTTTCAGAACTACTCATAGATCATACACTGAGTCATAGGAAAATGGCTAGTAAATCGAAACAGTATACAGAGCCTACGGCTACCACTGTTCAAATTGAATCCAGTGCTTTATTATCGTTGATCAGACACACATCTGAAAACTACCCAGCTCTTTATAGTGGTCCACTCTTTGGGTTTGAAGATGACAATGGTGCTGTATCAGTATCTCATGTTCACCCATTCCCATACCCAGATCAATTTGAAGGTGGATCATTACGTTCCAGAAGTGGTGCCAGATACCATCAAGAGATCTTGGACTCTTTAAAGACTTTAGGTTACGGAGTTGAATTCCAAGGTTGGTTCCAATCTACCTTATCAGGAAACTTTATCACTGCCCAATTAGTTGAATCTTTAGCTCAGCAACAATTAGCCAATAAGAATACCTTTATTTTGGTCCACAACATGTTTTCTATTGGCAAAGAACTTGATTTAAAAGCGGTTCGTTTAACTCGTAATTTCTTTCAAACTTACTTGGATGGTAAGTGGAAGCTGAAAGATTTGGAAGCCAACAAATTATCCTACTTGAATATCTTTGAAGAGATTCCTTTACAAGTCAATAACCAAGCACTCACCAGCGTCTACTTAGCTGGTGAATTAAAACACGAGAATAAAGCATCTAGTGAATTTGATATGTTGAATTTAACTGCCAACCACAATTTAACCGCCAAGTTATTGGAAAGCTTATCCGGGCAAATCGATTCCTACAATTTCGATCAAACTAATTTCAACTACTACCAAAGAATGTACCAAAAGGAGAACTCCAAGATTGTGCAATGGAAACAAAATCGTCGTTTAGAAAACTTAGAAAGGGGCAAGATCGGAGAGAAGGAATTAGACATGAATGAATGGCATTCACAATTCAAATTGCCTGTTGAACCATCTCGTTATAACAATATGTTATATTCGAGTGCAATTGATAATTTGGCAGATGATTTATTGAAGAAATGTGATGAAGAATTAACCAAGAGCTTTGCAATCGAGGGAAAGTTGACTAATGAATAGACGTATTTAATATATATCGATGACCCACTTGTTTCTCTCTCTATAATATTTCGGGGTTAGGATAAAATCCATAAAATTGCAGCCAGTTATGTGATCCAGACATAATCAGTTTTCGCGCTCTATTATCATCCTTTCTTACACAGTTTTATAGACACATAGACATGGCCAAGCCGAAAGTATGTACGATGATGTTGTCGACCTGCAACTACTTACTAACTATTCCAGTATATTCTTCTAGTAAGACACGGAGAGTCCGAGGGAAACTGTAACAAAGAAGTCAACTGTTTCACCCCAAATCATAAAGTTGCCCTAACTGAAACAGGCCATTTACAAGCTACTAATGCTGGGCTTGTTTTAAGAGATTTCCTTAAACAAGACACTTTTGATGAGCCGTGTGACGGTAGAAAAGATGGCCGTTCTGTTTTGTTCTATACGTCTCCATACCTTCGTGCTCGTCAAACATGTAACAATATCGTAGAAGGGATCAAAGAACTACCAAACGTCACGTATGATATACACGAAGAGCCCCGGATGAGAGAACAAGACTTTGGCAACTTCCAAAGCACCCCGGCAGAAATGGAGAAAATCTGGCAAGAGAGAGCCCACTACGGACACTTTTTTTATCGGATTCCTCATGGCGAAAGTGCAGCTGATGTGTATGATCGTATTGCAAGTTTCAACGAGAGTCTTTATAGGCAATTTCAGTCACCCGATTTCCCTAACGTTTTGGTGTTAGTGACCCATGGAATCTGGGCAAGGGTGTTTTTAATGAAATGGTTTAGGTGGTCATATGATGAATTTGAGTCGCTCCGTAACATTCCTCACTGCCAATACCTTATCATGAAGAAAAAGGAGAGGAAATACTGTCTCAAGACTCCATTAAAGACTTGGGATGATTTGGACGATGAAGAGATAGTTAATGGAGATGAGGTGGCTAAAGAGGTAAGAGACGAAGTGACATTCAATAGTGCCAACAAGCTTCATAATGTTGATGATCTTGATATCAGAGGAATCATCGAGGCTCAAAAGAACGCAATTAGACTGCTAAAGGCCAAAGACTGTCAAATCAAAGCAGCTTTCGAGAAGATCCGTATTGGTGGAAACAAGTACGCCGACAAGCGTATCTCGAGGTTTAAGTATGATAATCAAAGTGAAATGAACAGTGAAGATCTGTTAGCATAGCTATTTATTTATTTATTAGTCAATAGACATTGGTTAGGGATTCATCCAAATGTGCCTTGTATGGTCCCTATGACGTCAAACATAACCATTAGGAACCATGATTCGCAATCCAGCCTCAAGCCTTTGGACCGAGTATGTCGCGGATGGTTGCAAAATTGTAAGGGTGGAAGTGGAAACTTGGGAGTTCAAGGAGTTGGCAGTAGAGTTGGTGGCCTGCTGGGGACTAAGCGGAAATGGGCCAGGATGAATAGGAGCTTAGTTATGGAGTAGAGTCTAAGGGTTCATGGAGAGGCTACTTCCAGCACTCAAAGGGTTGAATCAACTACATAAGCAAAACCGTAATCACTTAACTACATAAGCAAAACCATAATCACTTAACTACATAAAAACCATAATCACTCAACTACATAAAAACCATATTCACCTAACCAACCAATCAATTGTCACGCTAACCAAGCAACAAACTTCTCTCAACGTCTCCCGATTCAACACCAATTTCCTCCATCATGTGCCTCCAGCTATTGCGAGCCGCAACTGTTGCACCTACCAAGTTTGTCCCGATCGGGTGGTCGGATGATGTTCGTCCTTGCGCGCTACCTGGAGTATAAATGAGTTGAAGTCCCCGGGGTTTTTCAATTACTATAACAAATTATACAGTAAATTATATACAATGGCTCGTCAATTCTTCATTGGTGGTAACTTTAAAATGAACGGTACCAAAGAGTCCGTGTCTCAAATCGTCGACAACTTAAATAAGGCCGATTTGCCTTCTGACGTTCAAGTGGTTATTGCTCCTCCTGCTCCTTACCTTGCATTGGCAGTTGAAAAGAACACCCAAAAGACCGTCGAAGTTTCTGCTCAAAATGTTTACACCAAGGCTTCTGGTGCTTACACCGGTGAAATCTCCGCCAACCAAGTCTTGGACCTCGGTGCCAAATGGACTTTAACTGGTCACTCCGAAAGAAGAACTATCATCAAGGAATCTGATGAATTCATCGCTGAAAAGACCAAGTTTGCTTTAGAACAAGGTGTGTCTGTTATCTTATGTATCGGTGAAACTTTAGAAGAAAGAAAATCCGGTATCACCTTGGAAGTTTGTGCCAGACAATTGGATGCTGTTTCCAAGATCATCTCCGACTGGTCCCACATTGTTGTTGCTTATGAACCAGTTTGGGCCATTGGTACTGGATTAGCTGCCACTCCAGATGATGCCCAAGAAACTCACAAGGGTATCAGAGACCATTTGGTAAAGACCATTGGTGCTGACCAAGCTCAAAAGGTCCAAATCTTATACGGTGGTTCTGTAAATGGTAAGAACGCTCCAGAATTTAAGGACAAGGCCGATGTTGATGGTTTCTTAGTCGGTGGTGCTTCTTTAAAGCCTGAATTCGTCGACATCATCAAGTCTAGATTGTAAATACGTTTATAAATCAATCTAAATTCATCTGAACTCTATATAAATTATCGTGAATTAACTCTTCGAATGCCTGATTGTCAAGCCCTTTGATGTCTCGTATAGCTTTACTAATACCAAATAAATGCTGCTCATAGTCTTGTCCCAAATGATTGTCAAGACTCATGTCAGTCTCGATCAATATCTGGCTGCTTTGTAACACCTCCAACAATTGAGTAAGATGCTCTAACTTGACCGCATTGATGTAATTGGAAAACGAAAATGCTAGCTCTTGGTCTCTTTTACTGTACTCTTTGGCCCAAACTTTAGCCTGATCAGGTGATCCACTAAACGAATGAAGAATTACTTTGCTGATCTGTGTGAAGGGTTTTACCGTATCAAGCAAAGGCCCGTGGGCTTTGACACAATGGACAGAAACAGGTAACTTAAGCTCATCTGCTATTTGCAATTGCTTGGAGAAAACCACCCGTTGGTGTTCCATGCTTACACGAGAAGCACTCAACCTCACTTCACCCTCCAGTACATTCCCATAAAACCCATTGGTTGGGATTCTAAATACTTTATCCAAACCTATTTCTCCAATCCCACAATGCTTATGAGTTTGACACAATTGCTTAATTTTTAGCACATGGTTTCCAAGGCTGATGGGGGTGGGAAGCACCGCTAATAAATCTGGGGTAGGAGCAGGAGAAAGCACTTTGGTGTAATGGGCTAGTTTCAAGGCCTCCAGATCCATACTTATGTCTAGCTCAGTGAACAAGTGTGAGTACCACGGGTGTATACCAAAGTATCCTTGTAGTATAGGCTTATGTACATTAGCCACTAGATGGTCTACCATATCTATATCCATGTGATTCGTAGACATTAGCTTGAAAAAGTCTCTCGGTAGATCAACATACTTATCATTTAAGGTACTAAGAAGATCCTCTGTTCTTTTCCAAGTGACATCTGCGCTCAAATGGCAATGAGCATCACCTAGCTTGGTAAAGTCTAACTCATCTGTCATTGCACTTGGAACGGTTGCTCGTACAGGGCGCGCAAAATAAGTTTCTGCATCTCTATATAAAGACCTGTATTACTATTCTGCTATACTAGAAACTTACCATGACTATCATCATTGGATCACTGTACGTATCAATTAGTGTGTTCATGACGGATTCGACCCAATGCTAACATGCCTTTAGATTTTTGCCCTACACAGTGCAGTTTGAAGTGGGACCACAGGATGACTACTCAGAGTATGACTCTGAGAACATTGCTGTAGCTCCTCGATCAAGCAGACCAAGTGTATCAGGACCGAGACCAATATCCATTCCAAGAAGTTCCATCTTGCCTTCCTTAAGTATCGCCAATTCAGGCCACATTTCTCCTAGCTCATCTCCTGGTCTGCGCAATCAAGGAAGAAACTCCGTTTCCACAGACAGAACCGCCGAATCTGTAGAGGAATTCTTCTTGCAAGGGAATGATAAGCCAGCCAAGTCAGCCCAGACCATATTTGCTGAAAACATCAGCGATAGGCTTAGACCTCAATACATTCAACCCAAGTCCACCGCAGGTAGAAAGATGGAGAGCTCAGTTATTGAGCCGAAGAAACAATCGGATGATTTTGGTCTCCCGTCTCTAAAGATAAGCAGATCGGGTACTAATTTGGCTGCACTTCAACAACCTTCACACTCCGCTCCTCTTTCAGACTCTGGGGCTTCAGCTCGAGTTCTTTCTTCTTTAGCAAGATCGGGTCTTTCAATGTCTTTGAAAAATAACAGTTCCACTTCTGTTATTGATCCAATTAAGGAGGAGGAATCTGAAGATCCTGACCGGGAAATTCTTGAAGTTGACAGTGACAATGAAAATGGTGATTGGGATAATGACTTTAACGAGCTCACGAACCCAAGATCGAAGATGAAATTGGCCCCTTTTGGGGGGTTTTCTAATCCCCAATTGGAGCAAGGAGTTTTCCCAAACTCAAGCATATTTGAAAAAAGCCCATGGAAAGTACTATTTGCTGCTAAGGGAAACGGATCATTAATCAAGGCAGTGAAAATGGCTGCTGGTGAAAACATCATTCACAATAGAAAGTGGGTTGGGACTTTGGCCATGCCTAGTGATGAAGTACCACAACATGTAATTGACGATATTACATCGACTCTTACAAGCCAATTCCACTCAGAACCAGTTTTTCCTAGCGATATCACTTTCTCTGGCCATTATAAATCTTTTTGCAAACAAGTGCTATGGCCTACGTTGCATTATGAAATACCAGATAACCCTAAATCTAAGGCGTTCGAAGACCATTCTTGGAGCTATTATAAGGCCCTCAATCAACAAATTGCCGATAAGATCATTGACGTGTACAAGAAAGAAAACACCGGTTTAGACCCTGATGACCCTGAGAATATGATCTGGATCCATGATTACCATTTGTTATTGGTACCTCAAATGGTGAGAGAACAATTACCTCATGCTAAGATTGGTTTCTTCCTCCATGTATCTTTCCCTTCTTCAGAAGTGTTCCGTTGTTTGGCTCAAAGAGAAGCCCTCCTCAAAGGTATGTTGGGTGCTAATGCTATATCTTTCCAGACCGAAGAATATGTTAGGCACTTTTTACAAACGTCTTCCAGACTTCTTCTAGCAGATTCCAGCGAATATGGTATAACTTATGACGGGAGATTCACCATGGTCAATACTATTCCTGTTGGTATTGATGCCAGCAGCTTACAACAGACATTGAGCTCCAGGAACGTCCAGATGTGGAGAAGCAAGATAAGAGAAAGATGGAATAACCAGAGATTGATTGTTTCAAGAGATAAGTTGGACAAGCTAAGAGGTATCAAAGAAAAGTTGCTAGCATATGAAATCTTTCTTCAGAAACATCCCTCGTTTATTCAGGATACTGTATTGATTCAAGTTTGTATCGGAAGTGCTTCAGATGAAGATTACGCTGCAGAGGTGATGAAAATTGTTGGCAGAATCAATTCAATGGCAGACAATATTTCAATTAGTCAACCAGTTGTTTTACTTCAACAAGACATTACGTTTGACCAATACTTAGGGTTACTTATAGAAGCAGATTTGTTTGTTGTTTCTTCCATGAGGGAAGGATTGAATTTGACTTGTCACGAGTTCACCATTGCCACTACCGAAAAGCATTCTCCCTTGATGTTAAGTGAGTTTACTGGCTCTTCACGGTTATTGGGAGACGAGGGTGCGCTTTTGATCAATCCATGGGATATAAAGGATTTCAGTGAAAAGTTCTATACCCTGTTGAGTATGGGTTCTGAAGAGAAGACTAAACGGTGGTCTAACTGCTTTGACGTTGTCGCACAACATGACTATAAATGCTGGATTAGAGGATGTTTGGGTACCATTGATGAAGCATGGAGAATCAATCATGAACGTAACGCCAATAACATAACCACATTCAATAAATCACTCTTGAAAGAGTTTTACAGTCAAAGTCAGAAAGGCAAAAGACTTTTCTTTATCAATTTGGATACGGCTTCAAATGCAATAGGCCTTGAAGATCCCAAAGTTTTTGTCCCTGGATCTTTAAAGACTGGTGGTATCAAAAACTCGAATTCAGATATTTTAGCCCCTTCTCATATTGGTGCTCTATTGGGTGATCTTTCACGAGAAGAGACTAACAAGATATTCATATGCAGTTATTTGAAAAGGCAAACTCTTGACACCATGTATAGAAGACTCCCTCATTTGGGACTTATTGCAGAGAATGGTGCCTATATAAAGTTGCCGGGTAAGAAAACCTGGCTCTCGATTGTCGACGAAGAAGAAACAAGCCGGTGGATGCCTCAAGTCAAACAGTTGGTAGCTTCGAAAGTTGAGAGATTAACTGGATCCAAGGTCGATGTCGAAGAATGTACCATTATATTCAATCCAGGAAGTAGTTTCTATGAAGATCGTGGTAGAAGCATAGATCATATGGGGGATTTGATTCAACATGTAAATGAGCTATTCGAAGATAACGATGGTGTACATGCCTTCATGATTAGGAACAATGTTGTTATTCAACAAAACCAGTTGAGTCTAAGGGCTTTGAACTTCTTGGTCAATTTCTATAACCACAACTCAATTAATGATTTTGGACTCAAAGAGGTTAATGATTCTGCCACTTCTACACCAGTGAAAGAAAAACTCCCTTCTTTGGATACCAGTAGCGACGAAAAGATATCTGGTCTTTTTGTTAGTGGAGGTACTACGTTGATTGACGAACCAAACTTCAATCTTGGAAACACTCTCCTTGAACAGGAGATTATTCCTAATGTGTTGACTGTGGCTGCTTTGGATACAGACTGTAAGAGTACGTCTGCCAAGTACGGTGTTTCAGGTAGAAACGAATTATTGGGTATTATTTCTTCTACGTTTTCAGGATTGCACAGCTGAGAGAGTTAATGGTATATAAGAAGGCGAAATGAAATAAAATATATTAAGGCGTCACATTCATAAATATACAAGTAAGTGAATATAATATTCAGAATTGGTTATCTTTATAGCTTGCCATCACAACACTATTGAAATCTTCAAGACTCTGCAACAAGGCAGTTTCATCATCACCTGTGAGCACTGAATATTTACTCCAATAATATTCATTGAATTCATTCTCTGTGACAAAGTTCGAGTCCTTGGGCCTATTCACTATCCACAAACTTTCCTTAGATCTTTTATGGGTTTCTCTATCATCGTCCATTCTTAATAATATCTGCTTTTTAGATAACTCGTTCGGATCATGTTGGCCATCCGCTCTGAAGCTAAACATCTCGTGTTCACTGACCTCCTTTTCAGTAGGTGGCTGGTGTCTTAAAAGTCTTAGACGCTCGTAGAAGCTTTGTTTCCTTTTCTGTATAAGGAGACCCCAAGTTTGAGCAATAGGGTCAGATTCCTTGAAAACGGGATTAGTTTCATCCAACTTGATTTCTGGGTACGGTACGTTCAAATCGATATTTTGTTGATCCACTTCGTCAAACACGTCTGTTTCCAAAGATGAAAACTCCTCGTCATATTTGTGGTAGTCAAAGCGTAAGGTTTTGGAAATATTTCGGAGACTATTAAAAACACTATGCAAGTTATAGTGATTAGAGCCTGGAAGAGCGCATAGTAAAATCTCTGGGAGCACATTCTTTACACTCGAAATGTAGGGATAGGAATAGTTCGACTTCGCTGGCAGGGAAATGGCATGAGACTCGAACACCAATATATCTATGAATTGGAAGATGGTTGACTTTGTATTTATTTGAACTGCGGGATCTTGAAGAATGTCCATTATCGAAGGGAACAAATAGTCTTCATTTTCCCAATTCTTTATTGCGAAATGAGCGGCTTTTCGCAAACTCTGGATGGTGGGATTCAATCCTCTTAAAAGCTGGGAAAACTGGGAATTAACTTCAAAGGAATCCATCACAGTAATGAGGTAGTTGTTTCTTCAAATGTCTTCGCGAACAAAATGTCATTTGCTCCTGCACACGATTGAATGCGTAGATAAAAATTTTTTTTGCTCGATGAAAAAAAATATAATCTAACAGAATGGGTAAAACTGGAAAAGGAAAAGGAGGAAAGAACAGAAGAAGAGGAAAGAACGATAACTCTGGACAAAAGAGAGAATTGATCTATAAAGAAGAATCTCAAGAATATGCTCAAATTACCAAGATGTTGGGTAATGGTAGAATGGAAGTGAGTTGTTTCGATGGTATTAAAAGAATGGGTCACATCAGAGGTAAATTAAGAAAAAAAGTATGGATGGGTCAAGGTGATATCATCTTGGTGTGTTTAAGAGACTTCCAAGATGAGTTATGTGATGTTGTGCATAAGTATAATTCTGATGAGGCTAGAACTTTAAAGAATGTTGGTGAATTACCAGAAAATGCCAAAATTAATGAAACTGATACTTTTGGTGGTGATGATGACGAAGATGTCAACTTCGAATTCGGAGCTGAAGACTCTGATGATGCTGATGATAATAATAATGAAGACTTGGACATTGATGATATTTAATCTGCATGTATAGTTTAGTTAAGAGTGTATTTTTATTAGCTTAGATTTTTAGCTTCAACCATCGAATATATTTATAGTCAATAGTACTGTTCTATATAAAAGTTCATAGCATGTTTCATGATCAGGGCTGGAGAGACAAGAAACGAGCTTATCTTTACAGTAATTTTTGTTATGGTACAGAAGGAAATGCTGTCAAGACCTTAAATGTTAGTTGATTAATTTCTATGGCCTGATTGAGTAGCAGATGTTTCATCATCACTTCCTAATTCAAAACTGTCGAATCTTCGTAACCCAACCGTTTCTTCGTCTACATAATCTCCCCTGGAAGCTTGCATTGATCTTCTCAAGGATTGGAATCCCGTAACACCCCCATCCATAGGTCCAATATCTTTACCACTATGCACACCAAAGATTTCTCTGGTTCTATCTTCGTTTTGCTTTCTTGAAATATTCAACAAATACACCCCAGAGAAAATGATCAAGAATCCAATCAATAATGAAATAATATTAACGGCTGAAGTCGTGTTAAACCCTCTGAAAAGTATAAATGATGCAACCAATGTACACGTTGTGAAAGTGACATAGTAAAGCGGGTTAACAATTGAAGTATCAAATTGATCCAAAGCTTTATTGAAGTAGTTCATTTGAGTCAATATACATAACACCACCACTAAAATAAAAAAGTAGGTTGATAAATGAGTGAATTGGTTATTACCTCTGAAAGTTAATTTCAATGCGATTCCAAAAGCTTTGATAGACATGACGGAAATACTACCGACAGATGAACAAATGGAGATATAGATCATTGGGTTGGTGTGTCCATACTTAGGAACGATTTTGTAAATAGTGAACAATGAATAAACCGTAACCACAAAACAGTAGAATAAGAATCCTGGTTTCATGGCATACTTCAAAATTTCATCCACGGTTTCCACTTCTTTATCTGGAGGGGCATGTAATACAATAATCACAGACCCTAACAAACAGATGGCACAGCCCATTTTCCCCAAAGTACCCAACTCTTCCTTCAAGAAAATGGCTGCCAAAACTGCACCTATAATAACAGACAATGCACCTAATGGAGTAACTAAAATAGCAGGCGCAAAGGTGTAGGCAGCAAAGTTAGCAACTTCTCCAATAGCCATCGTGATCATCCCTGCCCACCAGATGGGGTTTGCAAGATACTCATGGCCTTCTACGTTGCCACTTCCACTCCTGTTGGATGCATCCATGAGACCTTTCTTTGTAACAATAAATGAGATCCCAATGGCCAAGGATGAACTCATGGCTAATGCCAAACCGATATACTTATCATCTACCATACTTGGATATGTGTTTCGGTGCTGATACAAAATTTAATATAACAAACGGATCTTATCCTGGTGAAGCCCTCTGTGTTAACTTAACAAGTGTATTGTTGGAGCAAAATCACTAGAATTTTTATTTTCGATTTTCTCGAAACGCGCTTCTCCTCAAGGCTATGAAAAAAGGTACACAATTGTGAAGCCCTAAACGGAATTATCACCACCAAGCCGACACAGCTTAATATGTAGATACAGCATGTATGTAGATGATGCCCGTGACAAATACGTTCGATGGCGGGATGCTTGTGCTCTGTGAGCTGGTCCCGATTAACAAAAGTACACCGCCAGCTGCCCCAGATCTAAACTTTCAACCGCCAGCATTGGCCTGCTGTCCCCGATCCCAGCCGTGCAGTTGCAACACCTTGTATCACCAAACGTGTATAAATTAAATCACCGAGTCTCTGTTAATTCTCAAACCGCACAGATGCGCCAATACATTTGGTAATACTTTCATGAGTGAACATAAAATGCAACCTGAAAGTCGCTTCAATAAAGACGCCTGGAGTAGTCTATTCCGATTTCCTGAGTTACAGATACTCAGAAGATACCTCTTATACGTATTCCAGCTTTTGAAACAATGGCTGCAAAATCTTGATCTCCTGCAAAAGATTCAAACCTACTTCTCTGGTGCACAAGAACAGAACATCCAAGCAGACTGGCTAGTTTCCCTTTTGTTGGGATGCCACATAAACACCATAGTCTGTTTCTGTATCACCGTTTATTACTTCAATGATCCCCACTCATATAACCTTTTCTACAAGCTAACTCTCTTCAATGTGGTGACTTGTTACTCAATTGTGTCCTACCGTCACTTCACCATAATTGTTGACCAAAGAGCTCCCAAGGTCCACCAACTACAAATCTCCCATCTACTTGTTTCTGATAACACATTTTTGTTGGCAAATGCAGTGCTTCTATTTTACTCTGAATTGAACATCGTCAAGCTTTTCCTGTTCCTTGCATACTCTGTATTCAACGCTTTGTTTGAATTGTTTCACTTTATATGGGAAGACCCTATCCTCTCTAAGAAGTTTCTTCCTTACTTGGGAATGTTTGAAGATTGGGTCTGTCTTGTTGCTGCAACATCGGAGCTATTGGTACTTCCCTTGTACCTTCTACAACTGGTGACAGGTAGAAGTGGCTGCGGTCCAATATACCTTTTCATATTCATCATGAGACTCCAATCATCAGAGAGTTTAAGAGCCGTAGTGGTAATACTGCTTAGAATCTTGGTATTACAAGTAGGGCCATTTTTAGACGAACAGCATAGAGGGTATTTGACCGAGTTTATGATTAAGGCTGAACGTCTCCTTCCATCACTAGTAACAGAACAGCAGCAAGATGTCACTACACCTCCTAAGAAGAAACAAAGAGTGGCATCTTTATACTTTGAAAACCTAGAGGTTGTCTATGATATATAAATAAATACTTGTGCTGGCTAAAACTCTTCCTTCAATGATTGCAATCTATCCCACCCTTCTGAGTCTTCCCACATATCCTTTCCTTTGGACATAAGCGACCGTATAGTCAGTTTTGCCTTATACTTCCAATCCTTACACACAACATCTCCTGCACCATGCTTTCCTTCGAGTTCTCCTAACGATTCATATGCTGCACATAAATCAGAGCAGGTATCCACAGAGTCATTCCAAACAGCTTCATCGGTATCCAAGTCAGGGCTTCCTGAAACAGCCCTATAAGCTTTCTCGTGAGCCTCTAAAGCCACCCAAGGCTTCTTTCTCCATATTTCGACTCTGGCTACAATTCTCCAGCATCTGGAAGAATTCGTTATAAGCTTCGGAAGAATGTTGCACACCAAATCAATACACGAGCTTTGGAAATGGGAGAATCTTGTTTCTGGATCTTTGGGGAACTCTGTGGAAACCAAGATTTCCACAAGCTTTTCGATCACCGGAATATCAATTGACTTCTCGCCCTCCGAGTCTTTGATGGAGATGAGTTCCTTGACGGCCAATAAGACATCATTCCATTCGTGCAACTTCATGGCAACAATCAAGTAGTTTTCATACACCCTCCAGGACCTCTTGTTTTCATTGGCAGCTCTAACTGCTTTCTTCAACGCATTGAATGCTGGTCTGTTCTTGTCCTGTCTCAACAAAGATGTGGCAAGATTTGACCAAGCATGGGAATTAGTATCATCAAGAGCTACACACCTGGTAAATGCTTCGGAAGCCAATTCATGTTGACCACTTTCTAAACCACAACATCCGTAGAAGAACCAGTTTTCGTAGCTCAATGGGTTCACTTGTAAAGCTTGATTCATATGCTTAATCGACAAATCCAAATTCTTTGAGAGTCCCGAAGAAGAGGGAGGAGCATAGTAGTAACGAGAAAGAGAAGCCTTGGCCTTATGGTATCTACCAATTTCCCATGCCTTTTCCCACAATGCAGGATCTAAGGTGATATCTCCAAGTATGGATACAGCTCTGGCATCTTCTGGGTGCAGCTGTATTCTTTCAATCAAGATGTTTTTAGCATCTTCTTCTTTCTCGATGGCTGCCAAACAAAGGGCTGTTTCACACGCAAGTTCTAGTCTCTTGTAGATTTCAAGGGCTGAGTGCAAAACTCCTATCGACATGTACTTTTCTGCTAGCTTGATGTCCATAGTCCACTGCGGTAATAAGGTCATTTGGTGGAGAAATCTTAACCTTGAAGCTGCCACTACAGTACCGTCTTTCAGTTCTTCTTCGGCTGCTTGTGGGATTACTCTAGTTTTGATTTTGATACCAATTTCCTCTATTAAAGAGGTCATTTGCAAGATACCTCTTTCGATTGTCTTAGCCTTGTTTGTTTCTAACAAAGACCTTTCCCACAATGCTCTGGAGAAAATCGACCAGTTCACGGATTTTGAATCACAATACAAAATACGGTTTACCAAAGCCAAGAGCTCTTCCTCCACTAATGAGTTACCTGATGGGGTCGTTTGTTTTATGGTGGTCAATCTCAAGAACAACTGGATGTTATCTAAGCTGTTCAATGGTGGCTGGTTGTTTGGATCAAGATCTTTCAAAGAGACAGGTATATCTTCTGGTCTTGGTGATACCGGAAGTAACTTTTCGAAATTAGGCTCGCTACTATCCTGTGTATCGTCAAACTTGATTCTTTTAGTGTTTGGCTCATCAGGGATCTCTAGATCTTGTAAGGATTCAAAATGAGGCCTTTCCAACAACAATTCAGAATTTAATTCGTGTGTTTCAGGCTGGTCATTCTGTACTTCTTCCTGGCCATAGAAGTCTTCCGTTTGACTCTTAGCAAGAAGGATAAGGTTGGAAGTATGGAATCTTTGGTGCTTAGTTCTCTTGGCCTTAGCACCAGTCAAAACCAACAATAATCCCGACAGTTTTCTTGCACTTTCAATCGGAGCTGTAGCCAAATGTTCAGTTTGACTGTGGATACTCAACCGGGCAGTTTCAACAAAGTACTCGATTTGTAGGTACTTTTGGATCTCTGGTTCGTTGTCTGAAGAAGAACAGAGTGTGTTGACAGTTTCTGGGGTAAGTAACAAAGTGCTGATGGTTGGAACAATACTAGAAGGCTCTGAAAATAAAGAGGCATGTATTTGTAATGCTCTTGACCTCCACCACATAGCACTTGCAGCCAATGGATTGTTTGACTGAGATGATCCATATTGCATAACTTGTTCGGAGCATTTCTCTACCGGAACAGAAGTGTTGGGACCAACCAATGATAATTGTGGATCTACTTGCGTTATACGTTCAAACATGAGGGAAGAAAGAACAAGTAATAATGGGTCTACCATCAAGTCGTACGGAGTTTGTCCTTCTAACGTTAATAACTTTAACGCTTCCAATTGTATCAATTTACCATCAACACCAGGGATGAAAACAGTCTGGTCGAAAGGTAAACCTGGCCCTGTAAAGTTAACCTGGGCAAAGGTTTGAAGAAGTGCAATCGCGATGATCTGGAAATGGACTTGAGCTAAGTTACCGAACTGGTTAACTAACTCTTGCTCAAGTTGAGCAACATACTTTTGAATCACAGTACTCAAGTCTTCAACAGGGTACTCATTTAAAATACTCTTACAATTGTTGCTGTAGAGAATTTGGTCGTATTCACTTCCCTTAACTAAATCTGGGGACCTTCCTTGAACGATGTACAATATAGGATTATAGATGGATTGAAGATCAGAAGGAACCTGAATCTCGGTTATATTCTTCACAGGGACCAATAGAATGAGATTGGAAAGAAGTTTCCTCAACACTTGTTCACTCATGGCGGTTTCGTCTCCCTAAAGCTATGTGTTACTAATTTTTCAGTTACAAATCAATTTTTCAAATTTAGTTTGAGATGCGCATCGAAGGTAATGGTAAGTTCTATATCTACTATATGTTAAATCATTTAAACAATTATGAGTTTGAAATCAACCTTGAAAGCCTCTTTCTATTTTCTCCCGAGCCACTTTCTGTTCTCTTATGCTCGTTGGACCGTTTATGTTCGCTGGATTTCCTAGGCTGTTTCTTCAATGAGTTCCTTATCGATAGTCTATTCAAATGACTCGGGTCTTCATCATCTGAAGCCCAGTCGATAACTTCTTCTTGAACCTTGAAATCAGATGGATTAGGAATGACGGAAATCTTCTTCTTGAAATGTGGTCTATCCGAAGACTTATATCCTTCATCGACATTTAAATCAATCAATGATTCTGTGGCTTGGGTACTAAAGGATTCACTGGTAGGCAAAACCGGCGTAGACGATGATGATGCTGATTCCAAGCCTACTTCTAAATCTATGAGACTAGGCTCTTCAGCTGATGGCTTTCTCGACGACTTGTTGGTACCAGACTCTCTCGGGTTGGTGCTGCGATCATTAATTGATAAGCTACTCATTTGTTGGTGCATCTGTGTAGCTTTCTCATTCCGAGGTTGACTGTTACGATACTCTCCCCATGGGTTAGAACTCTTTTGAGGATCCAACACGGTAGTCTGTTCTTTGACATGATGCGAAGGATCAGCCTGCATTGGAACACTACCGACATTCAAAGGGAAAGGATTGTTATTGGAATTAGGCACCTGAGTGATTGGTGGGTTCGGCAAGTATTGGGTATTGTTATACTTGTTTTCAACAGGGTTTTCTTTAGGGTATGCTCTGGAACCACCTGCTACGACTTGCTCATTAGGATGACTTGGTAACGATCTAGATGGTTTCAGCTCATTGTCATGGGATGAGCCTTCGTTGAAAGGCTTCGATATCTGACTGCTGGGGATACTACTCGACGATACTGGATTTTTATCCCAATGCTCATTTTCAAGAAGCTGGAGTTCGGTGGGTGCCAACAGATCATTGTTTCTTTCATGGTGCTTGCTGTGCTTGGACCTCGAGCCATCTGCGGCAAGGTTAATCTCGGAAGAATTACTCGACTTTGTAAGACGCTTTTCTGGAGGCTTGAAGTTAGAAGTCGGGTCATAATCCTTGGATTCCACGACGTCTTCATTGTTCGCCAACCCAGGCTCGGATTTAACACTCTGGGCTGTCTTTTGCGCAACTTGAACAAACTCTGATGGTGATCTCAGCTTAGAGCCGAAAATGTCATCAGCCAATCTACCGGCCTCATGGTCCACCGATGGATCATGTTTTTCCCAAGCTTCTTTCGTTTCAAGCTCACTTTTCAAGTTTTCTTCATGGCGTCTCTCCGTTGGAACAATACGGCTTTGGGATTGAGCCATCTGCTGTTGGTAGTATAACCAATGGTTCAATTGATATTGATAGGTTTGGTGCTGGTAATTGTACTGTTGCAATTGCTCTGGTGTAAGCTTTTGAAGCTCATCTGACTTCAAGAAAGGTGGTTGAACAGGATAAGCAAAGTTGGGTAATTGGGAAGCAGCTTCTCTCTGTCCCGGTTTCTCTGGCTTGTCATTTGAGGTGACTCCTGTTGGTAACGAAGACTTCAAACTTGCAGATCCACTATTTGAGGGGTCGCCATCTGCAGCCGTTATATTATCTAGAGATGGGTACCTTTGCTCTATATCATCAAGATCTGCTAATTCACCCAAAGAAGTATCGAGTTCGGACTCAGACAGGTCACCCTTATTGTAATCAGGTTTGATACTTTCTATATTGTTCTCTTTCGAAGACGAGTTATCTGGTATAGTCGGCTTCTCTGGTATAGACGACTTCTTAGAATGTGATGAACTTGATATATCAGCCTTGCCAGCATCATACTGCTTGTATGTGGTGTCTGACTTGGGTATTTCCTTGAATGGCTGTTCCTCTTTGACATGCTGTTGTTGCTGTTGTTGTTGCTGTTGCTTCTGTTGCTGTTCGTAATAAGCCTGTTGCTGTTGAGCCAATTCTTGCTGCCTTTGTCTTTGGTAATCATGCAAAGCTTGGAAATCATAGGACTCATCCTTATAGATATCCTCAAGGTTTAATGTGTCGAAATCCACTTTAATGATTGTACAGACCAACCTAATAACCTGAACAATGCTAGGACGAAACCTTGGGTTTTCCTGCAACATGATAATGATCAAGTTCTTAAGATCACCAGAATACGTTGGTGAAGTAGGGAACTGGTATGAAGCATGCAAGATCGCGATATCACCATTTGCTTCGAATGGGGTTGTATAGTAACATAACTTATACAAGAAACATCCCAACGCCCATATGTCTGATTTTTCATCTATAGGCAATCCTCTATATAGATCAATCATTTCAGGCGATCTATACTGAGGAGTTGTCTGGTAGGTAATATCATGAGCCAAGGCTTGAAATTCCTGTTGGTTTGTTGGGGGCGGCAATGGTCCACTGGTGGAACCAAAATCACAGAGCTTGAATCTATGGTCAGCATTTATAAGAACATTCTCTATTTTAATGTCCCTATGAATCAACTTCATTTGGTGCATCTCAAATACCCCTATACTGATATCAAACATGATCTTTAATATTTCAGCCTCCGTCAACTTGGTCTTTATCTTGGCATTCATATAATCAAGTAAGCTTTTATTTGGACATAATTCCATCAACACCAATACTTGGTAAGCACCAGATTCGAGTCTTTCAGCATGAGAATCATAGTACCTTACAACACTCTTCGAATGCCTGAGTTTCTTCATCACATCGACTTCTTTTCTCAAAAGATCAAGCCCGCTTTTGTCCGGAACAATCACTCTCTTCAAACATGCAATTTCGAGGTTATCTTCTTTAGGAGTCATTTGTACTTCATAGATGTGGGCAAACCCACCCTCAGAAAGGTATTTTAATATTGTAACTTTGTGGGACCCAACGGTTAATTGAGTCCCCTCCGGGAGTTTGCTTAATGGCTCCATATCTAATGTATACACCAATATAGTTGATTTGTATAAACTCTTAGCAGGTAGAAATGTACCGCTTATGAAGATCCGTCAATTGTGTCTCACTCTTAATAAAATGATCCAAAAATCGCGAATAAGCCCAGTTCCAATGTTAGTCTCTTAGTGGGTGCACTACTTAACTTAACTTAAAGGTTTACCATATGTTCAAATGGATAACAGATGAGAATATATTAAACATAAAGCTTAACTATTTAAACGACTCCTTGAGGATTTTGTTCATCTCTTCCAACGTATATGGAATAAATACTTTCTCTGTACCGGCCTCATCTTTAATTAATTTACACATGTTATGTTCGGTAAACTCACCAAGCATAGACCTGAAACTTATCTCATTAGAAGTGACAAATTCCAAGATACATTTTTCATGAAGGGCTTTGAATTCAATCGAGTTCCTGAGACTTCCACGGGAATTAACAAGTTCACTCTTCGGGTTGGAGCTCTTTATTTTGTCAATTTGTTGACTTAGAAGTATCTTATAGATAGTCTTTGAATTCTTGTTCAATGCTCCCAATACAAATTTGGCTCCTCTGCTGCTTGATGTTCTGGTAGCTTTACCCATATTGATCGCATCTTTGTATGCTGTCTCATGAATATATGGATCATATGTGGTTATATCATGATATAAAAACCGATAGTTCTCAGCCTTGAACAGATCCCAAAGAAGAGGAGTGGCTCCATTTTCAATCGATGCAATGCATTTCACTTCTGGAAGTTTCATTAACTGACAGAGTTGAATTTGTGACCTTTCATCCCGTATAGACTCGGACTCTATGCCGTGGATTACGATTACTAGTTTTGGCGATACTTTACCCGATGCTGTACCTCTAGCTTTAGCTATTTGGCTGAATAAACGAGGAAAGGATTCCGACAAAATACGAGAATAAACATTATCCCGTATATCAGCAGGAACAAGCACTTGTGCCAATTCACCAAGGATGTCTTTGAGTTTGAATGCTGGGTTATAAGCATTCAAAACAAATACCTTGGGAAGATCAGGCTCCTCAAGCTGGTAGAACTTCCCTATCCACGACACAAGGTGATTTGAAGCAAAGTCATTGATTATCTCAATCTTGGAACCAACTCCATAGAAGCAGAGGTTGAAGTCCTCGTGCAATTCTAAGCACCATTGATTATATGCTGTTTTTAATACCTCCTTCAACGATCTTCTCTCTTTCGGTCTAATGTAGTTCAAAAGCTCCTGTCTTTCTACAAATTCCTCGTGATTGAGATTGATTCCAAGTGTTGATAACAGATGTACTGAATGTCTTTCTCTGTGGCTCATTTGATCAAAGAATCCATTGGTACCTTCAAAAAAGAATGCACGGTCGTCCAAAGATTCTGTTTCTTTCGTGTTGTGCCATTTGATACTTGGCAAATATTCCTTTATATACGTTTCAGGCAAAGTACCATCTGGGCCAACTTTAGGGACAGGTAAAGGAATAAATTCCTTCTTGTGGGGTACATCGTCAGAGCCAGGAATCCCACTGATCAAGGTACTGGTGATTACTTCTTCTTCCTCGTCTAGTAAGTGGGCTAGGTCAGGAAGTACTTTTGCTGTTTTCTTAAGATCACCCTGTTTTTCTTTATTGGACGGAGATGCAGCCCTGAAAAACTCATCATCCTGTTTGAAAACAGATAAAATTTCCTCATCAGTACGAAGGTTCTTACGGGGCGAATGAGACGGAGAACCGCCTTCATATCTGGGGCTCTCACTAACTTTGCGTGGACGGCCTCTTCCTCTTTTAACAACTGGTGTGCTTTGAATGTCTTCGTTGCCGTTGCGTGGTTCAGCTATTAGCTCCTCCTCTTCCAAATCGTCGACGTCTTCATCAGGATCATCTGACGATTCCTCTCCACTCATTCTCACTTCATTGTCACTGTCATCTTCCGGGTCTGCAGCACTCTCACTGTCACTTCCAAGTAACGCAGAATAATCCACCTGGTTTCTTCTTCTTTTCCTCCCACTGGTTTCTATAGGAACCTGTGCAACAGGAGCCAATCCTTTGTTTGTACCGTCTTGCTTCTTAGGACGACCTCTTTTTCGTTTTGTGGCCTGTTGTTTCTCTCCAATAGCAGGCTGTATCTCACCATCACTAGAATCGGTCTCCACAGGCACATCAGACCCATAGAACGTCAAACGACCTCCGTGATCTTTTCTAGATTGATTTATTATAGACTCCGCTATCTCCAAGTCTTGTTTATCAAGCTCATCTTCTCCTAGATCAAACGAATCTTCATCGTCTAGTACAGAACTTATCTTAACTCTATAGGCTCTTCTAACTGCTGACTGATTCGTCTCATTTTGTGTCCTTTTGTCAGGAGATCGAAGCCCTGAACGTCCTTTGGGTGTCTTGACGGGGGATAGTTTTAACGGACTGGTTGGAGGTAGTATGATTCCATTCTTGCTAGGCGACACAAGCTGTGCTCTCTTTGAAGGTGATAGTGATACGCGAGGTTCGATATGAACAACTCGCTTTATCAGGGGTGAGTTGAATGCAAGCTCATCTTCGCTATTATTGTTTTCTTTCAGCACCATCAATGGATACTACCGGAGTAAACTTCTTTTATATACAAACTTCTAATGGTAGTTTCCAACTTCAATGCAACACCAAAATCGCGAACCGGTAGTGAATTTTTCAGCTCATCACTCCAACTCTCACATCAACATGCTTTCATTTTGTCCATACTGCTCCAATATGCTTCTTATATCACTGGAGGAGGGAGATTGTAATAAGTTCTATTGTCCGACGTGCCCCTATGAGTTCAAGATCAACGGGTTTCAAATGTACGATAAGAAAGTGCTCCCTAGAAAAGAAGTCGATGATGTATTGGGTGGAGAAGGGGCTTGGGATAACGTGGATCAAACTACCGTCCAATGTCCGTTGGATGCTTGTGGAGGTACAAAGGCATACTTTTTCCAATTACAGATCAGATCTGCTGATGAACCTATGACTACTTTTTACAAGTGTGTCAAATGTTCTCACCAATGGAGAGAGAATTAAGCCATCACTATAGTCCCACCAACCCTGTATATTACCCATTATTTCCCAAGCATTTTAATTGAAGCCCAAAACACATATCGGGGTTTCGTTGCATACTTCTAGAAATAACATTAATAGTTGCATCATCTAAATCGTTCATCAGATGCGTACGTTTTTGAACTGCTTGGCAAGAGACTTCTACCAGATTGAACGACGACTTGATATCAAGCCCATCTTTGAACGTGGGTATTCTCCGTGCCTTGCCATCTTCTATGGTCATCACCAACTTGTCTTGGTTGGAGTCTGTACCATCAGATACAAAACTTATGCTTTCACTTGTATAATAATCCATATCTTCAATAGACAGAAACGAGTACGAGTATTGTTCCATAAAGTCGGCTTCCGTCTGTTTAAGCTGAAGCAAGTAGTCTTGGTCAGTATGTCTTTGACCCGGGAGTTGCAGGGTTATGTATTTCAGGTAGAAGAAGCGACTTCGTTCCATAAACCTTTTGAACTTTGAATCATTTCGTCCTGAAAGGACTGCTGGTAAGTCTGATTTAGGCTCGTTCATTTCGTTCTCTTCAAGCTCTTCAAAGGGAATTTGTCCAAAGAGTGGAACTTCCGTGGACGTATCAAGGGTTTTCAAGAGGAAATTCATCTCTCTCACACATCCTTTAAGGCTCCACCGATTGACCGTCTTTATTGGTCTGTTGATTATTTGAACAGGCGGATACCCGAACTTTTGTGCCATTGATTTGTCGTAAATGAAGTCTTCTGGTCTCTTCAGTTGACAAACATCGCTAAATAAACGAGATATCATGAACCCATTCATCCAGCAGTTCCGAGAAGTCACACAAGGATAAGCCTGTTTCGGTTTGAAGATCTTCATAAACTCCCTACACTCAGAATACGACGAATGCCGTGAAAACACAAGCTTTATATCTCTGGGAAGAAGCTCATGGTTAACGTTTATCCAATACCTATCCTTGAATTGTATAATCTGATGGTTCCCTCGAGTTATGTCCACCACCAACATTGAATCTTTGTCCTTTTCGTTGAGCTGGTCTATTCGTATGGGCATCAACGAATCAATTAGATCCACAATGTTAAAGTTTATGCACTGTTTAATAGTAACTGCAAATTTAGCTTTGGGGTTGCAAATACTTTTACCACACGCATGGAACGATACTTTCCGTTCATGGCCGTCCAACCCTTCTAGTATTCCTCCGTACGTGTTGATATTATCTCCTCCCAGTATCACCGTGTTCCGTTTCCTCAAATACTCCGGCAAGTGGAGCGATGCTTGGAAAGCAGCAGCCACATGTACCCAGACTTCCTCAAATCCTAATGTATAGTCAGCGAAATTGAAGATGATATCGGGATCATCAAAAGGGTATAAACTCAAGAGCCGAATAACAGTGGCTATGCCTTCTGAATTAGAAGGTATCTCTATATAAGGCTCACCACGGTAGCTGAATGTGCTGTCGAAGTAAATATTATCGAGGATTTTTAACCCATTGGTATACGGAAAGAGACAGGTATTTTTCTTCAAAAGTTGGATCCACCAATCTTCCGCTCTTATATCACCTGTAACGAGAACACTTTTCGACTCAGTTTCCACCAAGAACATCGTAGATCCAGGGCAATGGTAGCTTGGTATTAAGGTGATATGATAGCACTCACCGTCCACACTTAAAGAAAGTTTCGAGTTGAACTCCACCACCTTCAAGAGTGGCAAAAACGACACGTTCCTCTTATCTAGTTGTAACAAATCTTTGGTTGTCTTACTGCAATAGACCCAGTGATGAAAGGATTGATTGCGAAGACCAATAAGATGGTCGCTATGGCAGTGGGAAAGAAGGTATATACTTGCAGAGACATTGAACCTATCAACAGACACTTGTGGTAACTCATAGATCGTACCTTTGAAGGTATTACAAGGCAACAGGCTCGATAACAGTACCATCCACCAAATCTGTCTCACGCGTAGTGTATGCGAAGATGCGGTTGCAAAATACTTTCTGCGATGTTGTTCAGCGATATATATTATGATGCTATTATTCATGAAAGATTCATTCGTTAAAAGAGATGTTGAATCATATAAGAATACCGTAGTACTCTGCCCTCTTATAATGGTTGGCGAGGGTTGGCCATTGCACTATAAATCTATCACTTATTGGGAGTAAAAGCTTACCTGAAAGACTTAAATCGTGCACCCTAGCCAAACTCTCTATGTAAACAATTCGGGTACTTCCTATTCCAAAGAACTTGAAACCGAAAAGAATGTATGCTATGGCAACGCTTGTGCCCGGGCCATTCAATAGAAGGACATCTGGCAATTGGGGTAAGCTGTAAAGCTTTTGAAGCGTATCAACAAATGATAGTATAGTGTTGTTGATGGACAGTACCAAGGACTCCCCCACAGATCTTGCCCTATGAATGGTAAGAAACTGGGGCTTGTTCTCAGACGTGATCTTGGACTCATATGTTTTGCATTTCAAAATCGACGTGGAGTCGCCAGATGATATAACCCATGTTCTATTAAGCGGAGTCAAATCCACCTTATCAAGTATCTTCATCATCTCGCCAGTATGTCCTCCGGATCCTAAAAACACCATCACATTTGAGCCGCTGAGCCAGCTCGGTACTTGTGAAGGGTCAACCTCTATCGATGCGGTGTCAGTATTCGTTGATGGAAGTACCACCATGAGACGCAAAACTAGTACGAACAACGGGATAATCACTATGGAAGAGAACGTCAACACCTTTGTTTCGTACTCCATCCCTGATTTATTATAGATATGTTGAGATTAAATTATTAAATATTATGTATTGTTGAAAGAAACAAATATCCGCGACTGATCTTCCATCACATTTCTCTTCAAAACTTATAGCTCATAATCGGCTTTGGATGCTTGGTATTTAAGCTTCTCTGCATTGGCCTTCGAAGCCCCTTGGATCCTTTTTACTCCCTTCTTTCCTTTGTCACCTTTCTTGTCTGCAGTCCCATACTTCCTGTCCTTCTCTGCCAACTGCTCCATTACCTTACCCACTACTAATGATATCTTCTTGAACTCTACAGTAGAAACCCCTATTTGTTTGATGGGACTCCTCACTATCCTGATGGGAACACTTTGGTTTAGCACCACTAGTCCTGCCGTGGCCTTGTTCTTATTGTGCCCATTACAGAGGACAGACTCCACCATGGCCTCGGCAGCGTTTTTAGACGTATAGGATACAAACCCACACCTGGCCTTGTGTATCACAGATATGCTTCTTAGCTTCCCAAACTGCTCGAAAAAGTCGGATATGACATATTGGGGCAAGCTCTCTTCAATTCCAAATATAAAAAAGGATGTGAGTTCGGTATCAGGTGTACTTAGAGTTCCATTGAATGGTAGCTTCTTTATCACTTTTGATAAATCACTGGAGATGGAATTGGACGAAACAGGCTTTTTTGGTGCCTTTGGTGTTGAAGGAAGCTCTATCTGATTGTGACTGAATTTCGAAGCTAGTGCTTGAAGAATCTCGTGTGCTCTTTTATTGTCATCAATGTCAGTATTTTGTTTGTCCTTCTTATCGGCGATAATAGCCTTGACTTCTGCATTTCTAGAGGTGGAAAAGTCCTCAACCAAATGCTCCAAGCCGGCCATTTTCAATGCAGTGTCTCTGGTTTGTATGGGTATTAGGAAATTCACATCCAACATACATGACTGACAGCAGTTCTTCAGCTTAGCACAAGTCAAACATATTAGAGTCTTCTTGGATCTCTTAGACCCGTCCTCTATCTGCCACCTGAAAACGGTAAATGGTCTAGTACAAACACTACATGCTTCTCCCTGTGGCTGTTTGATCATACGCACATCTTCGTCGGTGCCTAGACAATTAGAGCATAGTAACGGTGTTTCACTGGGTGACATTGATATAGAAATGCGCATCTCATCTCAGTGATTTCAGTCCATCAAAATGTGTGCTAGACGTATAAGTAGATGTGCAGTGGTAGGCGTGCAGTGGTAGAGGGCACTGCTTTATCTAGTAGCTCTTTAATGGGCCCATTAGCACATTTGTTCGGGTGAATGAAACAGAGGTTAGAGACCAAAGCGAGTTTACAACTATCTAGGACATACCAACAATGGCAATACGCAAAGCTTTCCTTACAATAACCAACCTAACTCCACAAGGCCTTCAAGCTCTTTATAAAGCAAAATAAGAATTCAGTGTTAAAAAGCTCTGATATTTTTTTAATCCACATGAAGATTCAGGTGAAGAAATTCGTTGTAAATAATTCATCAGCATTCTCATTTTGCTTTATAAAAATTCCTCAAAGCATTGGGGTAGTCGGCTGCTTAAGAAACATTAAACCATGAATTCTTCCTATTCATGTTAAAGAATTTCGTTTTGATTTTAAAGAAGAGAGTACAATAATTTATTGAAGAAAAATTTTCAAGTTCCAGCTTAAATACTGCGAGGATAAAGGTGTGTCTGTGCCCAAAATAATGGCTGCAAAAATATTAATCGTCTATATGTCTAGTAATTTCTTCAACCTTTCATGGACACCGTATTCTTTGAAATTCTGCTTGAAGGTGACCAAGGTTTTTTGTAGTTGTGGGTCTTGTGTCTGTCCTTCCAAAAATTTCAATAGAACAATTGCCTGGAACAAGGCACTAAACACTAGATGATGTCTAGTGTACCCAATGTAACAATCGGTTTGGAACCGCTCGAGGAACCGTGTGACGGTGATGGATTCCTTGATTACATGTTCCTTGAGAGATATCAATTCAACCGCTTCAAATGGAATCAACTTAAGTATCAGAATGAGGTACTCTATGGTTCTGTAGTCATTTCTGTATGAATTAACTGCTTCCACTTCGAACAATGCCTCCTTGTCATCTATGTTGTTTTCATACTCGTCAAGCTTGTCTTTTATAGAAGGCTGGTAGAACTGAATGTTGTTGATGAGTTGTGTCTTCAAGATTTTGTGATCATACTTGGTCAAGAAATAAGGTTTGATGTGATCATAAAGTTCATAGACGGCTCTATTCTGTTCGAATCCTAGTATCTTTGAAAATATCCCAGAAGCTACGTTCCTGATTTCTTGTTCGTCGTCAGTCAAGAATTTGACTCCTATAAGCAAAAGTCCAAGGTGAAACACGTCATAGTTGGTTGTTTCCTGAGATAAATAATTACCTATGGAGTTTAGACAGTTAATCCGTGATTCATCTGATCTTTCGTCCCTGCTCAAATATAACAATTTTTCATAGTATGCCTCAAGAGCGTTTGGGTCATACTTGGATAGAACTTCGAGGGCTTTTGACGAAGATTCCTCCTTTTCAGACTCTAAAAATAACTTCAAACTTTCCAAATGAATGTCTTCCTTTACAGGAGGGTAAATACTCAACACGTGCAACGCTTTGGAATTGACACAAGGGTCTTTCAGATGAGCCAATATTTCCCAAACTAAGCATGGGTTGACCTCAAGAACAATATTTGAACTTAAGAAATCCAATATGATAACATTGAACTCAAATACAGTATTCATGGCAACTGCAACTAAATCGTTTAAATGTGCCCTTTCTTCAGTGTGTAGTAAATAATCTAATAACTTGTTCATGGCAAGCATTTTTATTCCATCTAACTCATCTGATATATTGTCCACAAAAATACTAGCAAGCTGGTTACGGTATCTTTCAGGCACATCCAAAAACTCTAATAGCTCAATGTACACTTTGAAAGTAGACCATTTATCGTACTTGATCAAAGGTAAGATAATGTCTTCCATATTCTTGAGCTGGCCCTTTTTCACGAGCTCTAAGATAGATAAGAAAAGCCCGTGATCGAAATTATCGTCCCGTGATCCAAGTAATGAAATGATTTCCAACACAGTTTCGAAATGAAACTCTTGTAACGCAATATTTGAAAGAGTCCTAGCTAACATCTCACGGATCTTCCAATTAGGGTTATCAAGTAATGAGATCAACGTCTCCTTGAATTTGAATAGGTTATCTGAATCATCTAAAAAGTTCAAGTTGGATAAGATCGTCAAAATTGGATAAATGACTTCGGGATTATTTGTGTTCAAATACTGAAGGAAAATCGATCTGAAATTATGTGTTTGAAAAAATTGCAATGAGGTGGGCTTTACTGCAGAACTAAACAACTTGTTTCTCAAACTGGTAAACAACATTAAAGCACAATTCTTTATGGACCAGTTGGCTGAATCAAAATTATTGAGACAAACTAATAAAACTTCACTGAGATAATCATGGGAGTCGTTGCTCAATTGGGAATCACTTATGATACTTTTCATGCAGTTCATAGCATTTACTTGAGGCAAATCATGTCTGTTCGTATCCTTTGGAATTGCAGATGACATCATATCAAATAGGGAGTGGAAAGTAAGCTTCATAAGGCTCTTACATGATCCATTGACTAGTTTATCACCGGTCAAAATACCTGCTATAAGAAATGGTAACCCACCGCTTCTTCTCGTTATTAGTTGTTGCTTGTTTTCAACTAATAGTAAAGTCTTTGTCAACAATTCTTCAGGGTAAAATTTTGTATCTGTGTTGGTATAACAATACGTGATAAGAGAGATAAATGAAGGGTATATGGAGGAAAAAGCACCACGATGTTTTAAAGACGAAACTTGTTCTATGAGGAGGTCAAGATAATCAAAGAACTCTCTAACTTCTAATAGCTCCCACTTGGCTGAATTAACTTTGAAGATGACGTTGATCAAATGGCTGGACTCTTTGATAAACCTCCAGCTAAATGAAAGAGCCAATTTTCTATTTGAGCTTCCAAATGTATCGATTTCATTGTCAGTATCTGATTCAGAAGTGATCAAAGGGTCAATTTCATCCCATATTTCCTTGTTGATAGATAACACTTCCCTGAAAAGTTTTCTCCAGAGATCATGATCACTTTCAAACACATACTGGGGCAAGTCTCGAAGCATTAGTCTTAAAGCTGTAAGAATACCATGAATTTGGGTTTCTGTTTTCAATTCACCGATTGAAAGATTTCTAGAAGTATTTAGGTGCCTCGTGAGGAACCTGAATAGCTCATGGAGGTTTTCAGTGCATCCTTGAGCAAAATAAAACTGCAGCAAGAAGGTGAAGAAAGTAGCCCCACCTTCACTTTGCCTCGACTTCAAACTGAAACAAAGCTTTAGCGAGTTTTGAACCAAAGTGTTCTCCTCCAATTTCCCAAAAGGAAGGATTCTCTTCAAGGGTTCAGCTGGACAGCGAAGTAAGGTCTTTGAGCTTTCATACCTGATATCGTCGTAGTTACTATTAATGTTATCAAACAAACACCTTATCAAAACATCATCGAACAACTCAATGAAGTAAGGGAAAGCCAGTTTATTATCCTTACTGGCAGAAACATCAGGAGTTCTGTCCAAACATAAATCAACCAACTTGTTTACTGCGTTTAAGGATACAAGAAGTTGATTGTACGAAGCACCAGGTACAAGGCCATCTTTGATAAACTCTAGAAACCAGATCAAGAAGCTTTTAGTTTCTTCGACAACTTTCTCTTCTTTCTTCTTATTGAGATTATATGATGAGTCTCTCACCCTGATTAAAAAACTGGCTATAATATTTGTGTACTCATTCCTAGTATCGACAGAATTTAGATCCAACGATATGTGGTTCAAATTGCTCTTGATTAACTCGAAGGTTAAACTGTCTATCGGGGAAGACGACTTGATGGAATGGCATATGAGATTCAATGTATGGAGTCTGATAGATAGATTTTCGTTGGTGATCAAGCTTTGAAGATAACTTGGTGGTGCAATAGATGATAACTCAATCGACATCTCCTTGCCAATTTTTAATAAGCTGATGAATAATTCAATAGCCCATACGTCATCTAATTGGAAGTGTTTGAAATGTCTATCCAAGAATTGCTTAAAACTACCCGGCTCAATTTTGAATAAGCTTGGTAATAAATAAATTTCTATATTTTTACTTGATTCTCTCTTATTCAAGTTTTCATATACTAGCTGATCCCAGTAATTGATCCAATTGGAGTCCTGTTGATACAAGTTATCAAATACGGTGATGAGTACCCTACTTGAAGAATTGGCCAACGAAGAAATAGCAAAATTATCAAATAGTCTGCTAATGAAACCAGTACTTTTTTCGTAAAATGATTCCATGTTGTGCCTTACAGACTTGAGTAAAACTTCAAGTACATTTAATGTGATCTTTGAGTTGATGAATGAAGCTATCACAAGATCAGACCAAGACAAAAGTTTAGCCTCATAGTCATCACACAACTTGATGTACTTGATCAACTTATTGAGAAAGTTTATAGACACGCTATTAATGATGGATCTATTGGTACCATCCAAATTCAGCAATATGAATCGAATCAAGTCATCATTTATGTCAATAATCTGAACATTCTGTTTACAGCTCTTATACTCTTTAGTCAACTTCAATAGCACTAACGCAATTATATCCAAGATAGCAGCTTGCTCATCTCTTGAAGAACACAAGATGAGTTGATTATAATAGTCGTCATAGTAGCTTGTCAAAGAATTAATATCCAACTGCTCAGATATCAAGCTTTGTTTCACTTTATTCAAATTCGTCACTCGTCGTACTTCACCTTGACACATGCTTTGCTATTTTTTAGTGTAATTTCAACCTCACTTCAACGCCGATGATTTCCTGGAGCCTATGAAAAGTTGCAGCTTGTATACAAAATTACCTCATCGCGGGAATTCAGTACTGTTGATTGTGTGAAAATGACAATTGAGAATGTATGGAGAAACATAGAGATAAGATATAGAGAGACAAAACACCTCGATTTTTGTAAGCTCGAGACTTTCAAACGTTCTTATAAAAAGTTGACCATCAGGCCAACTAAAAACCATACTTAATCCCGTTCACTTTCACAGTCTACACCCCTTACAATTAAACTATGGATGCAATTGCAGCCCGCGAGCAAATTCGAAGTTTAAACAAAAAAAGTCTCACAAAAAACCGTATAAAAGGTTCAGCATTCCATTTTTTTTGACATTCATTCACTGAAAAACTACGAAGAACACATAAACCACCACCAAGATGATTACCCCCAAGTCCGTTTACAGAATGATCTACTTTCATTTGCCATGCTTCATGTTGACCACCACTGAATCAGTCTTATTGCGTATGTTTAAAGATAGGGGCCTCACCCGGTTCCACAACCCATAAGATATCTTACTAACTTCTATAGAAATGGTATTGGTTTTATTCACAGGTATTCTTGCTTACAGTATCTACAACGCTGCTCAAGTCACTAGCAGACTCGTGTCCGCAAGCTTGTAATTGTGGAATGTAATTTACTTTAATAGGGGAACTAGACTAGGTACGGTGCCTACAATTTAATACACAAATTAATATCTTATTGCATTGCTGTATTTGCCCCTGTTCTCTTGTGCTGATGCCCTACCCATTTTGATTAAGGGTCGTTTTAAAGGGTTCATTAATTAGCATTTTAACTCTAAACCTTAAACAATAGCGTCCCAAGTGAGAATTGTTAGTGGAATTAAAACCTTATTTCCCATTACGAGCTGACGCCTGAAGGACTGCATAAACCTGGAAACTTAGCAACGGCGTGGGCTTCGTCGAGTCTCCTAGGCTTGTTTGTCAAGAATCACGGGTAATGTTTTTGGTCGCAAAAAACCAATTCCTGGTGTGTATGTAAATGTCTAAACAGGTCGCGTTTCACATCGATAGGTTTTGTATCTATAGCTGCTATGTATAAGCTATCTACAGGCGTACGAAAACCTTTCAAGGCACCGAGACCGGCGTCAGGATCCGGTGATATAGCAGCGTCTATTAGTGCTACGTCACAACTGGTACCGCTGGCTGGGGACCGCAAAAGAAAGAGAGATCAGATCGCGTCCTCACCTGTATCAAATCATTCTGACTCGCAAAAGCCAAGCAGCCAGAACATCCCAGTAACACAAGCCAATGGCGACATACGAGTCCAGAGATTCATAGTACAGTGGCGAAAGGTCAGTGGCAAGAAAAATAAAACCTGGGATGGCGATGGTACTATTACGGTAGATGGGCAGATGGTAACTGCAAAAATCGATGGTAGAACAATTACCAAGTCTATTTCCAAAATAGGGGGGGTATTCAAGATTGGTTCGTATGAGGTGGAAATTGACTGTGAGTTGGACCCAGCTGAGGCTCCTTTAAAGGTGCACAAAGAGGCCATTTCCAGTCCTCCAACTATCAGATCATTGCCTAAATTTAATAAGGTGCTACCTGGTTTAAAAGTTTCCAAAACGAAGGTTCCACTTTACACCAAGAACGACGATTCTTTTGTTATGAAGCGAGTTAAGGATACTGATTCTGAAGTTATTATTGACCCCAGGTTGAATAAAGTGCTTCGGCCTCATCAGCGAGAAGGGGTTAGTTTTATGTATGAAGGTGTTTTGGGATATAACTTTGAAGGCAACGGGGTACTATTAGCAGACGACATGGGATTGGGCAAAACACTTATGTCCATAACGCTAATATGGACTTTGTTGAAACAGAGTCCTGATCCCAATGAACGGTCAGTGATCAACCGGGTCCTAATCATGTGTCCTGTGACATTGATTAATAATTGGAAGCGTGAGTTCAAGAAGTGGCTCAACATAAACCAAATAGGTATTTTGGTCATAGATAACAATACTCCCAATTACAAAGAGGATATAAAAAGATTCAACAAAACTTCTACTTACCAAGTGATGATTATGAGTTATGAAAGGTTACTTAATTGTGAGGAGGAAATGCTAGATACAAGTTTCGATTTGGTTGTTTGTGATGAGGGTCATAAACTCAAGAATAACACCAACAAGTCCTTAAAAGTCTTGACTAATATGGATATTCAAAAGAAAGTACTTCTATCCGGCACACCCATCCAAAATAATTTAAGTGAGTATTATACTTTGATCAACTTCATTAATCCGAAAATTTTGGGATCATTTAATTCTTTTCAAAAGAAATTCATCAAACCAATTGAAAGGAGTAGAGAGGTGAATTGTTTCAACAAGGAAATTATAAGGGCCGGTAAGTTGGCCAGCAAAGAGCTAACGTTATTAACGAAAAAGTTCATCTTGAGGAGAACAAATGAAATCTTATCCAAATACCTCAGCTCAAAAACTGACGTGTTATTGTTTGGCAAACCTAAAAGCTTGCAATACGAATTGTTTGAACTTATCTTATCAAACATCAACTTCAGCGACTACGATAATAGTAATGTCCTTAACCTCATAAATTTGTTCAAAAAAATATGCAACTCTCCTAGCTTACTACAAGATGATAATTGGTTTAAAGCTTTAAAACCAGATTTTTGTAAGGAATTGACGATTTCCAGTGCTAAAATTGATATGTTGGTAATGCTCCTATTAGAAATCATTCACGAGAGAAAAGAAAAGGTGGTTATAGTTTCCAACTATACAAAGACTCTTGATCTATTAGAGAAAGTTTTACAGAAATTAAACTTTGAATTCTTAAGACTCGATGGTTCAACAAATACCAATTCAAGAACATCAATGATCAACCAGTTCAATAATGTGCCTTTCCCAAAGTACCCAGTCTTTTTACTTTCATCTAAATCTGGTGGTTTTGGGATAAATTTGATTGGTGCTTCAAGACTCATCTTATTCGATAACGATTGGAACCCTGCAAACGACCTCCAAGCGATGTCAAGGATTCACAGGGATGGTCAAACTAGACCTGTTTTCATTTATAGACTATTCACTGCTGGCTGTCTAGACGAGAAAATATTCCAGAGGCAGCTCATGAAGAATAATCTTAGCGACAAGTTCTTAAATGATTCCAAGACGAACCTGAATGTTTTTGATATGAATGACTTAAAGGATTTATTCACTGTCCATCGGAGTACCGATTGCAATACCCATGATCTCTTAGGATGTACCTGTGAAGGAAACGGAGAGATTCAAGAAATCTATGATAATGATGACAATGATATTCCAAGTTCTGATTTGGAATCACAGTCTTCGCAAAACCCAGTGTTAACACTGGAAGGTGGTTGGATGTCAGCGTTAAACTACAGTCAAGTTGACCAAACTGAAACAAAGAAGAAACAGTCTATTCAGAATTCTTTATCTAACTACAAGCACTATGATACCAAGCAGCAAAATTTCCATTGTGAAGATGATGTTGTTAACACCATCATTAACAAAACCCAAAATGAATTATCTATTAGCTATGTATTTACTAAAGCCTCGAGTCCTGAGGAGATAGAAGTCTTCGAGGAATAACGATGAAAATCATAGTGATCTTAGCATCAAGCATCATGTATATATCTCGAACATAGAGCAATACTAATTATTTTCCCCCGGCCAATGCCTTCATTCTTGCTTCGGCTGCTCTAGCTCTTTGCTCTCTCATCAACTTTGCTTTCTGGTCATCGTCTAAACCACTCGTACTGGAGAGAACACCAGTCCCTCCGAGCTTCCCCTTATTGTTAAAAGTCGGCTTCTTCAATTCCATCTCCGTCTTTCTATCCAATGCGTTTTGTAGTTCTTGTTTCTTTGCAACTGTTAGCCTTTCCTTTTCTTCTTGTTGTGCTTTCTCCAAATCTTCTTTCAGTCTGGCTTCTCCAACATTTGCTTCATCCCAGTTCCAGACACCTTCTCCAAGTTTATATCTACATATTTGAAAGGTGTTTTGTGTTGCTAAATCCAAGCTAAGTTCTGCTGCCATCCTTCCAGCAGAATTCTTAATTCCTGGATCGGCTTTCATGTTCACAAGTAGAACTTGAATTATGTGAGTTAATCCGTTTGATGATGCAAAATGTAATAAAGTGGGAGTGTGCTTGTATTTGTCTTCTGGTGTGAGCTCAAAGTTGGGGTCCAATTTATTCTTTTTCATGTAGTTGAGTAACATAGGTGCTTTCTGTCTTTTTGCAAACCCTATTAACTCGATCGTATGTTTATCGGATTCAGTCAATTCAACTTTGGCATGCTGTTTCTGCTGTTTTGATTTCTTCAATATTTCTTGTTGTTGTATATATCTTTGCTTTTCTTTCTCATCCTCTTTTATAGAATTCTCGACAGATAAATAAGACAATAAAGTCCATGCCCTCTTAAGTTCAGATGCCGTGGCACGCTTGGTAGTAAATGGGAAGCTTTTAATTCTCTTATCATCTTGCTTAATAACAGCCCCTTCATATCCAACTAATGTCTTCTTACCTTGCGATCCATTTGCTCTTATAAATATATTGTGACAATCTTTCAAGTCACTCTCCCATTCCTTTAAAAGGTCTCTAATATCTTGTATAAGGGCTTGCTCCATGTATCTACGAATGTTAGAACCCACAGATTTGGCATTACCTTTTGAGTTGTCATTGGCACTTTGAGAACCACCTTGTTTTCTTCTAGTAGTATACCTGTGAAACGTTTTAGATTTAATAATCTCAACTTCTTGCTCTTGCACCAGCACTTTGTGGTTCACTGCATTTCCCTTTATATTCTTTCTTTTGTGATTTATAATACCTCCTGCAAAGTGACCCCCACCCATCATGAAAAGTGCCGATTTGCCACCCTTCAAGTTTTGCCATGACTTTATTGATCCGATGGGATCATTCAATTCCTGGGTGCCAAACAACGACTTATACACCGTTAGGTTTTTCAGATCAGGTATGAGATTCGATTTGAAATGAATCTTTGGAGTCTTAGAATTGAGGAAGGATGTACTATCAACAGCAGTCTTGTCAGTTGGGACATCAGTCTCATGCGTTCTCAGGTAAAGTGACTCACCATCGTCTTCATCTTTACTATCATCTTCATCATCGGAACCAGAGATACTCTCAATTGATCCCGTCTCTATCAAATCATCAAACTGATCCTCTGTCAAGACGCTTAATCCTTTGGCCTGGCGCTTTCTATTGAACTTTACAAAATCATCCTCAACCTCATCTTTCACAACTTTAGGTTTTGGGGCCTCTTGCAAGTGTAGGTTATCCATAATGGACTCAAGTGAGTTTTCAAATTCCACCAACTGCAATCCATTGATCACGTCATCATCTAACTCGTAGATATACATCTTACTTTTAGGTATCTGGCTAGAAGACATGATGAGTCAATTTGATATAAACTAGTTTCGCATTCTCATTAAAATCGATTCAAAACTATATACAGACTATTTAAGCACTACCGAACTTATGGCATTCTTTTAAGAAGTGCTCAATCTTTTTAGGGTCCATGAAAGGATGGGTACCGTGACCAAAGTTGATGATGTAGTTTTGTTTTCCACCACCGAATCCTTTGATCATAGCTTCAACCTTCTTGGAAATGGTCTCGTCAGAACCATAGATGATACCAGGGTCTAAATTACCTTGAAGAGTAATTCTTCTGCCATTGACGACCTTTACAGCATCTTCTGGTTTATAAAGCCAGTCCAAGGAAATAGTATCATACCCGATATCGCATAATTCATCCACGGCGTACCAAGCGCCTTTAGCGAAAACGGTTTGTGGAACCTTTTCTTTGATGCCCAATTCCACTAATCTCTTTGGGAGTTTGGCAGCAATCTGTTTGAGATAAGGTAAAGAGAATTCAGCGAATTCATTTGGGCCTAATTCGCCCGCCCAAGAATCAAAGACTTGAATCATTTGAGCACCTGCAACAATTTGTTGAGCCAAGAACTCAATACAAGTATCAGTAATTGCCTGTAATAATCTGTGAGATTCTTCTGGATACTTGTAAATCCATTCCTTAACAAATCTGAACATCTTGGAACCTTGTCCTTCAACAATGTATACCAATAAAGTCCAAGGAGATCCACAAAATCCAAGTAAAGGAACTCTACCATTCAATTTCTTTCTGGTTAAGGTTATAGCCTTGAAAGCCCAGTCTAAACCTTCCAAGACATTTGGTTGGAAATTCACTCTCTTCAAATCTTCTGGCTTTCTTAAAGGATCAACAAAAACTGGCCCTTTTCCTTCCACCATTTCAATTTCGAATCCCATTACTTGGGGAATAACCAAGATATCACTAAAGATGATTGCGGCATCGATTAAACCATCAAAGTGGTCAATTGGTTGGATAGTGATTTCACTGGCTATTTCCGCATCTCTACAAGTTTCAAAGAAATCTCTGTCACCTTTAGCCTCATGATATTCTGGTAAGTAACGGCCTGCTTGTCTCTAGAGAATTGTTAGTTGGTTTCCTCATGGGAAGTCTTTTGAAGAAGTTTTCTGAAAGACATAATTTGATAATCACATACCATGATCCAGATTGGAGGTCTCTCCACTTTTTCACCTTTGGCAGCCCTAAGGATTAAATCATTTTGTAAAGGAGCAAATTCACCCATATTTTCAACAGCTTATGAACAGTAAGTGAAAAGTTTGATGTGCGACTTCGCGGAGACTCGCTAAATAGCTGATTATTTTGTACGAGTTGACGTCACTACTACAGCATTTACAGCATGTCTCAGCACTTGATTCAAAGGAGGAAGCTCAAATTGGATGAAGTGTTACGCTCAGTGTTGTCGGTGCTGCCTTGACTTTCAAAAAAATATTTCAGAGGCTCGGGTATAAGTGGTTGCAAAAAATAGTCCTAGCGCAAACATCGTGCATAGCAAACTAAGGTGGCTACCCAAATGGGCGGTTTTTTCCACTAATTGAATCGTGCTGATGAAATTATGCGTCTATGCTCCTTTCTTATTCAATTGAAATAGGAAAAACCACCAATTAAACGATTGAGCCATTGAGCAACAGACTAAAACCAACGGTCGGATACCTATATTACAAAAGACACCCCAGTTATACCCATCATCTACCCTACAAACGCTCAATCGACTTCTACGGCATGCTACGTATCCACAATTAATTCAATAGCCAGCCTTATTGTTCCGATAAGCGTTTTGGTTCGAGCACATATAGCGCGGCAGAGGAAGGAAATTAATAGAAATAATCTCTCTTCATCTTATCCTTCATTATGAGCGAACAAGAAGAATCCACAAACATTGAAGGGGCCCGCTCGGGCTCGGTGATTTCTTCTCATTCAACACCCAGAAAACCCATCCTAGGGGTCGCTCACGCTCCTGAAAAGTCCCGAAGTCCAAACATCTTTGTGTCATTTATAAGGTCAGTTTTTGGCTATAGGAAAACATCCCTTTCGCTTTTTGTATTCTTGACCATCATTGTGGTGTATGTGTTATCTTACGTGGATAACAGCCTAGAGTGGACGGTTTCTCTTCCCAGTGATGTATTTGAAACTGAACTTTTGGACTCTTCATGGACAGATTTGCAGCATATTGGAAAGTTCAAGCATCCATATGGCTCCGAAGGAAACAAATTTGTACATGACTACATCGAAGAAAGAGTAAAAGACCTTATCCAGGGGACTGGTTATCCTTATATCGAATATGATAATGACTTGAATAACACCAATTCCTTCTTGGGCAAGAGCGTAAGTGATATCGTTACCTATTATGAGAGTAATAATATTGTTGTCAGAATTAATGGTACAAGAAATGACTTGCCAGCCTTATTACTTAGCGCCCATTATGATTCAGTTCCTTCTAGTTTTGGAATCACAGATGACGGGGTAGGCATTGCTTCACTTCTTGGAGTATTGAAGCATTATACTGCCGAAGGTGTGGCTCAACCTTTGAGAACCTTAGTTTTCAATTTCAACAACGATGAAGAATTTGGATTATACGGGGCTACTGCCTTTTTAAACCATCCATGGTCTGAATCAACAAAGTACTTTATTAACTTGGAAGGTACTGGTAAAGGAGGTAAAGCGATTTTATTCAGAGGTACTGACTATGGTATCACAAAAGAGTACAATGCTGTGAGATATCCATATGCCTCTTCCATCTTCCAACAAGCTTTTAATAGTAGACTCATCCATAGTGAGACCGACTACAAGATATATTTCGAAAAAGGCGGGTTGAGGGGAATTGATATAGCCTTCTACAAACCAAGAGATATTTACCATACTGGATACGATGACATCCGCCACACCTCTAAAGAAGCTGTCTGGCATATGTTATCTAGTGCCTTAGATTTCACTGAAAGTGTCAGCTCCAAGGAAATCGATGCCGACCTGGCCTATCTTGACGGGGAAGAAGCAGATGTTTCATTTGCTTCGTTCACATCTTTTTTAAACCATTTTTTCATTATATCCTTACCCACTTTAATCGCCTTGAACATTACTCAATTGGTTGTCATCCCACTTGTTTCTAGTGCTTTGTTGTTGATCATATTTGGTTACAAAAAGAATTGGAGCTTGGGCTTTGTCAACACCATTAAATTCCCGGTTTCTTTGGTTCTTTCTTATGTTGTTCTCGAGTTTGCAAAAACAAATGTCTCCCAGTTGTTTGAACTTTTACCTAACTCGAACTCAACAAACATCACCATCACCTTGGCATCCATTTTCTTGTTCACCAATTACTTGATTTTGAATGGAATCAACCTCATCTTTAGAAATTACAAAATCGTACAACATGATGAAAAATTGATTGTCATTTTGCAGATTTCATTCCTCTATTGGATTGTGTTGTTAGTTTCTACTGTGAGATTATCCCATAACAGATTGGAAAATGATCATACTGGTGAAGCTCTCATATCTGTATTATTTTTCATTCAATCTATTGGTGCTATATTTGGCCTTTTGGGTTGGCTATTTAGGGCTTCTAAGCGTGAATTGGAATATGAATTGCTTGAGCCTGGAGCCCAACCACTCCTTGTTTCTCAGACTGATGAATATGGTACTATTGAGGGTAGCCATCATCAAGCAGTTGATTCAGATGACTCATCATTAATATCCGATGTACATCGTATTGCAAGTGAAAGATCCACATTGATTCAAAAGACTTTCAGTTATGACTGGCTTATCCAATTTTTGATTGTTGTGCCTATACCTTTGTTGATCATTTACAACAATTCCTGGTTGATATTGTCGGGTGTTGATAAATCAATTCAAGAATCGTACAAGAGTGAGGTCCTTGTATTTAATCTCATAAAGTATGCTGCTGCAGCTGTGGTATTTCCACTTTTACCTTTTATTTTCAAGCTCAACAGACAAATAATTTACATTGTGATATTTGGAACCTTATTGAATTTTACTTTGTTGTTCATTCACAGTCCTTTCGACATTGAGAACCCCTTGAAGTTGAGGTTCATTCAGTCTGTGGACTTGGCAAAATCCGTCACTGATTCACACGTTATTGTCAACGGCAGAGATGGATCTGGCTTTCAAGACATCTTAGCCGACATACCTTCTGTCAAACAATCAGGACAAAATATTACATGTGCTCCGGTAGTGGACGGAGTAGTCAATTGTGGATATAAGACTGATGCAGCACCATTGTTGATCCCTGGTGCTTCTAATTTCTCAGATTATCTACAAATAGATGTGTTGAGGAACTCTAGCTCCAATGATAACCCATACGGTCTTTTAACAGGAGAGATTAGAATCAAGGCTAACAGGAGTAGCTCCTGTAGAGTGAGTTTTGATTCGCCAAAGTCTAAGAATCTCCCAGTGAAAACTATTACTTACTTCAAGAAGGAAGCCTTTTATAACGATACCAGTTTAGCCACTCGGGCTATTCCAGAGGGCTTCTCTATTGATAAGGATGGGAATTTTGTCTACAAAGACCTCGACGGTATCCCACTTGTCGAGATCAACAAATTGGATACAGCAAAATCGTACCATATAGCATTCCAGTGGCTACCATCTCTCTTGGATTCGTATGATGACGAAGGGAGCTTCCAAAATAATATATTGAAGGCCAATGTCCAGTGCTTCTGGAGTGATTTGGGAGAAGGAAACTTATTAGTCCCAGCATACGAAGAATTAAATCATTATTCACCTTCATATGTCAGTTGGGCTAACTACGGTAGTGGAATGTTCTCGGTATCTACTTCATTAGAAATTTAATGTGTATTAATATAAGCTTTTTGTAACCTTGATTTCGCAACCATTTTATATTTTTGCAATCAAAGCGGTCTATTAAGTATGAACTTGAAGGTTACTCTTTGTTTATTACTCCTCCAGAAAGCTTTACTGGAATTTGTCCATCCTTTGACTGTACAGGGCCGTTACTTCATAGATACAGTAACAAATGAGCCGGTATGTGCCATCATTTAAATCCATTTAAACCAGCGCTAACACAAATATAGTTTTACATAAAAGGTGTTGATTACCAACCGGGGGGTTCCTCAGGTGTAGTTGATTACAAAGATCCATTGTCGGATGCTACACAGTGTGCCAGGGATGTGCTTCTTTTTCAACATCTTGGAATCAACGTATGTATTTGCAACTGTTGTTTCTTGGCCAGTACTAACTCAACTAGACAATCAGGGTTTATACTATAAACACCGAACTAAATCATGATGTGTGTATGTCTATGTTGGCAAGCGCTGGAATCTACTTGGTTCTTGATGTGAACTCGCCAATGCCAAATCATCATTTGAATAGATATGAGCCGTGGACGTCATACAACGAAGCATACTTGGAAAATGTGTTCAAAGTTGTGGAGCAATTTTCATATTATAACAACACATTGGGTTTCTTTGCAGGTAACGAAGTCATAAATGACATGGCATCAGCAAAAGTAAGTGTTTCAATTCGAGGCTATTTTTATGTATACTAACAGACTCAGAAATCCCCCGTTTATATGAAAGCAGTGATCAGAGATATCAAAAACTACATCGATGCCAATTCTCCAAGACCCATCCCAGTTGGATACTCAGCTGCTGATGACCTTAAGTATAGAATTTCGTTTTCTGAATACCTCGAATGCATGGAAGAATCTCCAATGGAAGCAGTTGACTTCTATGGGGTCAACTCCTATCAATGGTGTGGGGATCAAACCTTCATCAGTAGCGGATACAATGAGCTTGTAAACGATTATGCATCTTATTCACTCCCATTGTTTTTCTCAGAGTATGTTCCATCTATTTCTTATTGTATCAAATCTATTATTCTAACAATATGTCTAGGTATGGCTGCAATGAAGTTGTTCCACGTCAATTTGGAGAAATACCCAGTATGTATTCCAAAGATATGATCGACGTATTCAGTGGTGGATTAGTATACCAGTTCTCTCAAGAAGAGAATAATTATGGGTTGGTCGAGTTACGTGATAACGGTGATGCTGTGCTCTTGGCAGACTATTCAATATTTAAAGCACAATTAGAAGCTTTGCCTCCCCTTGATTATCATCATATAGCACAAGCAATGAAGCTCAATTTTAAGGAGGTCCAGAACAGTAAGAAGTCTAAATATGGAGTCCCCATGTGTAAAGAAAGCTATGAAAACCTTGACATTAGCATGGGGCTACCCAAAAGTATGGCTGATGGCTTAATTCATTCTAAGGTGCAAGCAAAACATGGGAAATTTGTTGCTTTAACTGATGAAGAGCTTACCTGTTGCTTTAACATAACCGATCATCAGCACCAACCATTTCCCTCTTCGATGAAAATAGAATCCAAGATTGATTATATGTCTGGACTCGGATACGACAAAATAGGACGGATTAGGAATTATAACAGTGGTACGTATAAAGACCTTAACAAGGGAAATAACAGTGGAGATACTTTAGATTCATCTGACTATGATAGCGATTATGATTCACAATACGACACTGAAGAAGATATGGATGGGGATCTTTTCCAAAAGGCATCGCAGTACTTCTCGAGTATCTTCAACAAAGTATCAAAGTTATTTTCCAGTAATTCAAAATAGCCCGGCTCTAGCCGCAAGTATCGGATCCCTGTACTAACATGGCATCCAGGAGCAACAAGTCTCTCAGTAAATCTTGTATTTGCAGTTATGCTTTTTGTGTGTATGATGTATTAGGTTTTATCATTTTCATATAATGTCTTGCCAGTAGAATTCATAATTTTAAACGTTGTTCTCTTCTGAATAAGTGGCCAAAAGAGAGTTCTCCAATCACCTTGGGTTAAATCTTCGATACTTCGAGCTTCCTCAGACCTCAGAAAGCCACAGTTTTTGCACGTACGTACTGCTCTTGGCTTATCGGTTACTTTAATCACTAGGTATGGAATTGAACATACTTGTTGCAAAAATACCGTGAGGTTGTTTTCACTATCTTGTTCATCTCCTTCACCGTTTTGGCTATGAATATGATTATACTCGTATAGCAAATCAAACTCCTCAAGACGGAGCAATTCCAATTTTGAAAAGTACCCTGACCGTGAGCATAGTAGCTTGAAAAACGGGTTAAAAGTCCTGAAATTAAAAGACTCGTTATTATAAAATACCTTGGAACTCATATCCAATACCAAACTCGAAAGCATGTTGTTGATTTTGATGGAATCTATTATAGATAAGTCTGAGTTACTGAATAAGTTTGTTAGCTGGAGGCAGGTGGTCAGTTTAAAGAGTTCACAGGGCACTCTCTTCGGGCTTCGGTTTGTAAATGTACATGAAATCAACGAAAGCTTTTTGATGGTGATGTCCTTGGGCAAAACGGTACCTAAAAGTTTAGTCTCATCGACAATAAAATTATGCAACTCAAGCTTATCTATTGAACCAAATACATCCAAGATCTTGGAAATATGATTCAATTTAAACAAAATCGACCATCCACTTTGGGCCTTGATCACCAATGCCTTTAGATTTCTGGGACGCTTCTTTCTATACTTCCTTAGTAAGGAGTTATTGACATGCATATCATTGAATAAAAACTGTGGAGACACCTCGGACACTATTATTTTCTTCATGCTATAAGTCTCTCGGAGTAAGAGGTCCAAGTTCAGCTCAAATTCACCGAACTGGGATCTAGACATCGATTCCACTTTATAGCTCCCTGCTATTTGTGTTTTATGATTCAGTGAACTCTTGATAGGTGGGTTCACAAATTGTATAGACTGGATTGAATTAACACTAGCAGACATTTCATTGATACCAAACACCTTGTTTGGTAAGTGATGCTGGGTGAACTTCAAAAACAGCTTCATGGTTGTGAAGCACATATCTTTATATAAGAAGTTTTTGACCACTAGGTGGTGGAATTTCCGACATGTGAGTGACACATTAATTAGCTGATTCACGTCATCCTGCAAGTGCAGTAAGATCATCAAAAGGATTTCCACAGGCAATGAATGGATATGGTTGTTCCCAAAAGTCACTCTGGGAATACTGGCAGCCTTCTTCTTTCTTCCTATTAGTTGATATCTCTTCATCGATAAATTTTCCTAAAGTTAAAAAATTAATTTCAGTAGGGCTGTAGCGTATCTAAAACTTCGCAGGCTGATAAGTCAATCTCGGAATATTTTATTTTCTAATGGCTCAAGAGCAGAGGAAGTTGCTCGTGCAGCTAATGGGAAATGATTCCCTTATATCTCCTGTGGTAAAGAGAAAGATGCCTGAACTAACATCCTATAAGGTGTGTAAAAGTTTTTTGGTTGGAACTTGTCCTCATGATTTATTTGTCGGTACTAGACAAGATTTAGGAAAGTGCACCAAGCTACATCTTGAAAAACATAAGTTAGAGTATGAGCATCGTGTAAACAATGGAGAGGTTTTCCCAGACTTCGAATATGAGCATTTTCTTACTTTGAAGAGATTTGTGCAAGAAATAGAACGAACCATAGAAAATGCAAATAGGAAGCTTGAGCACACTCCGGAAGAGAAGGCTAAGATTTCAGATGTAACGAAAGATCTCGAGAACTTGGATAAAAAAATCGGGTTGATGCAACAAGAAGTGAGTTTCTTGATATCTGGAGGTAAGAATCTGGTGGCTTTAGAGCAATCCATAAAACTAGCAGCATTAATAGAAGAGAGAGAGAAATTAGGTGAAAAGGCTAGAAATATTGTTGAGAATATAGGCCAGTCAGCTCAGCAAAAGCTTCAGGTTTGTGAGCAATGTGGGGCGTTCTTATCGAGGTTGGATAGTGATAGACGTTTGGCTGACCATTTTGTTGGTAAGATTCATTTGGGATACTTACAAATGATGACTGAATATAAAGAACTATATCAAAAATACAAATGATTACGTTTAATCATTCTTGGTTACTTTTTCTTTGGAAACGTAACCAATGGCATCAAGTCTTTCTGATAAAATTGGATGAGATCTGTGATAAGAAGAGTATAATGGATCAGCTTCAACATAACTCAAATTCTCAATATTCAATTTGATCAAAGACTTACCCAAATCATCGGTGTATCCACACAGCTTTGCATATTCATCGGCTTCATATTCATGCTTTCTAATAAATAAGTTTTGAACAAATTGTAAACCAGATTCAACAGGCTTGAAGATATCAGAAAACAATAAAAGAGCGATGATGGTTGGCTTGACATCGAAGAATCCAAAGGAATTGAACAATGATTTGTTTTCAAGGAAAGTGGAGAACAAGGAAAACATGAACAACATATTTACTTGGGTGAAAGCTAACATTCTTGGTAAGTGGTTTAATTTCCAATGGCCGATTTCATGGGCCAATACAGCAACAGTCTCATCAACAGTTGAGTGTTCGATTAAAGTGTCAAACAAAACAATTTGCTTACTCCAAGGTAAACCGGTAAAATAAGCATTGGAGTGACCAGATCTCTTGGATCCATCAACAACGTATAACTTTGTCAAAGGGAATCCTTGTTTCTTGGCCAAGTCTTCAATTGCTGTTTTCAATTCACCATCTTCCAAAGGAGTGAACTTGTTGAAAAGTGGTTGAATCAAAGATGGGTAAATAGTCATAAAGAATAATTGAAAGAACAATACAAAACCACAAGCGTAGACAATAAATGATTGACCAAAACGATCAATAATCTTCAAGAATCCACCCAAGAAAGGTGGGACCAAGACGAATTGAACCAAAAGCGACTTAAAGAAATCAATAACCCATAATCCAACTGTGGATTTGTTAAATCCATACTTCTCTTCCAAAACAAAAGTACGGTAATAATCAACTGGTAAAGAAGTTAACTCGCTGAAGATGGAATTGACAAACAAAAATATGATTGACTGAGTGATTGTACCACCCAAGAACTTAGGCAAGTAAGGAGCTACTGATTTCAATATAGCGCCACTGAAGGACCAGAACTTTGGTAACACGTCAAATTTGATATAAAGCAAATTCTTAGTCAAGCTGTAAACATCAGTGAAAAAGGAAAACCTTTGCTTAGCCCTACTATAGTCTTGTGATTTCTCGTAAGTTTCTTCTGTTATCTCAGCCTTCAAGGAATCTGGAACTTTAGTTCTTTTCAATACTTGATACTGCTTATAGCCTAAGAAAGTCTCAAAGAGATATTGTCCAAGGGTGAAACTCACAATAATTGATTTCCAGTCTAAACTTGAATCGTCAAGAAAGCTCAAGTTCTACATTCGTTAGTAAGGTGGAACCATTAGTCATTAATTAACTTCACATACATCTGCTAATGAAAAAGACATTATTTGAATACGTATGAAAATACGTTGGAGAATTCGCGCCATTGTACCAACAAATTTCTACGAAGCTAATTATTGTATGAACTGTACTTTTTTATTGATAAGCTATATGAAGAATAAAGTCTAAATCTAGTTAGCTTCAGAAGCCAATTTTTCGGCCTTAGCAACGACATCTTCGATACCACCAACCATATAGAAAGCGTTTTCTGGTAAGTGATCGTATTTACCATCTAAGACGTCCTTGAAAGACTTAATGGTATCTTGTAATCTGACTAATCTACCTGGGATACCAGTGAAAACTTCAGCAACGGCGAATGGTTGAGACAAGAATCTTTGAATCTTTCTAGCTCTTTCGACAGTTAACTTATCAGCTTCAGATAATTCATCCATACCTAAAATGGCAATGATATCTTGTAAAGACTTGTAAGCTTGCAAAGTTTGTTGAACACCAGAAGCAACGTCGTAATGTTCCTGACCAACAACGGAAGCATCTAACAATCTAGATTTAGAATCCAATGGGTCGACAGCTGGGTAAATACCCAATTCAGAGATACCTCTGGACAACACAGTGGTAGCATCCAAGTGAGCGAAAGTGGTAGCTGGGGCTGGATCGGTTAAATCATCAGCTGGGACATAAACAGCTTGGACAGAAGTAACAGAACCCTTCTTGGTGGTGGTAATTCTTTCTTGTAACAAACCCATATCGGTGGCCAAGGTTGGTTGATAACCGACAGCGGATGGAATACGACCTAACAAAGCAGACACTTCAGAACCAGCTTGGGTGAATCTGAAAATGTTGTCAACGAACAACAAGACATCTTGACCTTCTTCATCTCTGAAGTATTCAGCAATGGTTAAACCGGTTAAAGCAACTCTGGCTCTAGCTCCTGGTGGTTCGTTCATTTGACCGAAAACCAAAGCCACCTTAGAGTCACCTTCTAAGTTAATGACACCGGTTTCAATCATTTCACGGTACAAATCGTTACCTTCTCTGGTTCTTTCACCGACACCGGTGAAAACGGAGAAACCACCATGGGCCTTAGCAATGTTAGAAATCAATTCTTGGATAAAGACGGTCTTACCGACACCGGCACCACCGAATAAACCAATCTTACCACCTCTAGCGTATGGAGCTAATAAGTCAACAACCTTAATACCAGTTTCTAAGACTTCAGCAGCAGTAGATTGATCGGTGAAACTTGGTGGTTCAGCGTGAATTGGGTTTCTTTGCTTGGATTCAATTGGACCTCTTTCATCAATTGGTTCACCAACAACGTTGATAATTCTACCCAAGGTTTCTCTACCAACTGGGACAGAGATAGGAGAACCGGTGTCAGTAACAGAGGTACCTCTAACTAAACCTTCAGTACCATCCATAGCAATAGCTCTGACGGTGTTTTCACCTAAATGTTGGGAAACTTCCAAAACCAAGGATTGTTCACCATTCTTTAAGGTTAAAGCGTTGAAAATAGCTGGTAAGTTACCATCTTCGAAATGGACATCGACAACGGCACCAATAACGGCTCTAAAATAATTGTTAGTATTTATGATACATTTTAATTCCTTCAATTACCAAATCAATTGCAAGCATTTTTTATCCATATCCGAATTTTCAGTGAGAATGGATTTGAAAAATTTCATTGGACGAAATCGCACTGCGTCCAATTTAAGATGCTGCATGAGCGATTTGCCGACTAAACCCGGTTTATAATGAGTGGTAGGAACCGTGGCACTGCAATTGTCTATTGGTGGGCAAGTAGACGACATGTATTATAATGATCAATGTTGTAATGATCAATTGCCACGCTACTTGACCTGGGGAAATGAAATATCGGATCAGTCGACACATGTGTGAAATATTAGCAGGGGTAAATACAACAAGCCATTGGCAAAGGATCATTGTACAATGCAGACACTCAATTGTGGGCTAGGAAAGCTCGGCGCAATTGATTTACAAAAGCTTTTCCGAATAAAAGGATTTAATTGAAAAAATGGGTACATACCTAACCTTACCAACAGCTGGAGCAGCAGAGGCAAAGTTTCTGGTCAAGTTGACCTTAATGCCTCTGGTAGCAGTGTTGAATAAATTCTTGCTAGTTGCGTTAAATAATCTTGGAAGAACCATATTAATTAAATGTTATGGCAATTCTTTCTTTGACCTTTGGAAAAATGAAGAAAGGGAATTTGAGAGTTTTTATAAAAAACTTTCAACACAGTTCGGGTTCTGGTGCGGTCTACCAGCCAATGAGAATATGAGGTTTTTGGACATGTGCGCACGACTTTTCTCTGGCAAGTTACCCGGTGAAAACATGTATTGGCTGTCGCGCACCAATGGATTACCGCGACGTGTTGTTCGGTGATAGTTTTGACTGGCGGTGAAATGGCGGTATTTGGGTTTCGGTGATAAACCTCGCTATTGATACATTATTACTACATCATAAAACAATATACTTACATTATTTAGAGTGTTCTTGGACAAGAGTCTCGACCGACTCAACAAACCTCTTCATCTCTTCGGTGCTGACATTCACCACTAGCATTGACTTCTTGGGTACCTGTTTCAAGCAACTCCCACACTCCAAACATAGACTCACTTCAACTCTCTTATTGATGTCATTCATGGTATTGCTATGATTGATTAACGACATCTTGGACGTCTGTAGCTTCATTTCTTTCTCTTGCTTGTTGATTCGGTTCGATCTTCTGAACGACTTCCCTGGCCTCATTCCCTTCTTTATTTCGGTCAATACTCCTTCGTCTTCGTTCTTTTTTACATCTATGATTGTGGAAGGATCTATATCACTTGTGAATTTAGGAGTGGGCTCGCCAAACTTCCCCTCGGACTTCTTCTTCGGAGACGATGCTGGCGTTAGAAGTTGGTCGATGGTTATCTTGGTAGTTCTAGGAGTATCATTCTTAATTAAGTTGGCACTGAAGTTATGATTCTTGTTGTTGTAGATACAATAAACATGTGATATGTGGGTTCGACACACGTCACATAAATCTTCTTCGTCTTCTTTGGTCTTGTTGTCTGATTTGACGTAGCTTTCATAATTGATTTCATTTCCTAGCTCTTCTAATTCAAATCTCTCATCAAGAGACAGAATGAGGTTTTCGGTACGGTTCAAGAAGTTCTTGTAGCTCAATAGGCACCTCCTTACCAAGTCTATGTTTTTCTCAATTCCAGACTTGAAGTGAAGTAAAACCGTTTCAATCAATTTGAAATGATTGAATACATTCTCCTTCTTAATCAACCTGTAATCAGCAATGGACTTCTCGCCATACTCAAGCCACATCTCCATAGTGAAGTTTACCGCTTCATTGATATTGAATCCAGAATTGAAACCAGCATGGTAAACCTTGGGGTATGTCACCACAAACTCGTTGGCGTTTTGGTTTGCGTAGTAACATCGGATCCCATTTTGGGTGATCTTGGTTGGTGATAACAATGTCACAAGTTGGTGTAAGAGATCGGGTTGTCTTTTAAACAAATCAGGTGCTGTGTCTCTCATGAGCTTTTCAAACTTTTGGGAATCATTTGCAGGGATCCCGTACCATTTCTTGGTGGATCCATAATGACAGTAGTTTGCCGATAGGGTGTAGTGATCTTCCACATGCCAGCAAAACGTTGATAAAAGCGAGCCAACGTATATCCAAGGCACAGTCATCCCGGATATGGAATGAGGGATGTAGTTCAACAACGATCCCTTACTGTAGGGGAGATTTGTCAAATTAAAGCCATGGTTGGCGTAGTAATCGAAAAGCTTTGGATCAAAAAGAGACTTAACTTCGGGTGGTGTGTCTTGCATTGGGAAAGCTGAGATCTGGCCTGCGGTCAAATTATGGATATCTGCTCCATACCTGACTTCAATATCGCTTCTTTGGACTTCAACAAATTCCCAGAACTTCTTTTCCAAATCCAGTAAATTCATAGACCCATGTGTTTGGAAGAATTGATTCTGAAACTGGCTACAGTGATCGTAGAATTCCTGAAGAGAAAATTTCCGATCCACCTCTTCTTCAAATCCGTACTCTCCTGTGCCAACCAAACACTTCTTACAGTACCAGTCGCCGTCTGGGATTTCGCTTAAATCCAAACACCTTAAATGATATGGATTATCACAATTGTCACAAAGAAGAGTTTCTTTGGGGGAATCGTGTTGCCCACATATCAAGCAATTTTCAAGCTCATTGTCGCCGTCGGGTTCGGTCAAACTTTTATCCCAATTATTGCCTAGATAATTGGCATACAACTTTAGCGATAGGTTGTATTCATTAACCAACTCCTTCGAGTCTTCGGGCACTCCTAGACGGCGGTTTATGTCTCTCCAGTCACACCATTGCAAATTATCGTAACCGCCGTATTTGTTAACCTGGGTAAATAAATCATAGTAATGGACTTGCACATCGTGTGCAACAAAAAACGAGTTCAACTGCCTCTTTCTTTGCATCTTGAGAAACCGGTTCATGTTTTCAATGAAGAATTTCCTTGATCGGGTGGTTATGCCTAGATCACTTAATTTCTGCAATCTTGTGTGAAACTTAAAGTCTTTGCTCAAAGAGAACAACGGTCTCCAGCCGTCTGGGGGCACGATTTTGATGATCCCGAATTCATAGCCTAGCTGCTTTATATCGGCCCTTGACATGTAGCCAATGGGATCAATGAATTCCTCGTGCGAGGGCCTTAATGTCGGGCACTCTTGAAGGTCTAAACCACTCGACATTCTTATTCGATGTTAATTGCTAAATATGGTTGACCTGAAACCTTGAACAGTTGGTTAATTCCAACTTGTAAATAAAAAAATTACCCTCTGCCTAAACCTCGATTAAAAGGAATCGCAACAACCGAATATCAAAAAGTACCAACTGAACCTGCTTTGATGGCACCAAAAAGAATAACTGTAGCTTCAAACGTGGCCCTGTCAAAATATTATGGGCTGTGTCTTGGACTGTTTGAGTCTGCGGTCTCTGTGTAAGGCAAATGTGTTTTAATTTGACTTATAAGATATCCCGAACTGTGTCCAATTTCGGAAATGTAATGAGAAATGCCTGTTCTGAGGTATCGCGCAGGCAAGTTTTTCTTGGGGTCGATTTCACCAAGATATTATCTAAGACAATCAGTGAACAGATGAAAGACTATACAATTGCGATTTTGGGGTGTGGGAACTTGGGTAAGGCCGTAACCGCCGCCATATTGGCTTCTCAGTTCGAAAACTACCCTTCCAAAATCATCTGTTGTAACAACACCGAGAAGCTGTCTGATGCTTTACAGAAAGAACTCACAAGCCCAATCTTGGAATTTTCATTTGGGCCAGAGTCCAACAGAGACGCTGTTAAACAGGCACAAGTCATTGTCCTCGGCTGCAAACCTTATATGTACAATGACGTTTATGAACAAGTCAAAGATGGTTTGAATAATGAGCAGTTACTCATATCTCTATTGGCAGGTACTACCATTGAAGAATTGAAAATTTTCACTCCATACGTTGCAAAGGTGTTGACAAACACCCCTGCACAATTCGGGTGTGGTATGGCTACCATTTCTTTTGCTCCCGAAGCAGAATCAAAGTATGAAGATTTGGTATTTGATTTGATAAACCCTGTTGGCAAAGCTATTAAGATTCCAGAAAAGAACATGGATGCTGCCACCGCGTTGGTGGGATCTGCTCCAGCATTTTGTCTTTTGATGATGGAAGCATTGGTTGATGGTGGTGTTAGAATGGGAATCCCATATGACGTTGCCAGAGAGTGTGCCGCAAAAGTCATGGAAGGTACCGGTAAAATGGTTGAAATCACAGGAGATCATCCAGGCTTGTTAAGAAGCAAAATCTGTACCCCCGCAGGTACTACCATTGGAGGCCTTTTGAAATTAGAAGATGCCGGTGTTAGAGGTGCCATCTCCAGAGCAGTTGAAGAAGCTGCAAACATCTCCAAGTCATTTGCCAAAAAGTGAAGGTAGAAAAAGGAAAATACACAAATATATATTCATTATTTCTTATTGTACATATCAAAGAGGGCCTTAAGATCTTTGGGAGAACACTCAACATTGGCTTTTTGTAATCCCACGTAGAAGTCATTCAATATCAGAGACACTTTCTTATCCATTAATAGCATGGATATCTTCATCATGTTTGGAGGATTATTCCCATCGATTCCCTTCTCCTTGAATACTTGTTTTAAATCTTGAACGCTTTGCTTTAATTCAGGACTGGATTGGATGGCTTCGTAAATCTGTTGTAATTTTCCATCGACTTCAGATTGGCTAGTGGCATAGCTTCTAATAGTCTGCGATCCACACTGGAACGGGATTCTTGAGGATGCTGGTAAATGGCTTACCCTCAAAGATGATACCCTTAAGACTCTTAAATTTGAAACCCTTCTAAACATATCTTTGTTAAAAGGTAATCACTGTCAGAAAATGTCGTGCGTATTCAGTTCTTCTGTCTAACTCCAGTCGTCCAACATTCGCGCGCTGGCAGTGACCACGGTGAAAAATTATCTGAAAGTTCAACACGTCCAGAACTACATCTCTAGCACAATCAATCATGTCTGCTGAAGGTCAAGAAGAATTATTAGACTATTCCGATTCTGAAGAAATCGCCGTAACCCAACCGGCTACCACTACCGCTGAAGGTGCCGATAAGGAAGCTGATAAAAAAGGTTCTTATGTCGGTATCCACGCAACTGGTTTCAGAGATTTCTTGTTAAAACCAGAATTGTTGAGAGCTATTGGTGACTGTGGTTTTGAACATCCTTCTGAAGGTTCGTATCAATGGCAGCAACTGCCATGTTATCCGATTGAAGGAAAGTAAATTACTCAACAACCATCACTTTATTTATCGCCAATTTTACCTTTGATAGGTAATCTATCAAACCATGATGATATACATCCATGTATTCTTACTCCCATCATTGAGACCTTTGATATTGTCATCGGTGGCTCAAACGAGTTTTACAAAAGAAAGAATATATCTAAACACGATAATAGGCTGGTACCTATTTATTGACAAGTTTAAATTAGTGGTTATTAGTGTTTACTTTCCATTCAAGTCGGGTGGCCCCGTTTAAAAATATTAACTAACAATTATTAGTCCAACAAGTGTGTATTCCTCAGTCTGTTTTAGGTACTGATGTTTTATGTCAAGCCAAATCTGGTTTAGGTAAAACTGCTGTGTTTGTTTTATCTACTTTACAACAATTAGATCCAGTTCCAGGTGAGGTATCTACTTTGGTTGTTTGTCACACCAGAGAATTGGCCTACCAAATCCGTAACGAATATGCTAGATTCTCCAAGTATATGCCAGATGTTAGAACTGAAGTATTCTACGGTGGTACTCCAATCAACAAAGATGTTGCTAAGTTAAAAGACAAGGAAACTTGTCCTCACATCATTGTTGCTACTCCAGGTAGATTACACGCTTTAGTTAACGATAAGTCTTTAAGATTAAACAACATCAAGTCTTTCGTTATTGATGAGTGTGATAAAGTCTTGGAACAAGTTGACATGAGAAGAGACGTTCAAGACATTTTCAGAGCCACTCCTCATCAGAAACAAGTTATGATGTTCTCTGCTACTTTGTCTCAAGAGATTAGACCAATTTGCAAGAAATTCATGCAAAATCCTTTAGAAATCTATGTTGATGATGAAGCTAAATTAACTTTACACGGTTTGCAACAATACTACATCAAATTAAGTGAACAAGAAAAGAACAAGAGATTAAGTGATTTATTAGATTCTTTGGAATTTAACCAAGTTATTATCTTTGTTAAATCTACTCAAAGAGCTAATGAATTGAACAAATTATTATGTGCTTGTAACTTCCCATCGATTGCAGTACACTCCGGATTGAAGCAAGAAGAGAGAATTGCCAGATATAAATCATTTAAGGAGTTTAACAAGAGAATCTGTGTTTCTACTGATGTGTTTGGTAGAGGTATTGATATCGAAAGAATCAACTTGGCTATTAACTATGACTTGCCAAATGAAGCTGACCAATACTTACACAGAGTTGGTAGAGCTGGTAGATTCGGTACTAAGGGTTTGGCTGTTTCCTTTGTCTCTACTGCAGAAGATGAAGAAGTCTTGGAAAAGATCCAATCTAGATTCGATGTCAAGATTACTGAATTCCCTGAAGAAGGTGTTGATCCATCCACTTATATGAACACTTAATCTTGGGGCTGTATAGTTCTACAAAATGTATATTGTTGTTTTAATAAAAGTATTCTAAGGTTAGTTTATTCGTGTAGCCATTAACGCAGCCGTTAGCCGAGTATCTTGTTTGAATTTTCATTGCAGACTTGATCTATGAGAGAGTAAATACTCCGAATGTCCTTTTTAGGAATAAGAAACCACTCAACATGAATATTGTACCCATTGACAAACAATTCGTTCAGTCTTTGGGAACTTTCAGAACACCCTTTGCAAAAAATTACCCCTCTGCCATATTTTCTTCGGATCTTTTCATGTATAATAGATTCAGCCCTTGCCAAATTCCCTTGACAGTAGAATCCACCCTCGCTCGTGAAACTATTAAGGTTTTGATTCTTTATGGTGAGTTTACTAAAGAGACGGAAAATTCCTTTTTGGGATATGCGGTTATCGGTTAGCGGGTTTATTAATACAATCTGATGTTGGCACCTCTCTTCCCATTGCCTAATTCGGGCCTTAACCGTTTGAGTCGTCATACCTATCTTCAAGAATACGTAGGGCGATTTCTTTAGCTGGAACAGCGACCATTCATCCTTGGTTGATGAATTGGGTAAATTGCGCACCTTGAACCAGTCTCGTTCTTTATTATTGAAGAATTTTTCAAGGGTATACACATATATGTGGCCCGTGGACGGCCTGGCGGGGTTGGAAATGTGATGTGCTTGGTTCTTATGGTACTTACAGTACGTGTCATGGGTGTTTATCTTACATCGTACCCCTTTTGTCGTTACACCCTTGCACTGCATTGAACGGTTGACATCCAAAGTTGAAATCAATTCAAATCACGCGCACTTGTGTATTAGAAAATATAACCAGGCCAGATATCACCCCATGTAGATTTGCAATGTCACGGGAAGTGGCCATCAATGGTTTATGTATCAAGTCAAGATTTGATCTACTTCATCCAGATCTCTAATACACCAGAGCCAACCTTCAATGTGGTGGCGTCCCCACACTTTAAAAAATACTGCCCTGATCCAAATGCAGGCCTCTCAACAATAGCTAGATTGTACGTTTTGCAACCAATTTCTGCCAATTACGAAATTGGAAAGAGGCTCCACAGTTTTTTCATGGTAGATTTTGCACATAACCTTTCGCACATAAATTAGCACTACATCCCACATCTACATCTTATAAGTTATTAATTTATAGATTAATTGCAATTGATATGGTAAAATTTGAAACCAACCAAGTCCACGCCGGATTCGAACTCGACTCCACCAGAGCCAGAGCCCAGCCAATTTATGCTACTTCTTCTTATGTATTTAAGAACTCTGAGCATGGAGCTGATTTATTCGCTTTAAGAGACCCTGGTTATATCTACTCTAGAATTGGTAACCCAACCAATGCTGCGTTTGAAAAGAGAATTGCTGCTTTAGAAAACGGCCGTAGTGCTGTGGCTGTTTCTTCGGGTCAGGCCGCCCAGTATATTGCCATTTCATCCCTTGCGTTTGCTGGTGATAACTTCGTCACCAGTTCTTCTCTTTATGGGGGAACTTACAATCAGTTCAAGGTGTATTTCAAGAGATACGGAATTGAAGCCAGGTTTGTCCCAGGTAACAATGTCGATGATTACGCTAAAAAGATTGATGAAAACACCAAATTAATCTACGTCGAATCAATTGGTAACCCAAGTTACGATGTTCCCGACTTTGAAAAGTTGTCCAAGTTGGCTCATGATCACGGCATTCCATTGGTGGTTGATAACACTTTCGGGGCTGGTGGTTTCCTTATAAGGCCACTCGACCATGGAGCAGATATTGTTGTGCACTCTGCTACCAAGTGGATCTCTGGTAATGGTACCACCATTGCCGGTGTTATTGTTGACTCAGGTAAATTTCCTTGGAAAGATAACACCAAGAAGTTCCCTCAGTTCAGCGAACCATCTGAAGGTTATCACGGATTGGTTTATAACGATGCTGTTGGCCAAGACGCATTTGGTGTTTTCGTTAGAACTGAAGGTTTAAGAGATGCTGGTCCAGCTCTTAACCCATTTGGGGCCTTCTTGGTGTTACAAGGATTGGAAACTTTATCTTTAAGAGTTGAAAGAGAAAGTGAAAATGCCTTGAAATTGGCAAAGCATTTGGAAAAGTCTCCTCATGTTTCAAGTGTTAATTACTTGGGATTGTCTAACCATACTAGTCATGAAATAAGTAAGAAGTATTTGAACAACAAGGGACTCTATGGTGCTGTTCTTTCCATTGAAGTGAAGCAATTCGATAAGGCTGTTGAAAACGACTTTGAAGAAGCGGCTGTTAAAGTGGTTGACAACTTGAAGATTTTCAGCAACTTGGCTAATGTTGGAGATTCCAAATCTTTAGTTATTGCTCCTTACTTCACCACTCATCAACAATTGAGTGATGAGGAAAAGAAAGACGCTGGGGTTACCAAGGGATTGATTAGATTATCTATTGGAACTGAGCACATTGACGATTTGATCGAAGATTTTGAACAATCTTTCAAGGCTACCTACGGACCAAATTAAATGAAATATGTGTCTATTAAGGGTATTCATTATCGCTATACTTTAAATTTGTTGATATGCTGGCTTTCTCTGGTTATAGAAAATGTAGAAGAATATAAATTGAATCATTGTTACCATGATAACAGTAAACTGAAGTCCAACGAATCCACCGTTGACTGTGAGTTCACCGAGATTCATCTTTCTCAATGGCCCTGAAAGCTTGTAGTAGAACCTTAGTTGGCTTCCCCAGCAAATCAATTGTAAGACAAGTTGTGGTGTCTGTAAAACACACACTGCCGCAAGACATTTGGGAGTTACGGTCCCAAAGTAAACAAAGTGTAACAATACCATCAATGATAAACATGATATAAAAGAACAAACCATCGATTCGAAAGGATACTTTCTCATGATCTTCCCGTAGCCTTCTATCTTGCTTGCCGTGTGTCCTGATTTTAATTTTGCTTCATCAAAATGATCAGGATAAACACCTGTCTTCTTAGCCTTCAAATACATCTCGTCCAAGTTCATTATGGTGTGTGAATAGGTCTCTGAAATTGATTTGATAGTCTTGGATGAATCCTGAGCCTTTGATATTTTAGATAATTGTCTACCAAAATCTTGCACAAAGCACCCAAAAACATCTAAGCCATTAAATTCGGCAAAATAATCACTTTGGTTACTGTGCTTATGGTAGCCGTTGTAATAGAAATCATAGGATGATCCTTTATCAAAGGTATCGATATCATTCATCCCGGTATAGTTGGCAAAACTGTAGTCTCCAGCAAAGAACGAAACCACTTTCAAGCTCAGCTCGATACCAGCCATTAATACTTTAGACTCATTGTTTCCTTCTTTAAGGGTGAGGGAAAATTGGGGGCTTGTGTAGCTTCCAGAAAGGCATAAGTTTTGCACTAAAACAATCACTGAAAGCACAAATGCAACGAGAAAGAAGGAAGTGTTCTTCTTGTGAGATGGTGGTTCGTGTAAGATCTTTTCGATATCTTCATTCCGTTTGAACTCTAATGAGTTTTTACTGAGTTTGATGGACATGTCAGATTTAGTGAAGCAGGCTTAAAGAGTGAATTGTATTTTGTGCATTCAATAGATGACGAACCAGGTAAGATTTAAATCAATTATCTGTTATGCATTTCGAATTTTGTAAACATGCCTAAATAGGCAAGCAAATTATTGTTGGACAATATGCCTTCCTATTTGAGAAATTTTATTTTGTTTATTTTTTAGGCTTGTGTGCGGGCACGCTAATGGGGTAAAGCTCAATTAACACCAAGAGTGCCACGCCTGGCATCTGTGATAACTCTATGCCATATGGATGTCGCAAGCTCACAGCCTGCTTCCCTGAGTGCAGGTATTAATTTGCTATCAGAGTAGAGGAAAGTGCGTCCAGTGTGAATATCTACTTTTCAGGCAAACAATGTCGAAGAGAGGAAATACTCGATGAGCTCGCAGGATACGTCTTCGAGAAGTACTGGGTGCTTCTTTTAATCGGATAGGAAAAATGTCGAAACATTTTGCGTATATAAAAAGGGTATAGAATTTGCAGCCTCAGCGACTGTGATAAAGTACCCCAAGAGAATATAAATGTCGCCGTAACATACTCTTCATAGAGGTGCAAATGTTTGGCTTCGACTGTAATAGACAAAATATCTTGTGTACGGGTAAGCACTACTCAATTCTGTACTTGTAGAAGAATTGACGAGTCTTCCCACATACCACCTCTATACAGCTTCGCGCGAGAGCACTTAAATGTTGCAACGGCTAGCGAGTAAACATTTATTAGTAGAAATGTGGAGGTATGAATGATGGCATTGGCTGCTTCTCTAGCAATGGAACAGAAGAGATATATAGACTGATTATAGAAACCCAAGCTTCTCCTTACAACCAGGTGCAACTATGCAATCAATTTTCCAGGATGCTTGCTTACTCTGGCTAAAACTGGTACTGGTATGTGGAATGTGTGATGGAGACCAGGCTATTATTAGACAGAGCTGTCAAACGCCTTTTGGTTTCTGCGTAAAACGTAGCACCATAGCAAATGTACCATCCATGTCCCGTATTCGAATTTACGCAAGTCGTGCTGTCCCAGGAACTGAACCAGCTTAAATGCGCAAGATCAATCTTCCATGGCTAGATTCAAAGGGCGTTTCCTTTCCCGAAAAGTCACGGGGAACCCGCTAGCTATAAACCAAGAAGATCTGGTTTATTTTACTGTGCATAGAGTTCGTATTGTAGGTAGGCTGGACAATTACCAGCCTGTTCTTTTGTCTATGTTTATGAGCTTTGTAAAAAAAAACCTAGGCAGTAGCTCAAAACTATTAATAACGTGAAATTTACAAACAGGAAGAGGCTCTTCATTTTGTGAAAATAGTGACCATACTTGGCTTATAACAACTGTGGGGATGACTTCTGATGCCAATAATAAAGGTTAACTTCGTTGCCTACTCAACTGCCGCCGCGATAAGATATCGTGACTATGCTCTTTTTACGGTAGTCAACGAACCTTAAATTAGCTTGCACTTGGCTACCCAGGTGTGGATATTCCTAAAACATCCATCTAGGTCCTCATATATTGTGCGACGAACGTTAAATTGTGCATAGAATTTCTTAAAAAAGCCGCACTTACTTTTTTCGCACCCAAAACCAGCCAACTTATTGTTAATGAGCCAGGAGCTTTTTAGGGAAGGGATCGTTTAAATTGCTCCTCATCTCCTTAATTTACATCCGTAAAAGAATATTAGAATCCACTCGTACAGAATCTTTTGAGTCTGTGTTCCCCCTCATAAGAATTAGATGATAAATAAACAACGACTTTCATCATTTGATGAACCCATCCCCATTCCCGCATCACTAGCAAGTTTAGACTTTTCCCACGCCGTGGAGTCGTATAGTCCAAATTTCCGCTACCAACTTGAAGACATCCCGGGATTACCTATTTTCAAGAAAAACGGTAAGCTCAAAAGATTCATGGGTAAAGAGTCTCCCGACAGGAATATTAGAATTACCAGTATGCCGATGTTGAGCACAGAATCACTTAATAAAGATTTGCCTGTGATTCCTCTTCGAAGCGTCACAACCATGTTTAGGTGCCCATCTCCAGTGATTGAAGAAGACAGCTCTAATGCCCTAGAAAACAACTCGAGTGGTCCCCAGACCAATTTGAGGGGTCTGGGAAACCATTCCTGTGTCAGTTTGCCAAGCAGTGCCAATACAAAGACAAAGTATATCTTCGACGATGATGATGATTTAGACAGTTTGTTTTCAAGTACTAAATCAGGCACTTCTAATGCGACCGATTATAGTACCCATGATGTTGAAACAGCCATGTCCATTTTGGACTTTGTTCAATGTTACGAGAGTAATAATTCCCAAGACACATTATCTGAAAACGAAAGTATCTACACCAGTAGTACCCAACCTTCAAACATTTCTGCCAAATATATTGAGGAGCCTGAAATGCCTGCAAATTTTGGTAGCGATCTGTTTAGTGTCATTGATAGTTTGTTTGGGAGTGAAAGTGGTTCAAGCGAACAAGTGACTGCTTTCGAGCCTTCTTCAAACCCAGATAAGCAACTTCCACTTCCTCCTTTAAAGATTGCCAAAAGCCGACCCACTAAGGATGATTTAAAGGCTCCAGTGGAACCATCTGAGAAGCCTCAAAGACCTGTGAGTATGAATTTAGAGCTTTTACGACCAAGGAAACCCGTCTATCAAAGACCTGCCAGTATGATGTCTTCGTCTAATTTCAGTGCTTTCTCTACCACTTCTGCCAACAGTCTACTGGTGGCCAAGTCTGAAATGAAACAATTCGTTAGACAAAGACCTTTCAGTTACTGTCTAGATTCTCCTAGTACTTACAGTTACTCGAGGTTTTCCGCTCCGGTTCAAAAGAAGGTTGTTTCGAATCCTTACAAAACATCCCTATCTTCCAACCGAGTGCAAAGTTCAGCTCACCTCCACAGGCCGTCAAATTCAACACCTCATACCCCGATTACTGGCAGTAATAAAATATTTGACAGCCCATTACCGTTATCCCCATCTACTCCATCTACTCCATTTTCAAAGCCATCGACACCGTTGCCAAAACCATTGGTTCAAAAAGAACTTCCGCCTTCACCTCCAGAGAAGCCCCAAGCATACAAACTGAGTCATGACCATCCTCCATCTTCTTTTTCAAAACTAAATTCAAAGGATGAAAAAATGAAAAGGTCAATTGCATCTTTCTTGACCAAAGAACGTCAGAAAGGAAAAAATATTTAGAACTTAGATCATGTACAATAACTAATGTAAACATATGTAATATATATGAACACTTTCACAATTTAACAATTAATTCTCCGGCTTCGTACTTATCAATTAAATCTTCAATACCATATTTCTCGGCCACCAAAGGGTTTATAAACCTTCCTCCTAAATAATGACTTATTCCACGGTCTCTGACAAATTTTGCACAAGGTTTAGGAGCCGTCAAACTGATCAACATGGATGGTTTAATGACAGAAGTAAAGCCCTCTGGGCCGTTATCAACATCCCATCCTGATGGGATATCTACAGAAGCAATAGGAGCGACCTTATTATGGTTATCACTCAAATACTTTATCAACTCGTCAAATGGCGCCCTAATTGGAGGCTTGAAAGAAAATCCGAAAAGAGCATCAAGAATCACCTTAACTCCACCAGAGTTAAGCAATTCTTTTACTTCGCCCAAGTCGGTGATTTCATCCACTTGAAGATCCTTCAACTGGGTAAGCAAATTTGTGTAAAGCGGTTTAGATGTCTTCTTAGGGTAGTATAGAATAGGCTCGTACCCTTTCCAGAGCTTTAAATGGCGTGCAGCCACTAGCCCATCACCACCATTGTTTCCTGGGCCCACCAATACGAGTATTTTATCATTATTACTAGTTGGTGCATACTCAGTATAGATTGCTTGAGCCACAGCAAGACCAGCCAATTCCATCAATTGGTCAATTGAAAATGCACCGGTGGACATCAATTCCTTATCGAGCTGTGTAGCAGCCTTTGCTGATAGTGTTTTGAACATCTTGAGCTTAGATTATAGTTAAAAGGAGTATAGCAGTTATCGGCCAAGTTAATCAGCTAATCTCTATGCGAAAAATACAGGTGCAAAATTCACTCTATACAGACCACCATAATGGGAAGAACAAGTCAAATATTAGTACATATGGAGAAGAACACATCGATTTGTACAAGCTGTGCTGCTCTTCAATTGCAGAAGGCATATACTCAGATAGTACCCCAAAGCTGTAAACAAAGTACCAGGTGTGTTCTTCTCCGTTGCATGTACAGTAAGCACACCATCTTCAGCATATCGAGGACAAGGTCCAAAGTTGTAGTCCTTCCAACATCTTCACACGTATCACAGAAATCAACACCAAAGGTACTGGGGTATAGACTCGCTAAACTAAACGCATATTTGGCTGATACAAAGGATAGGTGCGTGTCTTCCTGCACAGTTTCTCACGAGTTTTTCTGTCGATAATTCCATCAACAAAAAATCCTAGATCGCATAAGAGGTGAAAATAACAAACAAAGATTGTTTAATATTGCCTTCAACATGGATGACCTGTACAGTTTTGAGTCGCCCTCTATGGTGTCTAACTCTCCTATGATCAATTACAGAAAAGATGCGAGAAAGGGTGTCAAGTTCACTTATATGGTAGTTGGAGAACTGGGAACTGGAAAAACCACTTTTGTTAACAGCTTATTAAGTAAGAAGGTCCTAGCCCATAGATTCGAGAGCCAGGTTTCTAATGTGGTCGAAACACAGACAATATCGTTCACTTCAGCCAAGAACGTTGCCTTGCCGAATACTTCAATTCTCACCAGGAATGACTTCAACCCAGCCACGTCTAACGAAGAACCAGGTATCGCGTTAACAGAAACAAAAGTAGAGATTATCGATGGAGCAAACACGAAGTTGCAATTGACCATCATTGATACTCCAGGATATGGGGATAATTTGAACAATGAAGTGTGTTTTACTGAAATCGAAAACTACCTTAAACAACAATTTGATTTAGTATTAGCCGAAGAAACTAGAATCAGAAGAAATCCTAGATTCGTGGATACCAGAGTCCATGTGTTATTGTATTTTATCACTCCTAATGGGCATGGCTTAAAAGAATTGGATATAAGTTGTATGAAACGTTTATCAAAATATGTCAACATTATTCCCGTGATTTCAAAAGCTGATTCATTTACTGAGGATGAATTAAAGTTTTTCAAAAAACAAATCAGAGTTGATATTGAAAGATTCAACGTACCCATTTTCCAATTCGATAATTTCATAAATGATTATGATGAGCAAGAGGATTATGATTTGATTCAAGAATGTAAATACTTGACAAAAATTCAACCATTTGCAGTAATAAGTTCTGAAGATGAATTTGAAATTAAAGACAAGCAAACTGGAGAAGCCAAAGTCATCAGAGCAAGACAATATCCATGGGGTTTAGTGGATATAGAGAATCCTAAATATAGTGATTTTGCTATCTTAAAATCTGTTTTATTAGGTTCTCACTTACAAGACTTAAAGGACTTAACTCATGATTTCTTGTACGAAGGTTACAGAACCGAAAGATTAACCAAAGTCACTGGAAGGGCAAGTGTTGATGAAGATCAAGATGACAGCGAGTTCCATGATTCGACTGAACACAATGCCAACTTCAATTCCACAATTCCTTCGTTGTCTAACTTGGCTCAATTATCATCTACCGGTCACGATCTCGATGATTTCACCGTAAAGAATGAAAGTACTTCTGTGACTTCTTCACCTTCCAGAAAACCAAGGTCTATGTTACTTGATGATAGTGATGCACCATCATCTGTTAAAGAGAAAGATAACGCATCCTTTGCCTCCTCCACCTCAACCGTTTCTTTGGATCAATCAGCTAGAAATCTCAACACCAACAATTCTGCCTTTAAGAGGTTATCGATTGCTCCTCAACGTAACCAATTGAGACAAATCAGTGAAACAGTCCCTTATGTCATTAGACATGAAAGAATTTTGGAGAGGCAACAGAAATTAGAAGAAATGGAAATGGCTAGTGCTAAAGAATTGGCCAATAGAGCCGCCTTATTAGAGAAGAAGGCCGCCGAATTAAAGGCCAGAGAAAGAGCTATGAAGAAGTTGGCTAAAGAAAGACAACAACTGGAAGCTTCCGCCAATGAACCAGTGGATGATAGTAATGTTGCTGCTGAAGAAACTTTAGAACCTGAGGAAGATAACACAGTTAATCAACAAGATGAAGTACATGATAATAATGCCACCACAACCATACATAATTCTGGTTTGAAGAAAGAAGAAACCCTTACCGATTTACATTCAGTAGTTTCTAACAGCTGATTTTATATTATATATTAGTTACCATAGCTTCCACGTAATTCTAAACAGATGCGCTGTACCGAGTAGAAATTGTGTCTCTCACACGACTAATTGATTTCCCTCGCTGATTTAGTTTAAAAAAATTCTTCATAGCGACCTCAAGTAACTGACTGTTCATAAAGTCATAAACATCGATTGATTAACCTGTTGATCAATCAGAATAGGCAGTACTCAATATACCCCATAATACAATCTAAAAAATTAATACCTTGAGGATTCTATTAATACCAAGTTTTTATCTTTCTGTCACAAGCATATCACTTCCCGGCTATCAATAAAACTTAAATACGTGATATAAGCAAGTATGGATATCTTACAAGTGTTAGAAAACGCCATTTTGGGCCAAGATCCAACGGTAAGATCCAATGCTGAGGCCCAATTACTTGAGGCTTCTACAAATCACTTTGTTCAATATGTTGACTTGTTGACCACAGCTTTAGCAAACGAAGAGGCAAAGACTCAAGTGAGAATGTTAGCAGGTATTGCTTTAAAAAATGCATTCACAGCGAAGGATATTACCACCAGAAGAATATTACATGAAAAATGGCTCTCTTTAGAAGACGCTGCCAGATTAACCATCAAAGAAACGGCTTTAAAAGCGTTAATATCAAAGGATGAAAGCGCTGGAAGAAGTGCAGCCCAATTAGTTGCTGCTATAGCTGATATTGAAATGCCTTTGAACCAATGGCCCGACTTGATTCCTTTTATCATCGAAAGAACGAGACCTGAGCAAGAAAGTTATATAAAGAAGGTTGCATTGTTAACAATTGGCTATATTTGTGAAACTTTGAATCCCCATGACCCTAACATTTTAGTCCAAGCTAATGGAATCTTAATTGCAATTGTTCAAGGTGCCCAAAGTCAAGAAACAAACGTCGAAGTCAGATTGACTGCTTTAAATGCATTGGTTAACTCTTTAGAGTTTATCAAATTTAACTTTGATAAAGAAGGTGAGAGAAATTATATCATGCAAGTGGTTTGTGAAGCCACGCAAGCTGATAATAGTGAATTACAAGAAGCTGCATTTGGTTGTTTGGCAAAAATCATGTCACTTTATTATAGATTCATGCAGGTGTATATGGAAAAGGCTCTTTACAACTTAACTGTTTCTGGAATGAAGAGTCCTGATGAAAGAGTTGCATGTATGGCCATTGAATTCTGGTCTTCTGTATGTGAAGAAGAATTGGACTACTCAATGCAAAGAAGTGCGTTTGGTGTTGACGATGGTTCGTTGGTCAGTTTTAACTTTGCTTTAATTGCAATTAATGACGTATATCCAACCTTATTGACTTTATTAACCAGGCAAAACGAGGATCCTGAAGATGACACTTGGTCTGTCTCGATGGCTGCTGGTGCATGTGTCCAATTGTTCGCCCAAAATACTGGAAACTACATTCTTGAAACTACCTTGAATTTTGTTAGAACTCATATTTCCTCACCTAATTGGAGAGATAAAGAAGCTGCTGTAATGGCATTTGGTTCTATATTAGAAGGACCTGATGTGGAGACATTGAGCCAAACTATTGTGTCTGCTCTTCCAGAAATCATAAATCTTATTTCTGACGAAAACTTACAAGTTAAAGATAGTACTGCTTGGTGTTTGGGTAGAGTTGCTGAATTAGCCATAGGTGCTATTGATGTTCAAAATACTCTCCCTAATATAATGCAAGCCTTGCTCACTGGTCTACAAGATCATCCAAAGGTTGCAACAAACTGTTGTTGGGCTTTTATGAATTTGGTTGAACAATTGTGCACAGATGGGCCTGAAGCTCCATCCACTCCAGTTTCACCATTTGTCCAACACTTAATCCCTGTCTTGATGCAGTTAACTAGCAAGAGCGATAATGAATCCAGTTCTCGAGATGCTGCCTTCGAGGCATTATCTGTCTTTGTTCAAAATAGTGGTCAGGATTCTGTTGATGTGATCCAAGAAATTGCCCAAGAAATTCTCCGGAAATTAGAACAAACCGTTGCACAACAGCAACAGCAGTTATCAACAGAGCAAAGAATTGAATTGGAAGAGTTACAAATTAGTATGTTGTCTTTATTGACTAACATCATCAGAAGATTGAAGACCCAGACAATGCAAGCATCAGATAACTTAATGGAAATGTTCTTGAGATTGTTAGGTACCTTAGAACCTAATGCTTTGATTGAAGAAGACGTTTTCATAGCCATATCTGCTGTTGCTTCTGCCGTCGGACAATACTTCGATAACTATATGGCAAACTTTTTGCCATTTTTAAGCAGAGCCCTCTCTAATTGTGAGTCCCCAACAGCTGAAACTGCTGTAGGTATTGTTGCTGACTTGGCACATTACTTAGGGGATGCATTCTTGCCTTACTTGGATGGTTTGATGAATATCTTGGGTTCTAACATAAGTAATATTGAAATCAAAAGGACCTTGAAGCCAGCTATGTTGTCGTGTTTCGGACATATTGCTACATCAATTGGAAACAATTTCCAGCCATACGTGGAGTTTGTTATGAATTTCTGTAGACAATCAGCCTTGGTGTCTGCGGACGATGATAGTGATGAATCTTTGGACAACATGTATAACATCAAGGAGGCAGTTTTAGAATGTTATGCTGGTGTTGTTGGAGGCACTCTGGAAAATCCACAAATCTTGTTCCCATTTGCTGGAGAAATTTTTGCTTTCTTACATGATGTGGCTAATGACATTGAAATGGCCAGCTCAGAATCTGCTTCTGCTTCAATTGTCGGTTTACTTGGTGATCTTGCGATTATTTATCCTGGTTCAGAATTTAGACAAGTATATCAACAAGAATGGGTTACAGAAGTTATCAAGAGAACAAGAGCAAATGTCACGTTTAGTAACACCACGAGAAGCACTGCCAGATGGGCCAGGGACCAACAGAAGAAAAAGACACAATAAAGCCTTTCTCCAAATTCAATTACTTGAAACACACATTTCCTTTTGAACCTCAATCTGATTCAACAATTCCCAATTCCTAATAAATCCCCACAAACATCCATCTCTCACGTCTCTCATGATCTCTAATGAATTTCAAATTCTATTTTGTTCCACAGTTATTTTATTTTTAGCATCTTAACTAATATACATATTAAGTCCCAACAATAGCATGGAATTTCTTAAAGTAAACCCATAAAGAAATGGCACGGGTATGTTTACATCCGGTGCAGGCATCAATCGTATTGAGACCATAATCAATCCAATGGCACTTACTCTTCAGCTGGCAATCTCAGCCAACTTTTCCAAAGAATTTAACCCAAACTGCACAGGTGACGCGCTTGGAATAAACCTGCGATTGAAATTTGCAACAATAGAGGTGCGTCTTGGGACCAGGTACTTGCATAAAATCTGAAGCAGGAGGCCTATCTTTTCGTAGTAGCAGTACTATTCTGCAAACATCTTCAGTTTCATCTGTGAGTGCTCTATAATTCTTTCTATTGTCGGGAATAACTTCCCTGTTTATGAACATTATCCTAGCAACTGCCACACCAAATCACCTGCTCTACTATTAATATACAACAAACTCAAAAGGTGTTAGAGGCTTTGTATATCTCTCTAATTGCCGTTAGATTGTGCCTTGTCATTAGACGTAATTGCTACTTTTGATATCCCTAAAGGGAATATTGATTATCGAAGCGCCTTTTTCCTAGGCCTCCTGCAGGGAAGTTGTAAAGCCTTAAATATTTGCTAGATTTCAAGGGTTCTATGTCTTGCCCAGACATTATTTTAACCGTGTTCGGAAACAATTTATCTCATGTTACATAAATTCAGCTACTAACAATGAAGGTTCACGCGAGATTGAAAAACCATCGCGCTTCCGGAATAAGGTAAATTTTCAAGATGGGATAAATAACATATTTTTCACGCACCTTAGAGATTGACCTCGTTACTTAACCAATTTTAAATCTCCAAGCAGAGCATTATATTCGCTTAGGAGTCATTCAATTGGCCTCATTCTTCACATTCCTGTATCCTGGTTTATTTTGCTTGTTGCGATCTACCTGATTTTTTACGAGTTGGTAACATAACCATACCTTTGTTCAAATTAAGTTTTCCTTGTTCCATATAAAAGGCATTTAATCCCCTGGCTACAAGTTTTTTTACCTCAACAGCTGGCATTTATTTCCCTAACCTCGTCAATCTTCTCGTCAAACTTTGAGGGCTCATTCGTTGTCCTTCAGTTGCCTTAATTCATATCAGTACCGCTGTTTAGTCATTCATTCATAGATTTTCAAAATGCCAACCTATTTCCCTAATGAAAAGTATAACCCAGTACCATTCGATTTAACATACGTGATGTATGATCCAAAGGATACTTTGGGTTTGATCTCAGTCCATTTTTCCTTGTTCCCAATCTATACCATGGTATTCTACGCATCCTGGTTTCTCTTGTCCAGAGAAATTGAACCGGTCATTGTGGTGGGTGGACATCTAGCAAGTGAAATTGTCAATAAGATAACAAAGAAGTTCCTAAGGGAACCAAGACCTGAATTCCATAAGGAATTTGGTACTGGGTCCCTTACATACGGAATGCCTTCTGCTCATGCCCAACATATGGGTTTCTTTGCAGGCTACTTCATTTGTATCTTGTTATTCAAAATGAATCACTTGACATCAAATCAAAAGTATCTCGGGTGTTCCCTCTTAAGTCTTGCAAGCGCAGGTGTTTGTTTCTCAAGAGTTTACCTTTTATATCACACTACGCAACAAGTTCTCGTTGGTAGTTTATTTGGAGCTTTCTTAGGCGCTGTTTATTTCATCGTTTCCAGTGTGTTAAGAGATATCGGTTTGGTAGATTGGGTATTGAGTTGGCCATTTATCAAGTATTTCTATATCAAAGATTCTTACTTCCACTGCTACCAATCATTCAAGGATGAATATGAATTCTACTTGTCCTTAAAAAATGCTAATACCCTTGTTGGTAACTTGACCAGCGAAGCTAAGATATAGCCATCTCCAATTTGCAAGTTCCAAATTCGAAAACTTTCAGTTTTTGTGTCTATTTATTTTCATTCATTTACTGTTATGGGGCAGTTGGTAAAATCCCTAAGGCTTATGCTAAAGTTTTAATTCTTTCACGTCGTAGACACATGACTGATGGTGTGTAATATAATATATGGTAATAACCTAATCCTTAACCCCTTTTCAATTATTATGACATGTATTCAACTAACATACTCTAAAAATCATCCCAGTTGTCGTCATCATCCTTCTTCTTCTTGGACCCTCCAGCAACACTGGACAAGTTTGTGTGTTGATCTGGCTTTTGGAATCCGAAAGCAGTTTCAACCTCTTCCTTCTGCTTTTCAGTCAAACTCAACCCATCAAAAAACTTTCCAAACTTAGCGTCTACAGTCTTATTAAACCCATTACTTTGGATGTCTCTGGTAAAAGTTTGGAAAGTTTCTTGGCCATACTTACCAGTATCTTGCATCTTTTGACCAAATTGGGCCATAGCTCTCTTTGTTTCACTGCTTATGTCACTTGATTGGATTTGATTCAAACCCGGTCTTATTACTGATTCATGGACTTCGTTGACTGATTTAGCAACGGTGGATGAGAACAACCCCCAACCTTTACTAAGAGTTCCCAAAGGATCACTTTGGAAGTTGTCAACGGTAAAGTTAGCAAGAGATCCCTTGTTACCTTCTGCTGGTGCTGGGGTGTTACCAAATCCACCGTATTTACCACCTTGAGATGGTGGTAAATCTTCCGGTCTAGCATCATTTAAATTACCTAATTCAGCAAAATAAGCTTCATTCTTAACCTTCTGATCATTAGAAACTCTTGAAGCAGTACGGCGGTTTTGAATAGCGTCCTGGTTGGAGTTTGGGTTAGAGTTGTTAACCGCGTTATTTGAGCTGGTGCCCGAGTTAGAGTTACCGCTAGCATCGGGTAAAGATTCACCACTGTGATCTTTGGGCACGAATTCCTTACCTTCTACCAGGCAGCTCAACTTCTCCTTGTAATCTTCGGCCACGTAATTATCATACTTTAACTTTGCTGGTAACGAGGAATCGAGTCCGTTATCTTCAAAGTAAGCCTTCAAATTATCATTACCACCGTGTTCCATTCTCAAAACTTCTTCAGGCTTGAACTGATCCATGGTGATGGATCTGACGAATGAGATATGGACACCTAAACCTCTGTGGATACCGGCACATTCAAGACAAATGAAAATACCAAATTTGGGCGACGCCCACTGTGGATTTGGGGCACTACAGTCAATACATTTCTTGTTACTCCCACTCTTTTGTAGAACGAGCAATTTTCTACGTGTTTCTGGGTCTATGGACATCTAGTCAAGGAGTTCGATAGTTTGTTCACTGATAAGCAATAATTTGAAACGGCAGCAGTTTAACGCTTCAAACAATTTAATCGCGTTGAAAATTGAGATCGATGTACAATCAATTCTCGTTAAACAGTGAGCTATATTAAACCGTGTAAAATATGTATAAAAGTCTACAGCCTTTATAGACTGTTACAAATCTTTGGTAGTTGTTTAGTATATACCTCTATGATGTTTCTGAATATTTTTGAGCTTTGACCTATTTTACTTTTTTATTAGCTGGTTTTTGTAATATTCACATTTTATTTGTGTTGACATTTACTTACAATCAATAAATTATATTACTAACATATACTATATAAATTCAAAAATCAAAGCTTTTCCTTAGGATCGCTATTAAGTTCCACAATCAGAACAGGATAGCCATGTCTTTCAGAGAAACTATTTAAATGCCAAGATGCACCGTCAACTACATGAATCGTACCATTGACATAACTAGCAGCAGGGGAGAACAAAAAGATAGTCGATTGTGCAATATCTTCAATAGTTCCATATCTTTGTAAAGGTATCCTACCAGAAGAATCCTCTTGTCCTTTTCCCCTAAGCCTGTCGAACCCTTCTGTTGAAGCAATGATACCTGGTGCAATACAGTTAGATCTGATACCCAAAGGGCCCAATTCCACGGCAAGTGCATTGGATAAAGCGTCCACACCCGCCTTGGCGGCACCCACATGGATTTGGAAAGGAACACCATAGTAGTGCAAAGTGGCACTTACAAAAAGAATAGCACCCTTATTCTTACGGAGTTGTTCAAAGCATGCTTTAGCGGTATTGTATGATCCCAATAAGTCAATTGATACCACTGACTTGAATGCATTCGATGACAAATGATTGAAATCACTTAAGAAGTTACCAGCAGCTCCGGCAATAACGTAGTCTATTCTTCCCAATTCTTGAACCGTCTTATCTACTGCCTTCACTATGGAATGAACATCCCTTACATCGACTCCACTGCAAGAGACCACGCGAGCCCCAGGACGTAAGGATTCAATTTCTCTGGCTGCTTTATCAGTCTTTTCAACATTTCTACCAACAATTGCAGCATTAGCACCAAGTAAAACTAGTGCCTCAGTTTGAGCCCTACAAATTGTACCGGCACCTCCCGTAACAAACACCACTTTCCCTTTGAAGACATCAGACTTCCAAGGCCCATTCTCTATGAATTCTTTATCGATAGCCATTATAATATCAAGGGCTTAATCCAAAATATATTACAATTATATCGAAATCGAGTATCTTGTGATTGTCCGAGACTTCTCCACAAATTAATATTCGCAACCTCGGACCGGTTAAAATCAACTACAAGTATGGAAGGCTAATAAAAGAAGGTGTTACGGAATAATATATATAATACATATAATTACAAGGGAAGAATATTCTCTTAAATTAATATCACCATGAGAAGTGTTAACACATCTATTATCAAATCTTATCATTAAACTCATTAGGTTAAATTAGTCGTGATTGGGATCACCAAGGGATTGCTTCTTTGTTTGTACGTCATTATCCAAATCATCAGAAGGTGGTCTCTTTTCCTTGTTAGTTTCATATTCTTGTTGAATCGCTTCAAAAAGATTACGGTGCCCCATCTTACTTGGTGAGAAATCACTAAATGAGGTGATCCTCTTGTCATCATCATCAAAATCTTCATCATCTTCCTCATCCTCTTCAACATCATCGTCATCTATTATATCTCCATCTGTGTGCAAGTCTCCATTGACATTGACAGTCCCACCAGACATAGATGTGTTCTTGGAATCAAGCTGCTCATATAACCTTATGAGGTTAGCTCCTGTCTTGACATAGCTGAGCTCTTCCAAGCAAAATTCTTTGTAGTTGTTATAAATATGGGCCAATAATGCCCTAAAAACTGCCTTGTTCTTACCGATTGGTGAGTGTACGAGAACTTCAAGCAAAGACAAGCATGTCGAATTAGCAAGATTGTTTGTCCTTGAGACTTCACTAAAAAAAGTGAAGAAATCGTCCATGATATTATGCTGAATGATGTATCTTGTATAGATCTTGTCATTCAATGCTAAAACATTACTTAGACAACTCACGGCACTCAATTTCAAGGAAATCTTACATTTCAAGGTCAATAATTTGCTGACACCAAGAAGGAGATTGTTTTCGATAAAGAATGACCGGTGAAGGGGTTTCTCGTGAGCAGAAGTGCAAAATGAAAGCAAATCACATAACTGCTGACATAGCAATTGGTCTTGTAAGATTGTTTGAACTAAATCAGGGCTAGGATCATCACTATTAGCCAAGGCTATCAAATTTTCATACATCAATGGAGCAACTGCAGTGTAAAATGCTTTGAAATAGTTGTCGGTGCTGATATCATTTTTGGTATTTGGAGGTACATATTCTGCAATACCACCGTTCTCATCAGCTTTGCCAATATTTTGATCTAAAAGTACTTTCAAGGCTTCAAAAGCTTGTGTTTTCAAACCAAAGTTCTTTTCCTTCAATAACAGCTCCACTAATAAAGTGATGAGAGTCATGTCATCTGATAACTTCAAGACAAGGTCTTTTTCTTCTATTGTACTTTCAATCTGTAAGTTTTCGTTGTACTCCACTGGGGGGTCTGAGTTATCAATAGCCTCGTTAGTGTTTATAGAATTCACTAAGGACACATCTTGCTCTATGATACTGACAATCAACTCAGTACCCAAAGCTTTTATTGCCAAATCATCATCATTTAAAGAGAATCGTATCATCTCTATCAATCCATGCTGGATCAACTCAGAAAAGAAAACAGTTCTTTGAGCGGGTGGTAAGTTCTTTGTTAATAGAACATATTGGTGGAGGAGTTTGACACCATTTTTCTGGAGACTCAGGTCTATATTCTTGTTAGAATCCTGATAGAACGCAAAAAGTTTTTCCAAGAAGTTGTTACTTTGATGAGAATCTCTTAAGAATTCTAGCAATGAGATTTGATTTATATGAATCAATGCATTTAACAAGTTGAGGGTCGGGTCATCAATGAATCTCGCCAAAATAACATCTTTCAAAAAAGTATAATAGAAATCCTTCTTGAAGATGTTCAATTCCTCCAGGTCATCATCAATTGGAAGTTGTATGACCATTTTGAAGTTGGCTTTCTCTTTTAAAAACTGCCGATGACACGATTTCTGGTTAGGGAATTCGGCATCATATTCTAAAATGCCAATTACTCCGAGTATCTTTTCCTCAGTGGAAAGGAAGTCTTGAATTATAGAACTGTCACTGTACAAAATCAATGACTTAATAATCTCGCTTAAGGAGTAAAGATTCATTAGGTTATGTTCTTTTTCTGATTTATTGAATACTTTTATTAAATCAAGAAGGTATGATTTCTCCTTTAAATATTTCAGAACACATGCTTTGGAGAAATTCGTGGTGGACGCTTGATTGATTGCTTCTAAGATATCTTCAAGGTTGTGCATGGTAGGAATATCAGGGTAACCTACAGGCCCAGTGATTAGTTCTGTTAAATCATTTGTAGTACCATTTTCGTCTGCAATCTGGGTATTCGATATCACGTAATACAAGGATATGTCTGGACTCAAATTCTCTTGCTGTACTTTGACGATAAATTCACATAAATCAGCACATCCTTCAGTTTCTTGGAATGATAAGGCAATGTCCTTACCGGAAGGGTCTGTCCATACTATTAATGTATCTTGTTGTCTTTGATATTGAGTGGTTCCTTCCAAAAATGCTTTCAAAATGATCTTGTCCAGATCCAATTCATTGCGTACCAAAAAGAATGGTTTATTCGTATCCTTTTCTATTTCACCTGTACAAAATCCAGTACCATTATCTAACCAGTTATCATCCTTCAAGAGGTAAACTTTGACCCTTCGTTGGGCCTTCGCTATTTCTATATTCTGTTTGATTTCTTCGTCATCTCGTTGGCCTGGGGAGTCATTATTGTTATCTTCAGCTTCTTTAATATTGTCATCAGCTTGTTCAATTAAGCTTTGTCTGGTGTCATCTGGAGTACCATCATGTGAATTAATTTCATTGTCGCCTATAGGCTCTACAACATCCAGATTAGTTGTGTGTACTTGATTTGAACCATTGGATTGCATAACAACTGAACTTGTCATTATCATGAGAGCTATATTGCATGAACTCAGCTATTAACGCGTCGTATTTTAGGGTTGTAATAGCTTTTGATTAGTAAATCCTGCGGGTCGCTTTCAAGGAATCGGATATCCAGGAAAATATATCAGCCTTGATTACTCTCTATACGTGATTACTGATTTCTGTATACTTGTCAGTAGAGTCGCTCTCTTCGAGACTGTTTTGGTGAACAACTTTATCTTTTGCGCGAGTAGGAAATGCGAAGTCCCTAAGACTTGCTTCTATACAGAATTAATTTGCAGCGCCTTTGGTTTGTGCAAGTTTTAAAGAGTTGTGTCTGGTGGAAGTTTATACTGAGAATATTTATGGCATATGTACAAGACAATATTCAAACTATTACGTTAATGACAAAGTAAAGCAGCACTAGTTAAGTTTCTTAACCAATCAACTTTATCTACATCATGAGTATCTTCAACTTCACCCCACTGTTTGGTTTGAAAGATGGTTTCAAGATTACCAAGCTCGATAATTTCGTCTATGGTTTTGAAGAAATGTTCATCTTCAGTAGCTTTATTGACTTGGAATAAATCTTTTTGTCTTTGGGAGTCAAAGACATTGGACCTTAGCAATGAAATACCACAAAGGAACGATTTTGAGGTTAAAACAGCCTTCTCTAAAGCAACAAGCTCATAGGTTGATAATTGGTTCAACCAGTCCAACACGATACTCTGGGTGGTCAAGTTCTGTTGGTTTCCTCTTAATCCATCTGTTTCACAATCCAAGTATTCCAATTTTACTTTATAGTCCTGGGATGGTAAAAGGTTACCTCTTTTTAAAGCCCAGTTGGTGAAGAAATCTTCATATTCCCTGACTAATGGAAGATACAATTCTTGCTGCTTCTCTCTCAAAGCACCCTCGTATTCTTCTACCGTTGTTAATATAAGACAAGTGTCAGTATCAAAGTACCTTAACAAGTTAATCTTGATATCATCTAACCTACCGACTTTAGCAACCAAATCGGTGTTGTCTCTATGAATTTCATTTGCATAAGACAAATCAACAGATCTAGCAGCGATAGAGGTTAATGGCAAGGAGTTTGTCTGGATCTTCAAATCAGGAAGATTGCTCCATTCATGTTGGACTAAATGGGCAAAATACTTCTTTTCTTCAGGTAACGAAAGCGGGAATCCTAATGGGGTCTTCAATGTCTTCCCATCTAATTGCACTTCGTACTGCTTGGTTTGCTCATTGAACGAGGTTTCAACCTTTTCCCAAAACTTAGTCAAGGTCTTTGATAGCCTATTGGTGTCACTTTTTATGTTAGACTCAACAGTTTTATCGGCTCCCAATGGTTGGACTATAGGGTTATAGCCTTTGATACTTCCTCCCGTAGCTCTTAAGGGTGGAATGGCCGAAACTCCACGAACAAATGTTCTTGAAGCTAAACTGCTTTTAAATCCTATTTTCAACATGTGTGGGAATAACGATTTTTTCAAAAGATCGAGCGTTCTTTCAAGTTGATCGAAATTTGAGACTGTACTTCAATATGTCGATGAATCCTGAATCATTACAGAAGCTCTTGTTGGAGATGGATAACCAGCTCAACAAGTCAAGAGCTGAGTTGTCTATGTGTGATCTCCAATTAAGCAGAGTGGAGACGAACTTGAGTTTAATTAACCAAACCAGAAAGTCATTGAAACAGACTTGCGATAGCGACAAAAATGAAAGAGTCTGGAAAGGTATTGGCAAGGCTTTTGTGGCCACAGATGTGAACACGTACTTGGAAGAAGTGTCTAAAGATGAAAAGGAATTCACAGACAGCAAGAAGAGTTTAAACACCAAAAAACATTACTTGGAAACCACGTTGAAAAATACCATTGACAACATGACCAAGCTTGTTCCTTCTAAGCCATGAATGTGGGCTCCCATTGTGTATATATTTTACTTATCTACTGTTCTAATGTGGTTTAAAATTTTGTATATTAATAATATCGTCATATCTCATTAACTACTATCATCTTCATCAACCCCATCGTCTAGAATTCTTCTTTCAATATCATCCTGGGCGGATTGCTGTTTGGATTTCGCCATTCTCTCTGTGAGAAACTCATTTATGTTGTCTTGTAAGCTGGTTATTTTGGATCTCAACTGACCTAATGGAGTGTCACTAGCTTCGGTTGGCTTATCTCTATCTGTTCCACCAGCCTTGATGACAATATCGGAAATCTGGGTAGTTCTACCGTTAGTAGAATGAGGCCCTTCACCAACACCTATCGTCTGCTCTTGAGGGAAATCAGGGGCCGTATACCTGGCCACTGGAGTTGAGTCAGTCATAGATACTACAAAAAATGAGATGCGAACTTTCAAGGTATATGATGCTAAGAATTAAATTACATAAAGGGATTTGAAATCAGGAACAGTAATCTTGAATAGGAATCTTCTGGGCGATATTGGCGTAAGCATTGAACTTGATTTCAATGATTTCGTCTTGTGAGAATGGTAAGTAAGGGATTTCAAAACATGATGATGCCATTAAATAACCGTAAAACACCCTCAATACACTCTCATCGGCAATTATTAATACGTCTCCACTCATTCTTTCCATTTCAAGTATCAATGGTTCTATTTTAATGGCCAAATCATGGTACAGCTCCGCACGAGAATACCTATGATGATAAGGATCTCTTAAGAATTGCTCGTAGTCAGTTGGATAAGCCGCTTCGATTTCGTCTTCAGACATGGTACCAACAACCCCGGGATTCTTCTGTGACAATTGAATTCTATGTCTTACATTGATGTCTGCAGCACGTAAATATCTAGTTGTTTCTATGGTTCTTTTACGTACAGAAGTCCACACAACCATTGAATTTACATCCACTCCATCGGCACCAGCTGGAAGATGTTTCTCATTCACAGAGAACAGTCTCTTTGGTTTTAATGAAGTAGGAGTATTAGTTCCAGGAGTTCCATCTCCTTCTTCGGCATCAAGGTTAATATCTTCCACATACTCCTTTCCTTGTTGTTTTAAATAATCTATCAAAGTATAGCTTAAATTCTTGGCGTACCTGCGACCCTCTGAATCTAATGGTGGATCATCACTATAGTTAATCGAGTTATTGTGACATCTAGCAAAGAATACTGATCCCGATTTAATCCTTGAATTCATTAAGAAAAACACCACTTTATTGATCAAGTATCCATAATTAGAATTATGTAACTCAATACGGTCCCCAAAATTGATAAACTTAATGTAGGATAAGTGATTGCTATCATCTGCTTGACCCATTTCTTGATAGTACGGTGTTAATGCCTTAATTCTATCACTGTAATCCTTGTACGCCTTTTCATAATCCCAATTGGCGTAATCTGGGGAAGACTTGGCGGCGGACTCCATGTTCTTCATGATGATAGAATCATCAGTTACAGAGCTCTCGATAAACAACGTTTGAATGTTAAGTTTCTTGAACTTCTGGTGCAATTCAAACCTGTTCTTTGGGAACGGATTCACCGCGTCGTAAATAGCCACCTGTCCCCTATCGTTTTCAAAGAAGTTCAACATATCATTTGTACATTCATAGATGATTTTCAATCTCATATCAGTGTCATCAATAAACAAGCTCTGATCCAAATCATCAAAATTCCGTCTACGATAATCACCCAAGTGGAAAGAGTGTGTCTTAACCCCAAGCCATCTCAAATAACGAGTCAACGAAACCGATAAATGTGTTTTACCTCTACCAGGTAAACCAGCCAACACAATACAAATCTTACCGGCGTGAAACAATCTACCAGACTCAGTTGAGTACAATTGTGCAGGGGAGATATGGTTGGCGTCTATTTCTTTATGTACACCATCAACTCCCGTGATATCACTCAACCTTCTTTTCCCTAAATTAGAAGCTTCTTGTGGTCTCTCAACCAAATTTGGTTTACTGCTATCATGGAATGACCATCTTTTCTTTGTTCTTCTCCCAGTAGAAAGTTGTCTTCTCATATTGGTTGCATCCAAAGGCTCTGATCCAAAGCCGTTGGTGATTTCACATTCGTTTTCCAACGCATCTTGATTTGATGATGAAGACATATCTACTCAAGTTTAATTAGTTCCCCAAGTTATTTTCCTGCCGCGATTTGGTTTTGTCCCTTGACACAAAAGAGAAATAGAAGAAACGATTACCAAGTTTGTACAGCATTATATTACATTCATATTAAATACTTAATTTTTTATTTATGTATAAACGTTTCGTGTTAATATGAAATGATTTATTCAGATTTACCACCCTTTCTTTCAATTAAAGCCTTTCTGTCTTTGTCCAAATGTAATTTAGTGATGACAACCTTAGATGGGTGCAAGTTGATTGGAACAGAAGCACCGTTAGACTTTTCCTTTTGAACTTTGTCAACTTGGATAGCAAATTTCAATCTGTAGACAGAAGAGATCTTACCTTCAGAACCCTTCTTTGAACCTCTGACGACTAAAACTTCGTCTTCCTTTCTGATTGGGAGGGACTTGATGTTGTATTGTTCTCTTAATTCCTTAGATAATGGGGCAGATAACAACTTTCTTCTTTCGATAGAAGAAGCAGAGAAGTGAGCCTTTCTAGCTTTAGAACGGGAAGATGAAACGTCTAAATTATTGTTAGTATTAATTATTGGTCAAACATGAATGGATGAACTTTGAACTTGAACGCTATTGGAGGAGTCACACTTAAAATATACTAGGGTTTTAATGTGTGATGGTTGGGTTTAATGAGAATAATTGAAAGAAGCGATAGGCTTCGGTGTTTCAAAATAACAGGATATTTGAGCTGGTAAGCAGGTCGTTGACTTGGGCTGTGTTTCTACACTTCAGGGAGTTCATCCTTTCATACAAATTATTGGAGTATCATACCTTGACTGATCTTGGCCATTTTCGTCTATGTGGTTTATTGAAATTAAAAAATCAATTGAAAAATTCCTATAACTGATGAGAATTTTTTTCCTCACAGACTGGGAGGTTAGAGTTACACAAAAATACCACTTCGCGAATTTGCCAGTCATAGGGTTTCAGCCCTGCAATATAACCTGTAAGTTATGATGAGTTAATTGCATGCAGCTAAATGAGTATTATAGCAATAGGTATGCTGTAGTGTTGGAAGTTAGCTGTGGAATTCGAGGAGCAAAAAAGAAACACTACTGTATAGTCACAGACATTACATTCAAAAAGTTAAAGATCAGCCCCCGGCGGGACTCGAACCCGCAATCACTATCTCCGGAGGATAGCACCTTAACCAATTAGGCCACAGGGGCGGATCTAACTTGCAAAGTTGCTTTTCGTAGCTACATCGATAAGTATATTACTTTTTATAAATTGCCAACGAAAGCCTTTATTGGAAGTTTAGTTTGGATGCCATGCATTTCTTCCCTTGAATACATAGATGATAATATTGAATTCATAAAGGGGAGCAAAATCCCGAACAAGTTTGCATCTTGAAAACCTGGCACAGAACTATGAGCTTCTTCACGAAGTATTTCTCGGCTTCATATTCTTCTTTAATACCAGAACTTCACTTATACTCCGCCTTAATGGTTACTAATTTATCCAAGGGCTACACATTTGTATAGGGAATCGACAAAACGAGTATTGCATTCATAATCTGTAGATGGTTATGACTGAACAAATACCTGCTTACAAAGTCATATCTAAGTAAAGGTGAAACGAAAACTTAGAAGCTTCGGAGACATTTGAAAGCCTGTTTGTTATTTTCATAGCGTTAACACCAGAAAATTATTGAAAATTGTTTCTAAAGAAATCACCTCAATTTGCAAAAATGCCTCGTCAGACGTGCCAACCTATCAGGGAAGCGTGTTTGCTTGAAAGTCTTCGGCAATACAGATAGAAACCAGTCTACCTAAATAATCTACTTATACAAAAGAAAACTCCAAATATACCGTTTTATGAGAGAAACTACTGGCTGCAAAAATTGACACTCGCATTAAAACATCAATACCTAATGGTGGTATACACGTTTACCAATAACTAGTTCATTCACGAATTTATCCTCTGAAGCTGGAGATATGTGCTTTGTAATTGAGCAGCCATCTTCACCCTCAAGGATATCCAATACGTCCCTTGGAATTGACATATGACTCATATTGTCAAATTGACCACCTTCAACTTCCTCAGCAAAGCGAGTTGAACGAGAATCAGAAGACTCCATTTTCAGCAACTTCCCGGGGAAAAAGGCAAAACCTTTCTCGTTCAAGGTCTCTTCATCGTTAGGACCAGTGGGTGAAAGTGGAGGCGAGCTCCCGTTGGTGCTTGAAAGATACAATGATGTGGCAGAAGAGATGTTTCTAGCATTATTAGCAATGGAAGCCCAGATGGACGTGAACGGCAAAAGGGTGACGGTTAGGGTGGTACTAATATGAATCAAAATATCATTGTATCCTGAAAATGCATAGGCAAGAATGGTCAATATGGTGGGGACAAACAATGTCTGGGTAAACATAATAAGCAAGACATGGTAAGCCAGGAACTGTTTGAGCCCCAAGTATCTTCTTGTTCTAATGGCCGAAACAAGCTTGACCACCAAGACCACACTCATGGTAATGACCGACGCAGAAAAGAGGATGGGTGGTAATCCACTTACCCAACTATCCATTATGTAGGGTTGTTGACTGTAGAATAAGCTTTGATACTGTTTGGTATTTGCAACCGCACTGTTGACATAAAAACCAAACGTTATGGCCATGAACACACAAGAGACAACGGTGAAACAGAGGCCAAAGACTCTAACTTCAGGACTCTTGAAAATGATGAAGATTTGGTATGTGAAAGATGTTTGAATCAAAAGCACCAATAAGATCATGACTGCATTTGCAGCAACACTAACTTTATAGTATGCCTTGTCTGATTCAGGAATCACCCCCGTAAATGAAGATGTTATAGAACTCAAAGGACACAATAAAAACCCAAGGAACAATGCCGACCGTATGATTGCAACAAGCAAGATTACTTGATTCAAAGCAAATATGACTGTATGTTTATTTCTTATAAAAAGCACAAGAAGACAAAAGAACGAAAGACATACGGTGATTGTACAGGCATGTATGACTGTGTACTTGATAAAAAAACTCATTTGACCATCGATATCTCCAAAAGTCACGCTCAGCACTGAATCAGTCATTGGGATACTGAAATTTAACGGAATGTCCTGGGGATGGGCGATTAAATCCACGGAGCTCATTTTGAGGTAGTTTTTAAAGTACACTGGACTCTGGGGACACAAGGGTTTAAATACCCAAGCCCACCATACACCAGATAGAGATTAATGTTCTTGTTGCAGCATGTTTCAGCGGTGAAAATAATTACTGCTTTTGGAACCCTCAACGGAAATAGGCCTCAGATCTTTGCAGCAATTTTTTATGTGCACCCAAAAGCGAAATCAAATTGTCACAAAATCAGAGTGGTTACAAATTAGGATATATTACGAGGTATGGATCGAATGGCTAATCATTTCTGGTCAAACTTTCGACCACACTTACAATACGATTTTAGTGATATAATGCTTAACCGGACAGAGAAAATTTATCAAGGGGCGTAAACATCAATAAGGAGAAATGAGTTGACCATGTGTGGCTATAAAATATATGTACGTTGTTCGAATTAGGCTGGGGCGATATACCTGGTCGAGATGGTAGTCCTTTTGAGGTGCAAAACACAAACAGGCCGTGTGATGGTTCGCAATCTGTTGCAGCTGGGCTCCTTCATGTATGCCAGCCATGCTCCAGATGTACGGGGTGCTAATAGAATAATGTCCTGAAGCCGTTGGCTCAAGTTAAGTTACAAGGACACCTATCCCACCTCTCATGCTCGATGTTGATTGTCGCGAAATTTTCAGGTCCGCCTTTCTTTTGTCAGACAAAAAACCTCATAAACAACTCATAGTTAGTTTTAATAACTCTTCTTACCCATTCTAGAACTCAGCTAAGGCTCGGAAAATTGCACCACCATTGGAGCCGATTTATACATTCATCCAGTGTGTTTGGAATAGCGATATTATTGACTTGCATTAAGCATAATTCCACAGCATCCCTCCCTCCACTCAATTAACTATGTCTTATCAACCATCTGGTCAAGCAGACCAGCAGGATAATTCCGAACCAAAAGACATCTCCATGGTTGATGTATCTAATGCATTAAATGAAGTTTCCCAGGACTCCCCATCATCCAGTGAGTACCAGACACCTGTTAGGAGAAAGTCAACCCTAATTTTAACCGATGAAGAGCATACCAAACTCGAAGAATCAACCCCTGAAAATGATAATATGAACGTGGACCGAAGTCAAACAAATTTGTCTCAAGGCACCAATTTCCCTGGAAATGAATACCAAGACCCAAATACCCAAAACAAACCTAATTCACCAGGAGGCCATAATATTCAAGAACAAGTAGGCAATACGAACACAGCACCTACAGCGGGTCAACCACCAGCTGAACCTGATTTGACTGCCACGGTTCCTGTCGAAATCAAGTGGACTCAAGGAGGTGAAAAAGTCTACGTTACTGGATCATTTACAGGGTGGAGAAAGATGATTGGATTGGCTCGCCAGCCAGATAATAGTTTTATGATAACATTGGGTTTACCAATGGGAACCCATAGATTCAGATTTGTTATTGATAATGAGTTGAGATTCAGTGACTATTTACCTACAGCTACCGATCAAATGGGTAACTTTGTGAATTATGTTGAAGTAACTCCAGAAAATGTTCGCCTTTACGTGGAACAACAACAAGAGGGCTCCGAAGACGAAAGATTGGAAGCCGAGAGTCAAGTGACAGATGAAGAGCCTTCTCAGGGTGATATAGAGCAGCCGACCTCGACAGCTCTGCGCAAAAGTTCTATTTCGAGAACAACTAGAAGCGATTCCATGTGGGGTTTAACGAATGATGATGATGACATGGGAAATGGTTATTCAAGATACCATGAAGAAGATGGAGATAGTGGGTTGAATAAGACTTATCAATTCATCACCGATATTCCACCAATCTTCGTTGATCCTAAGGTGATGGAACAATACTATATTGCCATTGAAAAGCAAGCTAAAAGTCAAAATGGTCAACAAGCATGGTTACATCCACCACAACTTCCACCCCATTTAGAGAATGTGATATTGAACAATTTCAATTCAATGGATCGTGACAATAACTCGGGTGCTTTACCTATACCTAATCATGTTGTATTAAATCACCTTGCAACTACCAGCATTAAGCACAATACTTTATCGGTAGCCTCAGTGGTGCGGTATAAGCGTAAATACGTAACACAAGTGTTGTATGCTCCTTTACAACAGTAAGGTTTGTAAACTACAAATGAATCAAGAGATACAATCAATCGACTACAAGAATGTTTTTAACAGTCATATACTAAACTAGCATAATACGTATAAATTAGTAACGATCGCCGTAGCCAGAACGTTCAGAGTCTCTTCCAGAAGATCCATATGAATCGTTTCCACCTCTACCGGAGGAGCCAGATGATCCGTAAGAATCGTTACCACCTCTACCGGAAGAACCAGAGGAGCCGTACGATCCAGAGCCAGAAGAGCCATAAGAATCGTTACCACCTCTGCCAGAAGAACCAGAAGAGCCATAAGAATCGTTACCACCTCTGCCGGAAGAGCCAGAAGAACCGTAAGAATCGTTACCACCTCTGCCAGATGATCCATAAGAACCAGAACCAGAACCAGAAGAACCATAAGAATCGTTACCACCTCTTCCAGAAGATCCAGAGGAGCCGTATGAATCACCACCTCTTCCCGAGGAACCTGAGGAACCGTAAGAGGACGAGCTGTTACCAGACGAGCCGTATGAGGAAGATTCATTCTTTCTGTCGCTTCCTGAGGACTTGTGCTTGGAAGAACCTCTGTTGTTATCCTTCTTTCTGTCTTCGTTAGAAGAAGAAGAGGAGCTTGAATCAGATCTTGATCTGTTTTTGTCACCACCTAAGCCGAAAACCATATTATAAATTTAAATTAGAATTTATTGATTGAACTATCAAAAGATTGAAAAATCGATAATAACTAGTAACACCTGCAATTGTTCAACTATTTATACCTGGTCCAAATGATGAGTGAACACAATTGCCTAGAAAACAGTGCGGCGCATTGATGCAAGTTCCTCGATATCGACCTCAAAGTTACATCACTCCGTCACGGAATTTCATGGGTTGCTTGTTAGCAGGGCATTTTCAGTGGCTGCGGAGGAAATTGATTTCAGGTACAAAGAAAATCTGGGGTTATGCGCGACAAAGGATTTCTGAACCGATTTCAACAATATGCCAGACCACCAGCAACTAAGTGAAATTGTGGATTTGGTAGTAGCTCAGTTGGTGGCGAAGAGTAAATATGAATGGTATTGATCAATTGACAGATCCAATTGACCAATTGAGGCGCAATTAAAATTAGGTAGCCGTTCATATTACAACATTCCAACCACATGAAATTTGTGCTTGACAATAAGCAGAATGATATAGGAGACACCAGAATCATCACGAATGTTTCTCCATTCAAACATCCGTCTGCACGGTCACGTGCGGCGGGTTTCTATTATTAACGCACACTAGCGACCCCGAAAGTGAAACTAGTAGTTACAGAATGCACAGAACAATACGCGATGTACCCTATACAGTAGAAATTGTTAAAGTCACAGTTTTCAAGCATCCATTACTGTTTGACCAATTGAACAGGTTTAGGCCAATTTAAGGTTTAACTTTAAAAGTGGGTTAAGGATTAACCATTTATTCTTGCAAGCATCAAGCCTTGCTTTGGCAGTAAATTTTATCAACTTGGTTGGGGTGGGAAGCTCATAACCAGTCAGGAACGGTTTTGTTTTTCACGGTAGATTTGATTTCACGGTAAAGTTTACATTCCACAGTTGAGTTATTGGCACCTCACGACTATTACCTAATTAGTGTGGTGCATAGTCGTTCTCAATTGAATTGACTCTTCAAAGAAAAAGGGGGTGGGGATTGCTGGGAGCAACCGATTAACAAAAGGAATCCTTACAATATATCCGCATATGGATAGCTAAGAGTTCATACATTAGAATTAAATACTACTATTTAATTAGTATCTGTCATTGTCTCTGTCATTATCTCTGCTGTTACCACCGTAGGAGTTGGAGGATCCGTAGGAGTCAGAGCTTGAGCCATAAGAGCCAGAATTGGATCCACCAAATCCAGATCTCTTGTTGTCGTCGTCATCATCGTTTCTGGATGATCCGTAAGAGCCAGAATTGGATCCACCAAATCCAGATCTCTTGTTGTCATCATCGTCATCGTTTCTGGATGATCCGTAAGAGGAGCTTGAACCTCCAAATCCAGATCTCTTGTTATCGTCGTCATCATCGTTTCTGGATGATCCGTAAGAGGAGCTTGAACCTCCAAATCCAGATCTCTTGTTATCGTCGTCATCATCGTTTCTGGATGATCCGTAAGAGGAGCTTGAACCTCCAAATCCAGATCTCTTGTTATCGTCGTCATCATCGTTTCTGGATGATCCGTAAGAGGAGCTTGAACCTCCAAATCCAGATCTCTTGTTGTCGTCGTCATCATCATCGTTTCTGGATGATCCGTACGATCCAGAACCAGAAGAACCGTAGGAGTCAGAGCCTCCTCTACCAGAAGAACCGTAGGAATCAGAGCCTCCTCTACCAGAAGAACCGTAGGAGTCAGAATCTCTGCCAGAAGAACCGTAAGAATCGGAAGAAGATCCTCCGTAACCGGATCTGTCATTGTCGTTGTCTCTTCCAGATCTTTCGTTTCTGTTGTTATCTTTGTCGTCACTGCCGAATCCAAGCACCATTTTTAAGTCAATTAGTTTTAGGTAATTGATTGCAAAGGCTCAACTGTTGTCTTTATACTAATTTTTAAGCCCCCACATGTTGAAATTTCATTGAGGGCTATAGCCTAATTTGCCATTGTGCCATCGTGGTCGTCAAGGAGCTGGAATTTGAGGGGGCGTATGTCAAGTATATACGCGCCCCATCTGGACCACACTGCCGTCAAATACAATATAGGGTTAGACAATTGCTATCCACAGTTAATATTATCTACCCTGATCGTGGAATTGACAAACCTAACTTCTCCCCCCAATAATAATTATGGGTTCTGCCCCTTTCTTGGGCCTTTCGCAGTTTACCTCAACTGGGGAAAGCTGCAAATATCGCACTTGTCATTATGATGCCGGCAAATTTCATCTTGTCAAAAAGAACAGTTCCTGCGTCAGATCGAACATACCGTCATTCGTTTCATTGCGATGGTCGGCTAGCTGATGTGATGGGGTCACATGTTTGCCTTGACGACCAATTGTTTCTTTCGTGGAATGTTGGTCTCGGCGACAAATAGACGACTCAATCGTGTATGGCTGCTTACATTATTGCAGCTGCGCGGATTTTGACAATGATAATTCATCGAAAAGGTTAGGCAGTACTGGTTGTATTTTAGATAGTTATCAGATTGTCGTGCTTTGAAATTACGTAGCCAATGATGATGTGTCGAGGGTGTAAGTTAACAGCCCGGCAGCTCAAAGACTGAAGTTTAATACAGACTTCAAGGAGTACTACGTGCCTAGCAGGCGCCTTTCCTGTGTTCCGACTGTATATGTACATTAATGGTTCAATGGTTAAATATGATTAATGGTTTCTATCTGCAGTACGTGGTTTTGCCTTTAAAACGTTATCGACTCTTAATAACACTTCAGCTGCTTCTGAAGCACTCGATACCACCGCCTTCTTTAGCATATAAGATTCGACTATTCCCAAATCTCTCATATCAGCAACAACTCCTTGGTTTAAATCCAACCCAGAAGTCGTCATACCATTATAAATGGCGGAACGTAATTTAGTGACTAACTCTGAAGAATCAAAACCAGCGTTATCAGCAAGAATAGATGGCAATTGTCTCAATGCTTTAGCAAATGATTCAATGGCTAAAGCCTTTTTACCAGTTTCATTAGCGGCTGTTTGATCAACAGCTTTAGACATGATCATTTCGGAACATCCTCCACCTAAACAAGTCTTTGGTTCTCTAGTAGTTTGTGACAATACAGATAAGGCATCATGTAATGATCTTTCAGCCTCTTCCAATCCATGTTCCGTGGCTCCTCTCAATACAATAGTACAGGCTTCTCCAGCACGAACACCAGAGAACTTCAACATACTTGTTTCTCCGATTATAATTTCCTCAATGGATTTACAGTATCCTAATTTTGCATCTTCTGGGTTATCGAAAGTAGAAATGACTTCACCGCCAGTGACAAGAGCTAATCTCTCAATACCATCAAAGTCTGCATGCTCGATGGAGTTAATTTTGGCCTCAGAAAACAACAGTTCGGGATAATCATAGATCAATTGTCTATTAATGAAACATCCAATGTCATACTTTTTGATCTTGTCAACCTTGCTCTTCATTTTAAGTTTTTCAGCTTTTTCTAATTCAGCTAATTTGGAGGTGGAATCGACTTTGAATTTGGCACCAAAAATCTTCACTTTATCTGTGTCCATTGATGTGTTTGCAATTAAAATATTAACATCCTCGATCTTCTTGGGTTGGTTGATACCGAACTTTTTCTCCAATATGAAACCTTCATCAAGAAAAGAGTCTGATAACTTTCCTCCCGGTATCTTAATGATTTGAATGTTGTTGAGGTTTGTACTTCCTTTCAACCTTAACACTGCGTCTACTGCTAATTTGGCAAAATGCTCCTTGTCTTGAGATAAAATCTTAGATGATAAAGTAGTCTTTGCAATATTGATCAAATCTTTTCTGAACAAGTCTTCATTCTTACCGTTATCAACAGCAGCCTTGGTCAAAGCTTCAATGGCAGCACGGCTTGCAATTCTATAACCTTCGATAATGGTTTGGGGATGGATTTTCTTATTAATCAAGACCTCAGCTTCTCTTAATAATTCAGCAGATAAAACAGTGACAGATGTAGTACCATCTCCCACTTCATCGTCTTGAACTTTTGAGATATTCACGAGGACCTTTGCAGCTGGGTTGTCTAATGGGATAGATTTTAAGATTGTTGCACCATCATTTGTAATTAATGATTTATTCACATCAGACGAACTTTGCAATAATTTATCCATTCCTTTTGGTCCCAAGGTGGATTTAACCAAATCACCCACGGCAATCGCACCGACAAAGGAGGATAAACGAGCATTCTCAGCCCTTTCTTCACTTGCTTGATCTCCAAAGATTTGAACAGACATACAGGTTTGTGATTTTGGTATTTGCTTGAAAAATCTTCAAAAGTTCAAAAAGTCGCGACCTTACGTGTCTCTGGAAAATCTCATCAGCAAATAATTTTGATCGTATTTTGGATTATAAAGTACCATAATACTGCTGATTAGTACATGAAAGCCAAGTGGCAACATAGCATATAGATTCAACACTTTGGAGTGAAATAGACCGAGTTGCCCAATTAGTTGACCATTAATATCCGAAGGAAATTAACTTATTCTCATATTTTTTATTTCTGCAAAATAAAAGAAACAGCAGATTTTGGTGCAATTTTGTACATTAATATCAGCATCCTATAATTGCAAAAAATTAATACATCATGACTACTAATACTCTGACAGTGAGCAAGGAAGACACAGACACAAGCCAGGATGAAGCTGACCAGAAAATAATACTAACTACTATTTCTAATACCAAGCCTGATGATTATGAAAATTTATTCCATAAGATGGATATTTCAAACAATGGGGAAATCACCATGCAAGATTTTAAGAAAGCTTTAACAAGAATGAACCATCCAATCAAGGAAAATGACGAGTTGATGAAAAGAGTCTTTAAAAGCTTTGATACAAATAGTGACGAGAAAATTGATTTTAAAGACTTCAAACTATATTTGACAACCACCGATGACCAAATCCTCAAAGGATTCAAGAAGATTGACCATGATAATGACGGTAAATTAAACAAGCAAGATTTCTTCAATTACTTGACTGAAAATTTACATTTGAGTCCATCCAATAAGAATATGGAGATAATTTTCAAGCAAATAGATTCCAAGAATGATGGATATATTACTTATGATGAGTTCAGAAACTTTCTTCTTTTGATGCCCAGACTTGGTGGCTCTAGAATCAAAACTGCATTCCAGTATATTGTTGAAGAGTTGGACATCTCCTCTGATGGTGATGTAACTTTAATTAACCAGTTTTTAAACGGGTTCTGGTACTTCTTAGCCGGGGGTATATCAGGGGTTGTTTCGAGAACGTGTACGGCACCATTTGACAGAATAAAGGTGTTTCTAATTGCAAGAACTGATTTAAGTTCAACCGTTTTGAACTCGAAGAAGGCAATAGAGGAAAGAATCAAGCAACTGCGTGGACTCACAGGGGAAGCAAAGAATATAGCCACCAGGGAAATAGCAGCAGCCCAAAATAAAACCATAAGGTCTCCAATAATCCAAGCTGCAAGAACAATCTGGAAACAAGGTGGATTCAGAAGCTTTTATGTCGGTAATGGGTTAAATATCATAAAAGTTTTTCCGGAGTCGGCCATGAAGTTCGGATCCTTCGAGTTAACCAAAAGATTCTTAGCAAGAATTGAAGGGGTTGCAGACACCAAGGATCTATCCAAAGCCTCAACGTACTTGGCTGGTGGTATTGGTGGTGTAGTGGCCCAATTTGCTGTTTACCCTATTGATACTTTGAAATTCAGACTTCAATGCTCCAACATTGATGCCAGGGGCGAAGCCATATTATTCAACACGGCCAAGGAATTATACAAAGAAGGTGGAATGAGGATATTCTACAGAGGTATTTTCGTGGGGGTTGCTGGGATCTTCCCATACGCTGCATTAGATCTTGGGACCTTCACCACCATAAAGAAATGGTTAGTCAAGAGGCAAATGAAAAAATACGATATAAAGCATGAAGAGGAAGTCAAGTTGCCAAATTATATGGTGTTAAGTTTGGGTGCGTTATCGGGAACTTTTGGTGCTACCATGGTATACCCAGTAAACTTGATCAGAACTAGACTACAGGCACAAGGTACTTATGCCCATCCCTATAGATATGATGGTTTTATAGATGCCTTGCAAACCACGATAAGAAATGAAGGGTATCCTGGTTTATTCAAGGGATTAATTCCTAACTTGGCCAAGGTAGCACCTGCCGTGTCGATAAGTTACTTCATGTACGAAAACTTGAAAACATTTTTCGATTTAGAGACTAATAAATAATACATATGTACATAGATAATGTCATTCACTTCATATAGCGTTATCGAATTCAACATGGGAGCTGAATTTAAGAAATCCTACACTGACTTCATCCAATGCAGACATAGAATTGAACTTGTGTGATTTAGAGTCAAAAACCCATTTTTCATTTTTGTTCATGTTAGCTTTTGAGTTGATCAGAAACTTAAAGTCCAAATCAGGGATCACTGTAATGGTTTTGAGAAACTGGATATGGTGGAAAAGGAATGAATTAAAATGCTTGAAAATCTCATCCCAATCAAGTCCCTCTACACCTGTGTCTAGCAGGAGTTCTGACACATCATCTAGAAGCCTAGCGAATTCATCAAACTTTATAACGTATTTGAAATGGACTTTTTGGGCACTGTAAAGTATAACAAAGAGGCCATCCAATTGATTAGTGGATAGTAAGATATTACAGAACTCATCTACAAAGTCCTTAATGAAGTCATTTAGTAATTTGGAGCGGGACTGTTTGATTATCAAATTGAAAGATTTGAAACTATCGAATATTTGCGGGGGGTATATTTCATGATGGTATAAAATCGAATTTATCCAGTCCACTAGAAGTTCCTTTATCACACCGATCAAGCTGTTTATATTCATATCCATGTCCATATTTGGTTCGTCATCGTTGGCGATTAATGGCGATGATCTTTATTTAGTTTCGCGATAACGCGGTTAAAACGCGGTGTGAAGCTTAGAGATCAAGATCATGTTGAACCAAATAAATAGAAGTGACATACAGAAAATCACTTCTGGACAAGTGATAATCGACCTCCTATCCATAGTGAAAGAGGTAATCGAGAACAGCATCGACGCAAACAGTGATTTGATCGAGATAACTTTCAAAGAACACGGTCTAGAGGGCATTGAAATCAATGATAATGGTGACGGTATAAGGCCTGACGACTATGAAACGCTCTGCCTAAAACACTATACCTCCAAAATATCCACTTTTGAAGAATTGAGCTCTGTGAAAACCCTTGGCTTTAGAGGTGAAGCACTCAGTTCTGTATGTGCAGTGGCTTCCTTAAAGATCATCACAAGTACTAAAGACACACTCCCTAATCTGGCAGAGCTCAGTTTTGATCCTTCAGGGAAATTGACTTCCAACACGGAAGTGATAAATAAACGTACCAACTCGGGTGTTAGGGTGATAGTGTCTGACATATTCAAATCTTTGCCGGTGAGGCAGAGGAACTTCACTAAGAATATAAAACGAGAGTTCAATAGGGCCCTTTCGTTTATATACGCCTATATTCTTATTAACCCCCAAATCAAATTTGTCATCACAAACGTGGTAAATGAGAAGAAGAAAGTCCTAGTATCTACACAGAAGACGAATTCTATCTTGAATAACTGCATCATAATTTATGGTACGAAATCAGTGGAGTCTTTAAGACCTATTGATTTGGAAATAGATACTAATTTCCGCTTGAAGGGGTTCATTTCTTCCTTATCGATAACAAAGGGCAGGTTGTTGAAAGATAAACAACATCTCTATTTGAACAATAGACCTATTGTCCATAAGGAATTAGCGAAGCTTATCAATGAGGCATATAATCAGTTCAATAATCTCCAATACCCTGTGTTTATTTTAAATATCAACTCCGACACAGATTATGATGTCAATTTGACTCCCGACAAGACCCTTATTCAGCTTGGCTGTGACTTGAATGTATTAAGAGATCGGCTCGTAGAGTTTTGGGAAAAGGAAAACTCAGCCCAGCAGCTTAAGCAGAAACAGCCCGTATTTAACGATGTTCCCTCAACTAATTATAGAGCACCAGGATTTGCATCTAGACAAACCACCACGGTCCAAGACAGTCAACGTCTGACAAGGCACCAAAATTCCAATGACATCGTGGGGATGGAGCCCAAGAAAAAGAAGCAGAAGACCAGTAAGATAATGGACGATGAATTATTCCAAACCCATAATCTTAAGGCTGTAGTAGACGTTGGTCAGTTAAAGAAGGCACCAAAAGTTTCAACCAAGAGTAAGTCGACTCATACATTCGATACGACAAACAACAAGCTAGTGGAAAAGGAGATAACGGTTTCGAAATTACAGTTTAGCGAAATGCAGCTAATAGGCCAGTTCAACCTAGGGTTTCTCTTGACCAAGCTTGGGGATAATCTATTTATTGTGGACCAACATGCTTCAGACGAGAAACATAACTATGAAACCCTCAAGAAACTGTTTAAAGTAGCCAGCCAAGCTCTTATAAGACCACTAGAATTGGATTTGAATCTAATCGAAAAACAGAAGCTTGAGGAGTACAGAGAGACTGTGGAAAAGAACGGATTCAAGATAAACGGCAATTACCAAATGACCCATTTACCGATCTACAAGAATATCCAGTTTGGGAAGGATGATCTTTTAGAGATTTTATCGAGCTTACCACATCAAACAATTCTTCCTAAAGTAAGGTCTGTTTTGGCTATGAAGGCTTGTAGAAAGTCTATTATGATTGGCCAGCATTTATCGCCTCTGGTAATGAAAAAGATCTTGGTGAATTTGTCTGTCCTCGATAAGCCATGGAACTGTCCACACGGAAGACCCACTCTCAGACACCTCCATGACTTGAGTAGTTGGAGTAATGATGCAGACCTACGTCTTTGAGACATTCCAGCAGAAGTTGTTTGTTGACAGTAACCTGTAAATATTCAGTAGCAAATTATCACAAGTAAACTCACCACACAGCCCATTATGATCAAATACTCTATCTTGGACCTGGTTCAAACTATATTTTTATTCCTTCCTTCCTTGTGTGAACCTCGGTATATAAGCCATGAAATTTTGCGATAAAGTATTTGCACCCAAACGTTAATGCTAAACCATAACCTGTAATTTTTTCAAATGGTGGTATGTTGTATCATGTGTAGCATACTGATGCCGTGTATGCTATCCCGTATACCTGTGACTCTCAAACCCTTATGTGATCCGTGACTCTCAAACCCTTATGTGAACTGTGACTTTTTTGTTTCACTATGCCAAGTCATTTTCCTGGGTTATTACAGCCAATTGATCCTCCAAAAAGGTTGTACAAGAAGTCAGGAAGCAGATTCACAGGGCTGAAAAGAATTGCTTCACTTCATTGCTGACTTAATTTGCTAGAATGATCTCTTTTTAGAACCCAGATGTAGTTTAAGGGTTTAAAGATAATCATGCTATTAGAGCAGAAACCACCCAAATGAGGCAATCATCTTAGTACGAGACGTGACAGTAATTAGCTTAAGCATTGAGGGAGCTTGGTATCCACGTGATTGTGTGGTATAGGGGTCTATGCTTCAAAATTACTATAATAGACACCTGTGAAAACTGAATGTCGCAGTTCTATTATTGGTTACAATGAGACTGTGGTATACAGGCGGCTGCTTCAACTATTAGAGATTTACAGGTGCATTAATAAGACCAAGCATTATTATCATTGGTTGTGTACAAAGGACCTACAAAGGAATCCTCTTGAAAAGCAAAATTTGACAGGTTCTGATAGGCTTTGTAAATCAATCAAACCTCTTCTAGTACGAGACTTTTCATGGTACGACACTTTCATGTAGTGCCCGCAATCAAAGCACTCAGATTTACTGGAGCCTAAGCGTTTCGCCGTATACGGCACCAGAAGCCGATTAGTATTTGAGGCAGGATTCTTCAACAATTATCTGTATTGTACGCGATAAGCTGGGCTAAAAGAATAGCTGTGTGTCGGGACATTACATGCCCCGTCCAACAATCAGCAATATATGGAATTAGTGTTGTGGTATAATTTAAAACTCCCAACAATCGAGCACGACGTAGAACAAAGGGACAGAATGTCGCTATTTATTCTTCATCTAGCCAAAATCTCGCTACGACCCCTTCTTAATACTCAACTTGCAATAAATGCACTAACATGCAAAAAAAGCAAGAAAAGTGCGAAGGGCTATGAAATAGAAAAATACTTCAGCATCACGGTGTATATATTTACTATCTATAGAACGTACTAGAGGATTGAAGTTTCAATAGGCCAAGATGGACGTCGAGGTCAAATTAAGGGAACGAAAAAGTAGACGTACCCATAAGAACTCTAGAGATGGATGTCCAAACTGTAAAGCCAAAAGAATCAAGTGCTCAGAAGAACTACCACAATGCAATAACTGTATCAAGAAAAAGTATAGATGTGGATATCTAGATTTCCCCCAAGATAAGCTTGATCTAATAAGAACCAAGAATGAGAACAAAAAGAAAGAAGAGACCTTTTTGAAACAAGAAGATAAAAAGTACCTAGATGAGGAACCCACTTCCGCCAGACCTGCAACTTCACTATCATCTAATGGTTCACTACTGGCTTATACAACCAAGTTTTCTCCTCCAAGTATACCGAATGGCCAACCTGATTTCTTGAATTATGACCCGGCTGAGTTTATCGGGTTTCAAAATTATCAATATGATAGGTCCTACGAATTGTATCATAACCAACAAACTCATCTTGGGAATCATCAGTTTCAACCTATTTCCCTGGCTTCAACCCAGTCGCCCCCTGCCATACCATCATCTGTATCAACATCTGTACCAACATCTGTACCATCTGTGCCAGCTCCTTTGACACATTCCATTATGCCTAATAATGCATCTTCACAGCCAGTGCTTCTTTCTCCCCAACCATTTCAAGGCATAGGCCAAGCGGGCCCCGGCCTGATGCTGAACGCTCTGTACCATGATCAGCTACCACCAAACTTAGGTCATGTGCAACCACAGATCTCACCACAGCCTCTTGTCCAGGGTCCTGTCCAGTTAGGCTCCATGCCATACCAACCTTTAGTGGCCCAGCCCCAGATGCAGTTCCACAGCAATCACAATGGCCCATCTCATGTATCGCCCCTGTCGAACCACTACTCCAATATCGAAATCCCCAATTATCATGTCCCCGATTACGAAATCCCCTTCAATTCTGGTCTGTTTGTAGGCTATGAGACGTCTGACGTTGACATACCTCCCACAAAGCCCAACCCTACATCTAAAAAACTTAAGCCTTCACTTCCCAACTCCATTATACAGCCTACTAATTTCAAGAAACTTTACACCAGAGGGTTTAAAGAGGAAACAGATCTTAACAAGATCTACTATTATTTACCTGTTTGGACGAATGATCTCTCAAGACTGTTTTGGACTAGGCTATTCACCATGAGCTATAAAAACGATGTGTTTAGTTCCTTTCTTTTGGACAAATCCCTAGGTTTGTTACTAACAAAAGTTAATGTTGTTTTGACGAGTGAGTACTTGAAGAACTTCCACAATACCTATCAAGCTGTCACTTCCATAAAGTCAAAGTCAGTTAACGGTGATGGATCAACAGAGGATCCTGATGATAAGAACCAATCAGCTAATAATCCAAAGGCAGAGAAACCTAACGATTTCTTCTTCCATGACAAGGTTTTAAATAAATTCATTTCAATGAGTTATATTTATTATGCTAACTTGATTAAAAGTATCAGAGACAACCTAGACAAATTTCACATAGAAGAAACCATCAGGGTAAGTTTCTTATCATCATATTCCAGTTATTTTCTTTTAAACTCGTCTGTTGAAACTTCCATCAAGCTAAACAACGGCACATCTTCCTTACTTAATAAATTTGTCAAAGAGTGTACCACATTTGGACAGATGACTCCCATGATCAAGTATATCACTGATATTCTTCACAACCATGTGAACTTCTGTCTTGTCCCTGATTTGGATTTCGGCATCATCGAAAGCCTTTTTGACAGATTCCAGCAATTCAAAGACTTTTTGATCAATTCAACAACCTTATATAAATCTTTGAAGGATAGCGAACAGATTCGTGATTTTTTGGCAAAGCACGATTGTATTGAGTTTGAAAGCTTTTTGACCTATTTATTAGAAGATTTCAGGAGCGAGTTAAAACAATCCAACGAGAAGTACAACCAAAAGGATGGCGACATCAGGATTGTCTCTCTTACTTCATTGTTTGAACTTATGAACAGATACTTCAAGATGTTGCCCAGTATAGCCAATTCCATCGGTTCCAAGGTATTTGTTATTGATAGAGTGTTTTATTTGTTTTTCATTACTGTTGGAAAAGCATTGAATCATATCTTAACACCCATTAGATCCATATTGAATATTGACTGTACACACGTGTTGTTCCCAATTGTTGAATTTAATTTCCTGTCTTTTAAAGTGGACAAAGAGAAGGATAATCTAAATGACATCCAATTTAAGGAATTTGACCGCCTTACCAAAAGCCTTTTGCGGTTGGTGAGCTATTTCAATCTTCGTTCCTTGCTTTACGGCCACTATCTATCGAATAGATCTGTGTTGGACAATGAGTATGTTCGTCTCATCGAAGGGCCTGATAAAAAGGGTAAACTAATAGAATTAATACCTAGCAAGAAGAAGTTTGACGAGAGACCAATCGAAATAGGTGAAGATTTTGATTTCAAGATTGCATTGAGCAACCTTCCACGATTCCCCGAATTTGATCAATTCCCACAGGACTGTTTTATCAATCCAAATGGTGTTTCACAAGAGCCAGCAGTTTTCAATTATGATATCGGGTTGAGTAGCGAAGATTTTGACCCATCAAGATTGGTCGAAGAGTTTTTGAAACATCAAAAGTTCAAGTGGGAATTCAATACGGTGAGGTTTTCCAAGATACAAAACCGAAGTAGGAATTTTGATAAGAGTAAAATTCTTATCAGTCAATCCATCAATATTAATGATTAATGAAGAAACGAGAAAAATGACCCTTAGACGTTCAATAGAGCTTAATAGTGTAACTGTAGTTATTTTTTCCCAACATTTTGTACTTTAGTATTTATAATACAATATTCAGACTTATTTCAGTTTACGTAGCATGAGAATCCCCCCTGCTTTCAAGTCAAAATGGACAGGTAGCCGAGGAACAGTTAATTATTTCTGATCTCTGCATAGTATAACGAACTCCTTATATGATTCTTAGCAGTCAAAGGTAATATTAAAAATATTAGCATTAAGCTTTGCAAGAAATAAGCTCAAAAATAATAAAAAAACCCATTAATAACTAATTTTTTAGGTAATGGCAACTTTAAACAATGAGATTAGAAGGTAGTCGCCGGATTCCAGTCGAAAGGACTCTACAGATAAGCGTGCCAGACTTAGAACTTCTTTGGTTAAAAGTTGCCGGATCAGATTTGACATTGAAACCTGCAGGATCAGGAATTCATTTTGAAAGTCATGCACCATCAAACCTTATATTCACTACAGCAAAACATGCAACGATACCAGTATTTTCATCAGGGGATGTCATTCCTTCCAAGAAGAGACCCACTAAAGAAACCAATTTAAGTGTGCCCCAATTTCATCCATATATCGGAGGCTGGTTCAATAACTTCCGTCCTCGGCCCCAAATTGCTAGGAATAATAGCTTTAAGCTTTGATAAAGCGTCTCGGCTGCTAAGCTTTCATGTAACGCCGGTAGATCTGTTTTGATAAATCAATTAATGGATGCGGTAACTTTATTTAAGTGACACACAGCAATATGGTATTTGACGTATCCTGCTGTTAAAGTAAGCATACCTATATGTTACTCTTGTTCAGGTGTGGTTGCGTCTGACTTAAATTTCACTTGAAGTGGTTCCGACGTTCCGTTTAACAGCTTGGACAGAAAGATGAAAAAGTAAGGTATATGGTTTATTAAGCAATATCTTAATTGGAAGCTGGGACTTTCAATTAAAACTGGATCGCTTTTAAAGTGCTTTTCAACTACATCATGCTATGATACTGGTAAGCTGACAGTCTCATCAGCATACCAGTCATAAAGAGAAATAATATTTTTTTTTTTGTTTTTATTACGAAAAGTTGTCTATCGATCATTTCATTTAGCAGCAAGTCACTAGGATAATTTCAGATAAATTGCTGCAATACCCAGGCTCTAGTTGATGATTTTGCGGCTAGGTAATAATTCCAAATAGTCCTGTACATCTGCTAAACTAAGACTTAATAACTTTGAATAATTCGCATGGAGCGGCAAATATGCAACATCTTGCAGATACTACATAAACAATATCGGGCTATTATCTTAATGCATGAATTATCAAAGATTCATAATTTGAACAAAACGGCGCTCAGCACTACTGGATCGGCAGTCCAAAATCTAACTGCTTTGAAAGTAGACATTTTCGGGAAAGGGAGCCATACAGGTGCACAAACTAACGCTTGGTAGATCATCTTGCGTACAGTGAAGGCTTCACAGCTTTGCTTGCAGCTATCAAAATAATGGACAGACATCCTCCCTAACAGAATGTCGCAAAATCTTACATGGCCTACCAATTATTAAATATACCTGGTTAGTATTTTTATTATCACGCTCGGTGGCCTTCAGTATACCGTTTAATAAACATGTCAACTTGAAACGTAGACGAGCCTAATAATATTCATGGTGCATCAGCATTGATTAGGAATACATATTGAGATTTCGGAATCTATATACCATCCTATTGTTACTTGTGTGATAATAGCAATCGGTACTTGGTGTTCTTAATGTCTGCTATTCAGAGCACTAAGGACAACTAGCACCGCCGAAGCTGGCAGTGCCGTCTTCTGCTAGCCATTGGCTGAGAGCCTAAGAGTAGGAGAGTTGTCACATAGCCACCAAGTTCACCTCTCTGGTATTATGCTCTAGTAAGACGAGTTTCATGAATGCTTTTGGGGATCGGCCCTCCGATTTCAAGATTGATACGTCTCACTCTATACTATGGAAGGTGCCCTAGTAAACTGAACCCTTCTACTCAGCAGGAGACATTGCAAGTTAGCGTCCGTAACAGAAGACTGCTCTCACTCTTCGAAACCCAGGGAATAAACCATACTTGGCAATTATTATCCTGGAACGGGAGCAGTGTATGAAACTTACCCTTGCATATTTTCTAAGCTCATAACATACCCCGTTTCTTCGTACCCCATATACTTGTTTTATCTCCAGTGTTTGGCTAGCATAATGTTGGCTACCATCAGTGTATCGGGATCGGCCCGAGATGGGATTGTTTATTTGGATCGGAGTTAAAATGACCCACCCTGACCGATACTAGCGTAACCATTCAACTGGGGCAGCTTCAGAAGACGCTTGATTCTTATGGGAGCAATTTAATCCACCACATCTGTTCAGCTCGTACACATAGATTAACGGCAGCCCACCAGTATGTCGTGCGACATTATCTTGTTGTTAAAGGTTTCTTGTTTGTGTCTTTTGCTGATTCACAGACAACCAAGCGGATAAAAAATAAAGAAAATAACTGCTCTTCGGAAAATAAAACATTTTATTGCTGCAAACAAGAACACATCTTTTGTTATTCTTCCAGATACAGGAACCACGTCAAATTTCATATAGATTTAGGTTGCAATAATGGAATCTCCCATGGTTAGCTAAACAATAAGGGCAGCTCATGGCTTAAGTGAGCCATGGGCGAAACCACCCCCAAGAATCAGGTACTGCGCATCTGGAAAATGAGCGAGGGTCTCGAAAATAGTTGGAATAAAAATATTAATTAAATTAGCCATGAAATTTAATAATATCAACAAAATATCCCATAAAACCATAAATTGAGATCACGGCCGAATAAATTGAACAAGGTGATATTTGCGAGGAAGTTTAACAACAGCAAATCTTGATGAGATTCCGAATACTTTGTTCTAAGCTTCGTAAGGTTAACCAAATAGGTATATCGCGCCGTATTTAATAAGCAGTTAAAATTTGAAATTTGTCAAGTTTTTCCGATTTTCAAGTCAAATGGGTACATAACCATGCAAAGCCTGTACGTAATTAATAAGGTACGTGGATTAAAGGTATAACCTTCTTCACCCAAGCATCATACCCGAGATTATCAGTGTGGCAGCATTTTTGGGGTAAACTAGTAAGAGTATGAATGAAAGCTAATTCAAATAGAAGGTTACGAGTAGTTAAAATGTCAATAGTTAGCAACATTTAGTGGAGTAGGCGTTGCGAAATATTCTTCGGGCTGCTTCCGATTTCCTCGTTCAGTGTCAAGTCAATTTCAACTTGTGCAGTGGCCAAAAGGTAACTTGCGTTTTCTGCAAGTTAGTGTTGAGTTGCATATCAGTAACATATCTGATTGATATCCTGGGTAACATCTTCAATACAACGTGATCCATCATGAATAGCACCAGGTATTTAAACCGCAGCTCACCCCTGCCTAAAATTTGTGGAAGCGGAGGTTGAATTTGAACTTTATCCCCCAGATGCTTTACCCAACAAGTGAGCCAGAAACAGCGACAAATCGCGCGCCAAATTATTATTAAAGTCAAATTCGCTTAAAATGTCTTGACAAAGCAGGTGTGTATATGGCCCCATGCAAGGTTGCGAGGGTACCAAAAGCTGGATATCCAAAGGCGGAATCGAGATGTGGTTGGCCGCTAATGCGAGAATATTCTTCTGCAGCTAAGCGCTTGAAATAAGTGCCCCATTGGTACACTAATAGCTGTTTATCCAATTGTGCATTGGTACTTTGTTTTAACCGCGCTATCATCTAAGGCTGATTTTGTTCTATTAATTAATGGTGGTGTGACCAGTCAACAAGGTGATGTCAATATACGGTTATCGGTTAGTTTCCAACGTCTATGGATACAAACATCTACCCACTTCCTATAAGAGCACTTACATCGTGCAACCCGGCATGCAATTAATTTTTTTTAAGCGGTAGTCAATAAATTAAACAATCAAAGAAAATTAAATTTAAAGTAAAAAAAAAAGACACATTTTCTTTTATAAGGCTTCAGCGGTCGACATATGAAATATTTTTATTCCAACAGCTTCGCTAATCCATCCAAGTCAAGCTGGCATCAAAGCCTAACCATCATCAATCTATCCCATTGATTACTCCGGCAATCATTTTTTCATGCGACGTTCCACCCTCAAATTGTGAAATACTAGCCAGCATAAAAAATGAGGCTACCTGAATCACAACAGCTATCTACCCGATTTGAAATCAACAGGTTTAGGAGTTCATCCTGTCAGGGATTTAAAAATGGCTCTCACACAAAACTATTCCAGAGCTTTGCAGTGGTAAGCACTCAGATAGAACGGGATTTGATTATCTCTTCGCTACTCGCCTTATCGGTTTACCATATGAGAGCAATGTCTATCAAAAAATTTAACCTCAACAAACAGAATAAGCTTCTCCTACGTGGAAGCCTTCATAAGTACGGAGAAAAGTACTACAGCATAGCTATACGATACTTGCGGTTCATGATTTCGCAACATAAGTTCAATGTTGAGTTATCGATTTTAGTAAGTGAGCTGCTTAACCGAGTTAGCATCTTGGAATTCAGAGACTTGAACCAGTCTTTGATCTTTTCAAAGGGTTTGATTGGCATCTTTGAAAACCTATTGATCAGCGAATACGGAGACTATAAAACACACGTGAGAGATAGTAACTTGTCTCCTGATTTGACGTTGATTTTTGGGTTTCTTAACTTTGCATCCATCTCAACATATCTACCAAGCTACGAGTATGGTCTTCTATACGAGTTCCGGGACCAATTGTTTCAGTTTGAATCCAACTTCAAGTTCATGTTCTCTCCGGTGGTGACGTTTTTTTTCAACCATTTGAAAAGATACACCCAGGACTTGATTAACATATTTGAGCAAATGGACCATGATTCCATCTATGAAGACTCCCACTTGATCTATGCTTTGCTCCGGAGATGGCTTATTAACTTCCCTTGCAAGCTTCAAGTGCTTGACTTTGTCGAAGACCCAATTGAATACATCTGTTTGAAGCTTTTCAGATCCATGTCAAATATCTTGAACAATCTTTTCCCAACAGTTAACGCAATGTTTCTTACGAATTTCCAGGGCAACTTGAACATATTTGAAGAGCCAAATTACACCGTCCAGATTCCTCCAAGACTATTAGAGAACAGCATATTGATCAAGCTCAATAACTACTGCTCAAGAACAAGCACGTTTTTCAGGAAAAGATACAACATTCTTTCTGTGATCCACAACTACTTCAAATTTGGCGACAATATAACCATCACCAATCTCAAGTACTACAACAAAGTACTCATGAAATCGCAGGTTCGACAGCTATATAATGAGGTGATGATAAAGGAATTCAACACCACCTACATCCGGCAATACCATTTTGCCCATTTCCCGGAGCAGGTTCAATTCACAAGGACTGCTGGCATGCCTTTAATGAACACGCTTACCTCAAGAAAGCTTGAGAGTTTGAGTTTTTATTCGTACAATATGCACCAGATGAAGCTGATTCGATCCGCCTACGCTGCAAGATTCCTATCCAAAAACCAAACTCCCCAAGATGAATATGATATACACCAAGATCCAGTTTTCAATTGGATATTCTCAAACATGACCGGTGGAGAGTCTGTCAACCAATTTTCCAAGGAAAACGAACCCAATAATCTTGTTTTTGGGTACCCTATATTCTCTAATATAGTTGACTACGAGAGGCTCGACACGCAGATGGAGTTGGATTATTTCAACCTCTTTAATAACACGGTGGACCCGGTGGACGATCAAGAACTTGATATCAGGAAAGGACTCTACTTGAAAGATAGGGATATAATGGATTTTTTGCGGTCTCCCTACTACAATTTCACCTCCCATCTCATCAAACCTCTTGAGGAATTCAGCATCAACGAGTTCTTTAATGATTATAACACCTTCATCAACCACCTAATCCAATCAAACCATACCTCAGAATATGCCTTGGGCTCAAACCTTACTGATAACCCTATTGAAAACTTTTATGACGATTTAAATGATGATTATTTTCTATGATTTTTCTTAACCCTCCTGTACATTTATAACCTCAAGCACATAGACAAACCCAACCTAGAAAAATCTGGTATGTACAATTTAGCACATTACATTCACATTATTAATTATATCTACAAGTAGCTAATCGATCCCATTCCATCGAAATAACCATCTTTTTTCATTTCATCAAACCTATAGACAATCTATATTTTATTTTGTTAATTGATTGAATGGTTATTACATATTCCATTTAAAGCAGGTGGCATGCACCAGTGGAACTAATGCGCACAACAAGTGGCAGTCCCTTTAAAAAAACTTCTTTAGATGGAATTTCGCATCCGGTTCAATATTTGATTGTGTAGGCATTGTCACCGCCATAAAAGAATCTTATTTGTGTGTGCTTGTCGTGCACACTTTAAAAGTAAATCACTTATTCAAAATGTCTCGTACGAGATCCTAAAATATATCCATTATGCAACCATCGAGGGTTAGACTTCGGCCACCCACCGGTCAAGCGTAGCTATTGCGCTTTTGATGTAGATCTGCTGTAGATCTGCCAATCTCAAATCTACTGGCTCCATATACAGTTCTTAAATCCGAAAGTTGTCTTCCAAAGCTGTACTAATGTTTGATCTGAAATACATCACATCAAATACATCACATCAAATACATCACATCAAAATAATGGATTGACCGCTACCAGGAAGTCATGTTATCTTAAGCCATGTTCCTCAAAACACAACTGAACCCAACAATTTCGAGGGTACGAAAGTGCACGACAAGTCAAATACAAACCTCACTATTGAGAACTATGACATCCATCTACAATCCAGTCGATCCTTTAAAGTATCATACAATCAATATAGCTTTATGTCCGCACCGGTCACTCTTTATCTCACTGAGACACGGCTATTGGTAAGTGTCTGGGTAAGTGCCTGGGTCGCCTACAGACTCAAGGCCAAACGTATCACGATTTAACTACTAAACTGTAAACCTTTTTCTCTGCATCGGTGAAAACCTGCAGTTTGGGGCGTGCGAAGACCACAAATACCCTGTGATGTGCACTTCGGTCGACCCGAGTGGGCCATACAATAATGACGGAAGCACCAGCGCATTCTATTGCTGGAGCCGAGCACGATTGGTTTGAAAATAGACTTTGCTCTGACGCGAGGTCGATCTTCGATTACCCATTGGCCAGCAAAACATTCAGGCACACTCGAACCCCGTAGGATCTGAAATACACCAATCGGGCGCTTGGCCCAGTTAAGCACCCCGTAGCTAATCTCCTCTGCTTAGACGTTGCCTCTGCGTGAATTAGCCAGACCAACTAGTATCTGCTATTTTAATATGCGCGCTCCTAATACGGCCATTGGGGCTTTATTATATAGGAGATCGCCCATGGCCATAACACTCAATTATTACGTAAACCCGGGGATAGAATCGTTGAATCACTCGCCCTACTCCCCCATAGCTACCACCAACAACACGCCCCCTGTAATTGACCGTCTATTTTTTAAAATGCGCTTGCGCTCCTACCTGCCGGTCCTGTACTAACTGCGAAACCCATCTAAAAACCCAAAATGAGTCAGGGTGATAATTCATAAATACGTCCGACTGCCCAGATCTTCAGCCGTAGATAAAGGCATTCTTTTTTTTGTACTCCAACCCCATAGAGGAGCGCCAACTACCGTTCATCCCACGCTGTCTATCGCGTCGTCTGGATTATCCATCAGCCAAGTTTGACCCTTGATTATTCCCACCATAATGTCCACAGACCCCTCTGTAATTAAAAGAAGGAGACATAAAAATAGTAAATTCGGTTGTCCCAATTGTAAGAAGAGAAGAGTCAAATGCTCTGAGGATTTGCCCCAGTGTCTGAACTGTATCAAGCACAAAGTGAAATGTGGTTATCTTGATTATCCCGATGACAAATTAGAAGAACTACGTCGATATAAAGAGTTACAACTTAACGAAGACAAAATCGACCCCATCCCCCTGGCGTCTTCCAAGCCTTTAAAGAACCCCAGCGTGTCCACCGACATCTCTGCTCAATCGTCATCCACGAGAACCTCCACATCGTCAAATCCTTTACATATAGCACCCACCAGTGCTATTCCGTCATCCAATGCCATTTCATCTTCAGGTCTCCAAGGTCTATCCAGCATAAAGAGAACCCCATCAAACAACTCCAACCTTGATGACCAGATAAACAACCTCACAATCGGCCTCAAGCCATCTTCTACCGGCATGCAATTTACTAATAACTTCAGTAACCTTTTGAACCATGCCCTGAACTCTATCAACCAAAACTTTGATAACTTGTTGCCGGCAGATCTTGACTTGTCTATCGTGTACCCGGTGTACTCGATAACCAACAACCAAGGCTTGTCTCCCTTTCAAGCAAGTGGAACCCTCTACAATTATGATTACCCAAACATAGACGGGGTTTATGGAGACGAAGCTAGACCAACAGATAGCCCGGGGGTACAGCAGCAAATGCTTCTACAGAGCTTGAATGAGTCCACCGTTTCCCAGGATGCATTGATAGACTTCACCTCCCCAACTCCTATCAAGTCGGAAAGATATCTCCCAAATGCCATTCATTCCAAGTACCTGTTTCCAAAGCTTCATAAAACAGAATACGACTACCAGGCGATGTTCTTCGATGTCATCATGAAGTTGGCACCGGTCATCAGTGGAGGAAGAGCCACTTTACTTCAAATACGTGAGTTGTATAACCTCTGGTTGAACTCGTTTTTATTCACAAGTTATAGCTCGGACTTGATGTTTAGTTGTTTGATAAATTTAACCACCAACTTTTTGATTTCTAACGTGTTCAATAACTTCAATTTGGTAACTCCCGACTCCAACCAGTTTCTTAATGTCACCAACACCAAGAACGTATTGATCATAATCTCCATCAGGTATTATGCTAAAGTCATTAAGGGACTCCGTCTTCACTTAAACAGTAACTATAACCCAGAGTTATGTTCATGGGTAAGTTACATTTTAAGTTTAATGTCTATTTACGACCCAGAAGCCACTTCCAACTCTACTAGATGTTTCACGGATGGCTTGTTCAGTGTGTTGAAATTCAACTACGACTTGACTATAAAAAAGGGAAGCAAGTCGTTACTCATTCCTGTCCATTTGAAGTTGATGCACAACATCGAGAAGTCTATATATTTTCCAAGTTATGATCCTTCGTTCTTTGAAGAATATGTCGACCTGTTGAGCAGATTCGGTAAAATACTACACAACATTAATCTTCCAGATAACCCGGAAATGTTGGCTTGGCTCCGTAAAAACTACCAAAACTTGTGGGATTATACTGATACAACCATGAAAGAATACTTACCTATTTTGCTCAATAACTTGGAGGATAACTCCATCCAACAAGAGACCCTCTTCAGAATGACAAGCAAATGGGTAAGATTGTTCCCGTCCAGACTCTTGATAATAGACAAAAAGGCACATATAGTGGAGAAGCTCTTGTACCTTTACTTCAAGTTTTTTAAGAAGGCATTATTTGCAGTAGCTCCTCAAGTCAAATTTTACTTTCTTCGTGACTTTGATAGTCCGTTAATGTTGGATGTGTTTCATTTCATCGACGATAATGAAATATTCAACTCTCCTGACTTTGAAGCTCCTTTCTTGAGAGACTATAAACATGAATTGAGACAATTTGCTGCTTATCTTGTTCGTGGTATCAACTACTTCCAGATCAGGTTGCAATATCTCTACAAAACAATTGTATATGAGAGCTCTACAAGGAACTTATTCCCTATTGAAGAGAGAAAGGATTTCATCATCAAGATCCCAGAATTACGTAAAGTGTTCTATGACTCGTTGAACATCACCGAAGTTAACATCACTTCTTTCTCCCACACTTACATCCGGCCTTTCCATTTCCCACACCAGCGAGATCAAAAATCTGCTGGTATCCCAGGCGAAGAATTGAGGGAAGTCGACTTCACGACATTCACCTCGGTGGGCTTTTTGGAGGAAGACGTGCTAGGAATCCCAGAGTAAATTGTACTAATATATATTTAATAAATGGCCTAATCTAAGCTGGATCTACTGGAATATAATTTCGCACCATGGACGATATAGAAGAATACCGGGCACTCACATCAGTGCTCCTGGCGTATTACCATTACCATCAATGGGAGTATGACCAGCTCATAAAGCCCAGAAACATCAAGTATAATGCATTGTCTCAACAAGAACAGGATTTACTACCCTGGTACCCTCAGCATACAGGGGATTTGAAAGCCTGTATCGCAGCTAACCAAAAGTTTACTCAGCTTGTGGCTCTTGCTATAAGCAAGCAATATGGAATTGAAGATGATCCGCTGGCCTGGTACGAAGCCAGCCATGAAGACTTTGATAAGGTTCGATCGGTTCTTCTTCAACTAACTCGAGAATGGTCTGACGAAGGCACGGAAGAGCGTACAGTGTTTGGCCGGTTAATCGATGAGTTGAATTCTAAGTACCCCAACATCGAGGAGAGACAACACGTCAAGGTTCTAGTTCCAGGATGTGGATTAGGTAGAGCTGTGTTTGACTTGGTGGTCAATGGGTATTGGACACAGGGCAATGAGTTTAGCTACCATATGCTTATCATGTCCAACTTCATACTCAATTATTGTCATGAGACTCATCTCATCCATCCTTATTTACACAAGCTTTCCAATGTGTCTGAAAGGGCAAACCAGATCCGAGCTGTAACGCTTCCTAATCATTTGGGGGTACTCAGGTCTCTTGCACAGCAGAATCCCCATATCCCATTCATGGAGTTGATGTCTATGACAGCAGGATCTTTCATTGATCTTTATGGCCCGGATACCTTGCAATGGAACAAGTCACATCCCAATGACTTCAGGCTCCAAAATAAAGGCAAATTTGACGCTGTTTTGACCTGCTTCTTTATAGACACTGCGTCAAATATAATAGACTACTTGAAGACCATCAAATATTGTATGAGTCTGCAAGCGCTTTGGATAAACACAGGACCGCTTCTATGGCACTTTGAGTCGGACTTTAACATGTCCCACATCGAAGGGCCAAACGGAGACCAAATTCCAACCATCATGAAAGGTCTTGAACTTTCGAGAGCCGATTTACTAGACCTAATCAGAAACCTCGAGTTCAAGTTCCTCAAACTAGATGACAGGGACAAAACCGTCGCCACCCACTACGCCAGCGATCAAAGACTCCTTTCCAATTTTGTTTATAGATGTGAGTTTTGGATTTGCAGCCATAAATATTAACTGTGTGTATGTACCGGCATCAGCCTATAAACCCGTCACTAATGAGCAGACCAGATCCGCGCACTGAAAAGGGCGCACTCAAAAGTTCTGAAAGGGATCTAACGGTTAATATGAGCTTTCCAAGTCCTGCTAAAGCAGTTAAATTGGTTTTACTTGGAGAAGCAGCTGTGGGTAAATCATCACTTGTGTTGCGATTCGTATCGAACGATTTCCAAGAAAACAAAGAGCCTACTATTGGTGCTGCTTTTCTCACTCAAAAGTGCACCATTGGCGATAAAACAATTAAGTATGAGATTTGGGATACAGCAGGCCAAGAAAGATTTGCTTCTTTAGCCCCAATGTATTACAGAAACGCACAAGCAGCTTTGGTGGTATACGACATTACCAAGCCTGCTTCTTTCCTAAAAGCTCGTCACTGGGTTAAAGAGTTACACGAGCAAGCATCTAAAGATATTACCATAGCATTGGTCGGTAATAAGTATGATCTAGTCGAAGACGATAATGAAGGTGAGGAAGCGTTACGCAAAGTGTCCGAAGAAGAAGGCAGGCGTTTGGCAGAAGAAGAAGGGTTATTGTTTTTTGAAACTAGCGCTAAGACATCATACAATGTCAACGAAGTGTTTGTTGGAATCGGATCAAAAATCCCTGATGCTGCGCCAGCTGGAGGTGAACAGGCAGCAGGAAATGATGCTGGGCGTATTGATTTATCTACACAACCAGCTACATCTTCGTCGGGATCCTCGGGCTGTTGTTAAATATATAGGGAAATTGATACATGGAATTACTGGCCTTCGACATTAATAGGTTATACAATATGATAAGTTAGATTGACTTTCTGTAGATATCGGTCCACCCTGGCGTTGAAGATATAGTGATCCAAGAAGGCGATTGGTTTGGCTAGTGGTGAAGCCACTGGTAGTTGTGGAAACCTGCCGCACCGCGAAAGTAATTCACCAGCCATGGCTTTCAGGTTAAAAGTAGCATACATCCCCGAACACTTTTCCACTCCTCTCTTCCTTGCTCAGCAACAAGGATTCTATGGAGATATAATTGTGAAGTTCGTTCCCGTAATTGAAGGCAGTGGGCGTCTTATCAAGCTTTTAAATGATGGCGAAGTCGACATAGCGATCGGGTTGACTGAGGCATTCGTTAGCGATATAGCTAAGGGGAATGAGAAATACAAGTTGGTCGATACCTACGTCGAGTCCCCGTTGTGCTGGGCGGTCAGTACTGGTGTCAACCGTGACGAGCTCACGAAATTGGCTGACCTTCAGGGGAAGAATATTGGTGTGCTGAGAATTGGATCAGGCTCCTATATTATGAGTTTCGTTCTTGGATTACAAGAGAAGTTTAGTCAACCATTCTTCCAAGGCCATCCGATTCTCAACAACTTCCAAAATTTGAGAGACTCTGTCAACTTGAAATTCGATCAGGACAATGAATTGTCCAACAGTGACGCCTTTATGTGGGAACACTTCACCTCTAAGAAGTACTACGATAAAGGAGAAATCAAAAAGATTGGTGAGATATATACCCCTTGGCCTTCATGGGTTATTAATTGCAATAGCGAGCTTTTGGACCAAAAGAAACAGAAGATCCAGCAATTCATAGATGGCGTTCGTCTCGGGATTGAATATTTCTGGAACCATACTGACGAAGCCACTGCTCACATTGCAAGTCACCTCGACTACTCTAAGCAAGACGCAGAGAAGTGGCTCGAGACTGTCAGGTTCAATCGTGACATCGGCGCTGCTCCAATTGATTGGACCAATGTGGTTGAAAATACCGCTAAGGTTTTAAAGACTGCAGGAGTACTCACTGACGATGAAGCCGTCATAGCCGAACGGTTGGATAAAGGAGTCATCAAGAACTTACTGTCGATATAGTTAGAATAGCTCTTCTGATATGCTCAATTGAACATCTCCAGCCCAAATCTTCTCACCTCTATCGTATGTCACCGCGATGCGAAATCGTTTTTTCTTTATCATGACCAACCCACTTTGGACCCACACCAACCATGCTGCCAGGAAAAAGGCCTGGTCAGCGGCAAACACCGAAGACTCAGTACGTATAAATATATTTCTCGGATCAACTCATTCCCCCCGTGGTTCAAGTCATTTATCCCACACCGCCATTGAAGCGATGCTACCAGCTAATAGAAATCGAAACAGATACACTAACGTGTTCCCATGGGATCAAAAGCGTGTTCGTCTCCCTATTGTATCTGAAAGCCATCTGGACTACATCAATGCCTCGTACATCAACTTATCCCGATCCTCCAGGTATATTGCAAGTCAGGGGCCTTTGTATAGCACCGTTGCTCATTTCTGGACTATGTGCCTCAATGAAACCGTCAAGAATAAAGACGATCTAGCTGTTATTTTCATGATCACGCCTTTGATGGAAATGGGCGTTCTGAAATGCACAAAGTATTGGCCTGATGAACAACACCCTGAACTTGATTTGTCGTCTGTCGTAGAAGGAGACGGCTTGGCGGTGCCCGGGTTGAAGGTCAAGTACGACTCCCATGAAGTTCTTCCTGACTATATAGTCACAAATTTGACTATCGAGTCCGACGTTCACTCCAAAAAGGTACGCCATTTCTATTATCATAATTGGGCCGACACCAAAGTTCCCGTCAAGCCAGAACTGTTGATACAACTCCTGGATGAGCTCCACCATTTACGGTCCACAAGAAAGATAACCACTCCTATAGTTCATTGTTCTGCTGGAGTTGGTAGAACCGGCACTTTTATTGCATTGGATCACCTTCATAGAAACAAAGCGCTTCTAACAGACGGTGACCCATTTCCAAGTATTCTTTCTGACCTTCGAGACGCAAGAATCATGATGATCCAAACGTTTGATCAGTATGACTTCCTCTACACCTTCTTCCAAGCATCACGAGCACTTGATTCCCAGTCAGAAAATAAATAGCCACATAGATCATATTATGGAGCCCAATACAAAATTATGATTTGCAGCTCGCTTTTTTTTGCAGCCGCGCACAGATACAATATATCTATCAGATTCATAAATTGACCTCACCATGAATAGATGTAGGCAGCCCGTTGAGGATTCATTGGAGATCAGCAGCCCTTCAAAGGATTTAGATAACCGGGAAATCTCTGAGGAAGGTGTGTACCACGATCTTGATTGTTTTTTTGCATCAGGATCAGGGTACCCCGTTGAAAACAATAGCGATACAACATCTATTAGTTTCATTCTCCACACCGTCACCGTTAAAGCGTTGGCCACTGCTATATTACGCCTTATGCCTGCTACTATTGTTGAGCATCCCGATGCTGCCAGCTTCTTGGGGTGTAAAAAATTTGCATTTGGGAAATGGAAGGTGATAACTGTGGGAAACGACTACGAGCATCTAAGATTTATTGAAATCATCTTCAGGCTGGCCAACCTATCATCTCCATTTGTCACTATAGAGGTGCCAAAAGAGACCAACTTGAAGCTCTTGAATCTGAAAATGTTCACTTCTGATGATATAGTGGTGACACCTTCGGGAGCCGACACCCAGTACATATCCATCCCGGCAGATGAAAAGAAAGCTGATGAAATCGGAAGGCTTCTTATCTCCATTCATAGAAGTGACCAAAGCAAAACACCTCCACCAACAGCTATTCCCTCCTTACTAGCTTTAGCGCAGAGTGGGCCGATATACCCCCAAATGCCCCGTCGGCCAGCCCACAACTATGGTCCGATTTCCCCTTCGGCTGATGTTGAGGAAGAGAATAAGATTGAAAAGATCATTTCGTTGGCAAAGAACGAGGTTGCATTCTTGCTTGGCCGAAACGGAGACCGGATTCAAACCATCCGAAACCAAAGCCACTGCAGTATCACCATTCTCCCTATCCCCAACAAAATGCAAGAAGTCGCTTCGAAAAAAATCTTCCAATCGATTCGTGTCAAAGGCACAACAACCAGTGTGGAGTCAGCACTCAGGTTGATCATCACCAACTTGGAAATGTACCGTGCTAATGGCTTACGGTTCTTGTGAGTTGCATAAGCCTCTTCCAGAAGGTATGAGATGATTTTATTTCATGTGTAGTAAATATATCATTTGTGTAGCCACTTTAACCTTCCATCTCCGCATCTCCCAAACTTTGCAACCAAAACTCTCAATTTACCAAAACTGCTGCAAAAGAACAAAACGGTTTCCGGGTAATTTGTGTGGTGCAAAAAAAATTTTCAACTATGGAAGAGATGAAAAACTTGAAAATTTTTTTTTTCACAAACTTTCATTTTCACTTTCCCAAGTTTAAAAGAATTGAAATAGAAAAATGGCTGACGGTGTTTTCCAAGGTGCTATCGGTATCGATTTAGGTACCACCTACTCCTGTGTTGCTACTTATGACTCCGCAGTTGAAATCATTGCTAACGAACAAGGTAACAGAGTTACTCCTTCTTTCGTTGCCTTCACTGAAGAAGAAAGATTAATTGGTGATGCTGCCAAGAATCAAGCTGCTTTGAACCCAAAGAACACTGTTTTCGATGCTAAGCGTTTGATCGGTAGAGGTTTCGATGACGAATCTGTCCAAAAGGATATTAAATCCTGGCCATTCACTGTCTTGAGTGACAACGGTAACCCAGTTATCGAAGTTGATTACTTGGGCGAAAAGAAGACTTTCTCTCCTCAAGAAATTTCTTCTATGGTTTTGACCAAGATGAAGGAAATTGCTGAAGCCAAGATTGGTAAGAAGGTTGAAAAAGCCGTTGTTACCGTTCCAGCTTACTTTAATGACGCTCAAAGACAAGCTACCAAGGATGCTGGTGCCATTTCTGGTTTAAACGTTTTGAGAATCATTAACGAACCAACTGCTGCTGCCATTGCTTACGGTTTAGGTGCTGGTAAGTCTGAAAAGGAAAGACACGTTTTAATTTTCGATTTAGGTGGTGGTACTTTCGATGTTTCTTTATTGAACATTACTGGTGGTGTTTTCACCGTCAAGGCTACTGCTGGTGACACTCACTTGGGTGGTCAAGATTTCGATACCAACTTATTGGACTTCTTCAAGAAGGACTTCCAAAAGAAGACTGGTTTGGACATCTCTGGTGACGCTAGAGCTTTAAGAAGATTAAGAACTGCTTGTGAAAGAGCCAAGAGAACCTTATCTTCTGTCACCCAAACCACCGTTGAGGTCGACTCCTTATTCGAAGGTGAAGATTTCTCCGCTAACATCACCAGAGCTAGATTCGAAGACATCAACTCTGCTTTATTCAAATCTACTTTAGAGCCAGTTGAACAAGTCTTGAAGGATGCTAAGGTTGGTAAGTCTACCGTTGACGAAGTTGTCTTGGTCGGTGGTTCTACCAGAATTCCAAAGGTCCAAAAATTATTGTCTGACTTCTTTGAAGGTAAGCAATTAGAAAAATCTATTAACCCAGATGAAGCTGTTGCTTACGGTGCTGCTGTTCAAGGTGCTATCTTGACCGGTCAATCCACCTCTGATGACACCAAGGACTTATTGTTATTGGATGTTATCCCATTATCTTTGGGTGTTGCCATGCAAGGTAACGTTTTCGCTCCAGTTGTCCCAAGAAACACCACCGTTCCAACCATCAAGAGAAGAACTTTCACCACTGTTGCTGACCACCAAACCACCGTCCAATTCCCAGTCTACCAAGGTGAAAGAGTCAACTGTACCGAAAACACTTTGTTGGGTGAATTCGACTTAAAGAACATCCCACCAATGTCTGCTGGTGAACCAGTTTTGGAATCTATTTTCGAAGTTGATGCTAACGGTATCTTAAAGGTTACTGCTGTTGAAAAATCCACCGGTAGATCCGCCAACATTACCATCTCCAACTCCATTGGTAGATTATCTTCCGATGAAATTGAAAAGATGATTGAAGACGCCGAAAAATTCAAGTCTTCTGATGATGCATTCGCTAAGAGACACGAACAAAAGCAAAAATTGGAAGCTTACGTTGCCTCTGTTGAATCTACTGTCACCGACCCAGTCTTATCTGCTAAGTTGAAGAAATCTGCTAAGGACAAGATTGAAACCGCTTTATCTGAAGCTTTGGCTACTTTGGAAATCGAAGACTCTTCCACCGACGACTACAGAAAGGCTGAATTGACCTTGAAGAGAGCTGTTACCAAGGGTATGTCTACTCGTTAAGGTTTGTTTTAAACTGAATTTGTTTATATTTAAGGTAATAGTAAAAAATTAATATACATATATATATAAGTCTATCTTCTAATCTTCTATTATATAGTTGCCCAACTTGTCCATCTTGAGTTCTTTATTGCCTGTGCTTAATGCTTGTACGATTTTTTCGTTTTCTTCTTTGGTTTTCCTTTCAAGTGCTTGCCTGTTTTCTTCAGCTTCTAGCTCGGCAAATTCGTCATACTCCTCCTCCTCATAGTCCTCCTCTCCGTAATCTTCTTCGCCAGAGCTTTCTTCGTTGTCTTCGGTAACAGTTTCCTCGTTGTCTTCGATGCTTATTTCTCTCATTCCTTGAACAGCAGCTTCTAAGTCTCTGGCTTCTTTTTTCTTATCTTTCTTAACGTATCCAGATGCCTCTACCTCGATATCTAAATCCTTTATTCTCTCCACGTCTCTGTTGAATTCGGGATATGCATATTTGAAACCGTCACCGTATCCTTCTTCGTCAAACATAGTATCATCATCTTCGGGTCTATATCTGAACTTCTTTTCAAAAAATGCCCTGATCCCTTCGACATCTCTTTTAAAATAAGCCTCTGCATCAGGATGCTTAGTGGATACACATTGTGGAAAATCAATTACAACAAAATCAAACTCGTAATTTTTAGCATCTTCTGGCTTCCTAATGATGATATTAAACTCATTGAAATCACAATGAATCAATCCGTGGTTTGCAAGTTTAACAATGAACCCCATTAAATCTGAGTATAATTTTTTATAATTGGGGTGTTTTCTTAAATTCTTCATGGTCAAACCGTCAATCCACTCCATAAGAACAGAATGTCTGGAACAATCAAATGGTTCAGGAACCACAAACTTGTTCTCGTATAAGACTTTCATGAATTCATATTCTTTGGTTGCAGCCAATCTGGATAAATACATCCAGTTTGAGGTCTGTTTCTTTCTTAAGTAGTCACGGTTGTTCTTTACGGTTCTGAATGATGTTCTTCCCAATCTGTGGATCTTCAACACTTTTTGAACACCAGAATGGTCGCTGGCCGAATAAATATCTGATTCTTTTCCTACGCCTATGATTGTTCCAAGAGCGTAGATTGTTTCTCTACTAAACATGGAGTTTAATGCCAAATAATCGTATCCGGTGTAAGTGATTCTGAACCCATCGTATTTTGCGTTTCTTAATCTGGCTATCAACTTCAATTTAGCTAAATCACCAATTGCCCTATTGGTAGCAGCAGGATTTTTCAAACCACCTATAGAGTGGATCATTTGAGTGGGGACAAGCTCGTGGTTCCTGGACCCGAGTTCTAATGCTTGAAGCACCCTGAAATCATCAGAGGTCAAGTACCTCATATGAGACGTATCTAACTTCATTATCTTTTAGTGTTCAAGATGAGTTAAGATGAGATGGTTATCGAAAAAATATCGCGGTTGCGAATTTATTCAGATCCTGTTTAATGGTGCATCCATATCGTAGACGCAAGTCTAGGAGACTATTCTTCGGGAAAAAATCTAGAGAAAGAAACACCAATTTCAAGAAGAAGGAGAATCATCAATCTTCTCCGAGATTTGACAAAATAGGCGGAGGAAGTGACTATTCTTTTGTTGATTACCAGTCAATAACCTACTATTCATGGGCAGAAGAACGGCCCCTACATCAACGTGAAAACACAATTCCAAAAGGGAGACAAGGAAGACTTCCTTCCCTCTCTCTTCTTTGCTCGAGGGTGATTGCAGCACATGCGGATAGAATCCATTCGCTGCTACTAAACACCTTGTCTATGAATTGCATTCGATTAATATGGAATCATATATTGACGTCTTACAACGATAGCCTCAGTGTTTTTGTCTCGTTTGCTACTCTAATGGCTCGATCAGAACAGTTCAGGTGTCACCCACCAATCATGAAATCGAATGATCCTTTGGTGCAATTGAGAAACAGCTTCTTGCAGGACTGTCTACTACCAGGAGTAAAAAATCACCGTATTGAAAATATATTCAGCAACATCAAAATTATAGACTTTTGCAAGTATATGACTAGTTTAAAGATCCGAAATTCGGTCTTCTTGGACTTTTCACAATGCCCTGGTCTTCTAACCCATGAAGGCTATATAGCATTATTCAAAGTTAAGAATCTCGTTGGGGTCGATTTTTCAAATGGAACGGGAATCGATGATTCGATTGTGGGTTATTTAAGTTCTTCCATCCGAGATGGTAATCTTCCCAACTTGAAGATAGTTAAATTAACCAACTGTGCTCAAGTGTCAAAAAACGGGATAAAAGAGTTATTGAAGTATTCTTCAAGTAAGAGTAGTACTTTATCTCTTGTAATCTGTGACGACTTTTTCCTGATAGACTTCCATCAAAGCCTCTTAGGAGCAGCATCCAAGACGACCAAATTTCAGATTCCAGGAACTCAGTGGAATATCTGCTCTGAAAAATGGGAGCATAGGAAACCATTGTTGCAAATGCCTTTGGTTTATCGTTACAAAAATCTTCAGATACACTATCCGAAGGATTTTGAAGGAGTCAGCGACAGTGAAAGTATTCTCTTAGATATCTTATTCCATAAGGAAAACTATGGGTTTGACTCTCCCTACTATTTGGTAGATTATGTTACCTCGAATCGACTCGCTAATAGAAGACAGCCTACGTCCAATTTCAATTGTTTAATGGTTGATAAGAACTTGGAGATAGTCCCTGAAGAGAAAGCTGTGGAAGTTCTGGCACCTCAATCTATATTCAAGGCAGTGAGAGCAACAAAGAAACGAAAGGTGGTTAAACGTACCGTACCAAAGAAGTTGTCGTTAAATATTGAAAGCTTTCTCCATTAAATATCTAAGCAAAGTAGAAATGAACGAAGTCATGAACCTATATAGTCTAATTATTAGATCTTCTTAATAACCCAAGAAGATCGCTTGCTGCATTTGATTTTTGACTCTTTTCCACAGGCTGCTCTGTGCTCTCTGCAGATGGTGAAGGTCTCCCTTGTAGAATATTAAGAAGACTGTTTCCACCTTCATTTGTGTTGGATTCTGTAGTACCGTTCCCAGATGCAGAGGTGGAAACTGGGGACTCTGGTTTCTTCTCAGAAGAACGTTTGAGCAAAGACAATAAAGAGTTTCCGGCCAGAGACTCTTCCTGGCTCTTTTCAAATACACCATCCAAAGGCTCACCAGGTTTAAGAAGCCTGAAATTTCCTTTGGCTGGGCCAGCCTCATATGGGGCATCATACATATTTCTCTGGTACTGTTCGTACTGGTTGGATAGATGCTGAAGATTTGCATTATTGTGAACTTGTTTGTTTTGTTCGGGGGGTTGTGTAGCCTCAACTGGGCTTTCATCGGGGATAGACTCTTCAACCTCAGAAGTCTGTTGGTAATTCTGGGTGGTGGTACGTATTTCATTATTCAACGCATCGAAATCTTCGAAATCCTCGAAGTCTTCAAAATCGTCAAAGTCACTGCCATAATCTTGGTTTGGGGCTTCTACAGACGTAGTCTTATCTTCTTGGGAAGTCGCCCCAGGTTGAGCTCCCTGTGGAAAGAAATCTTGAAGCTTCGTCGACTTGTTCTGCCCTGCCTCCAAAGATGCTGCCTCCACGGGAGGTTCATTTGGAACTTCTACCGAGGACTGAAGTTGGTTTCCGCCATTATTTTTCAACAATCCTAATAATTCGTTGGCTGGACTGTGACGAGACTCGTCTCCGTTCCGTAGTACGGATAAGATCTCTTTTTCAGGGGTATTCTGTACGGTATTCTGATGAGCCTTTGTCGGTTTATTCAAAAGGTCCAATAATGCATTGGAATTAGAAAACGAAGGGGATTGTGAATTTGATTTGTCTGGCTGACTGTCTACTGGCTTCTTTAGGATGGTGACTTTACCAGGCTTTGGTGCCGAATCATCGTAAGCTTCCTGAAGCGTATCCTCTTTTTGTATACTTTCTGTTGGGGTAGCAGACCTTGGGCTGCCACTGCTGTCTGAATCTTTCTTGAACAACTTCAATAATTCCTGAGCTTTGGCCTTATTTCTAACCGATCCTTCTGAACGTTTGGCTTCTTCAGATGGGGATCCTTTGAGTATTGACCTGTTGCTACTGTTTAGAATAGATAACAATTCTTTTGGGTTCATAAAGCCCTTGGATGGATTAACCAAGGACTCTGCTGACGGAGTGTTGATCGATTGTTCCGCATTTGGAGTCTTCTGAAGATTATGGAAGAACTGAAGATTGGAATTAGTAGATGGTTGGTCGATTTGAGGAATGTTTAAGTCCATGAGGTGCTCGTATGGGGCAGCCATCGATTGAGGAATGCTGACGGTAACAGGTTCTGAGGCTGGGGCAGTCTCTGAGCCTTCTTCAACTGGTTGCACACCTTGAAGAATGTCGAGCAACTCTCTACCAGCGTCATTATTGACCTGGTCAACAGTCTCATCGAGCACTTCGATTTCCTTTCCTATACCCATCAAGCTCTTCAACTTAATTTCTGCTTCGGTCATTAATTCTGATTCATTAACAGTTCCCTTTAAGGTTCCAATCCATCTCATCATAGGCTTTATAACAGCAGGGAGAATAAAGTAATTATTTGGGGAATTTTTAATCTTTTTCTGTAACGATTTAATATCAAACCACTCAATGGCAGCAATTTCATTTCTTGCTTGGGGTTTAAAATCAAAGCCCTCAGGTACATCCCTTGCGTAATAGATTTTATAGTTTTTACCTCTGATAGTTCTATCAACATAATCAGTCTCATTAATAAGATGTTTGGCATTAAAGCTCGTTTCTTCTTCAACTTCTCTGACAGCACAATCTAAATCGCCTTCATCTTTGGAAATTTTTCCCCTTGGAAAAGACCAAGAGTTTGATTCGTAACCTTTCACCAACAAAATTTGCGTTAAATCTGAGTTGAATAATGCAATTCCCCTGACGGGGATACTTGATTTATATTTACCAAATTTTGACAATGCTTCAGAAGCATCACCCCATTTCCAAATCAACGGACATTTCTCCAAAACTTTAGTGGAGAATGATTTCATCTTCATCGATGGTAGGCCAGGATATAGTTGACGTAAAAAATCTGTATAAAACCATTGAGCTTCTTCAACTAGAAACAACACTCTCTCACTTGAAGATAAATCTTCATTTGGCACATTTACTAAAAATCTCACTAGTAAATCTTCTAATACGTGATCCAAAGATCTACCTGCAAATCCATCTCGTAATTGTATTGACATATTGCTTTAATTCATATACTTTCCATGGACTTGTATAATTTATCACTCTTGACTTCCTACACTTTGAGTTAGAATTTCGCGAACTATGCCGGGTAAGATTGATACCGTTTTCGCAGTTTGTGCTAACAATTAACTGTATCGTTGCATATATAGATGAACTTTGTACGATTCAACTCCGTCAAGACTCCTAGGCTATTCCAGACGTTGAAGGAAACAAGCAAGGCTGCATTGACCAAACCAAAAGTGATAAATAAACCTTTTGGATTACCTGCACCAATTCTTCTTAACCCAGGCGACGCAAAATGGTCAGTAAAGAGTGACTTGTTTGGTAACGAAGCAAAAGAAATGAGACAGAGACAGTTGGATCATGACATTGCCCATTCTCCATTCTACGAATCAAAATCATTCACCAACACCAACGGGAAGATATTCACTCCCCCCATATCATATTTTAAAGCCGATAAATCGCTTTATTTCCCAAATTTCATTGCAAAGTCTATAAATGGTCAAGAAAGTGAACTCTACTCTTTGTTCAAAGATAAAGTGAGCTTGGTACGGATCTTCTCTACTGTTTCCGGTGAAAGATGTACTGAATCCTACTTTAAAACTGGTGATGTCGACTACCTTAATGGGAACTATAATGATTTTCTTCAAAAATACCCCACGAGTCAAATCATAGATATAAACATTCCTCAAGGTGGAGCCAAACGGTTTATGGTGAACTTAATGAAAGGATCTGTTAAACGTCAAATACCAGTTGAAAGACAGAGTTCATACTTTATATTAAAGGATACCTTATTCTCATTTGATATAAAACAAGAGTTGAACTGTGATAACAGTTGTTCAGGGTACATTTATTTGGTGGATTCTGAAGGGAAAGTCAGGTGGGGTACCAGTGGTTATGCTGATGAGGAAGAGTCAAACCTACTTTGGAAATGTTTATCTGGGGTTGAAAAAGAGTTGGCTTAAACTTAAATGTACATAGATAGTTAAATTATAAACGCTGCAGACTTATAATCCAGGTAGACGACCGTGGCATAATTTGCAATGCTTATACTACTGATACAAGTGGCACCACATATGTAGAAAAACTGCCACTCACGGTATGCATCAGTTAACCAGTGAATGGCTGCAATATGAGTTTAGGGTTTCTGCCCTCGCGGTATTTTTTGAGTCGCGCACTGCAATCTCCCAGCGCTATACGCATTGAAAATTTGTGGTGAAATTTTTTTTCACTATACAACTCAAACATGTCTGCCCCAATCAACAAAGAAAAGGTTCAAGAACAAGAACAAGAAATCCACAAGATCAGAATGACCTTGACCTCCACCAAGGTCAAGCAATTGGAATCTGTTTCTGCTAACATCATGAGAAACGCTGACCAACACCAAATCGTCAAGAAGGGACCAGTTAGAATGCCAACCAAGGTTTTGAAGATCACCACCAGAAAGACTCCAAATGGTGAAGGTTCTAAGACCTGGGATACTTACGAAATGAGAATCCACAAGAGAGTTATTGACTTACAAGCCCCAGCTTCTATTGTCAAGAGAATTACTCAAGTCACCATCGAACCAGGTGTGGATGTTGAAGTTACCATTGCCGCTTAAGCGTGTTGATGTTAACTATTGACAAATTAAAAAACATCTTTACATTTTTATTTACCCTGTTGAAAATTCCTTAAACACTTTTTACTGCCTTCATGGTGCTCTAGGTCACGTTGCTTCTATTTGATTTTCAATCATATGTATTATAGGAGTTGTATTTGCAATGGCTGACTATCAGGACGGATCGTAGTGTGTTTTAGGTGTTTTATATATAGACATTCAATGTAATAGATGGTAATTTTTATCTTATTTTTCTCACATTCATCGCTCTTTGTGTTAGTTTAAAAGTGCACATTTATCGAGCCCCTTGTAAAATCTCACTTGAAATATATTTTGAAGACACTTGTATTTATCTAATGGTTTATGTGCTTTCAGTAAAGCCGAAACTATTCTATGTGGCCTCCAGGCTGTTACAGAATGGTAGGCGTATGATTTCGTCATCCCCTCCTAAAATGATCAAATCGAGCAATGCTTTGTCTAACGCAACCACTAAATCAAGACACACCAAGAATAGTAACAAGCATCTTAAGAAGAAAAATGCCGCTTTCATCTCGGGATTCATAATAGTTGGCTCTTTCATAGCGTTCAACCAATCCAATTATTATAACTTGGATACAATTCCTTCATCCTCTGGTGGTCCTTTCAACCCAAAGTTATTCCCGAGAGCAACAAATAATACTCTGGTGGATGAAAAGAGACTTTATTCCACCTCCAACTCGTCTATCAGCCAGAATTTCAGCTTGGGTCATCAACAACATAAAGAAGGCATATTTGTATTGAATGAAGAACAGGTGAGTAATAAGTTGAGACAGTATGAAGAAAGTTATTTGGTTGATAGAGGTAAAGGGGTGACAAGATATGATGTTTGTCAACTACCTTCCAATTCTCCAATCGAAGATGATAGAGCAGAAGAAATCGTACAAGTGCCTATATTACAAGATAATAATATTAAGACCTCAACCGATTGGATGTTTTTTGGTTTATTTGATGGTCATAGTGGTTGGACTACCAGTAGTAAATTAAGAGACCAATTGATAAGTCATGTTATTGCTGAGTTTGGAACCATCTTCAAGCCAGCTAATGAAGAAAACTTGAGATTTGTCCCCAATGGTGCTACTATTGATCAAGCTATAAAGAATGGATTTTTAAAATTGGATCACGAAATTGTTAATAAGAATATGGAACAATTACTTAACGAAAACAACAAATCTAAGGCTGCAGAACTTTTGATGCCTGCATTATCTGGATCTTGTGCATTGTTATCTTTTTATGACACTAACTCCCAATTGCTCAAGGTTGCAGTTACTGGTGACTCTAGAGCTATTTTGGGCTCCTTCAAAGATAATCGCTGGACGGTTAGACAATTAAGTATTGACCAAACTGGCTCAAATCCAACTGAAGTTGCACGTATCATTAGCGAACATCCAGATGAAACAAATGTTGTTAAGAATGGAAGAGTTTTGGGTTCTTTGGAGCCTACAAGAGCATTTGGTGATTGTAGATATAAATTACCTGCTACTATCCAACAGAGAATTTACAAGCAGTTCTTCGGTAAGACTTTACCTCACAATCTCAAATCCCCTCCATATGTAACTGCTGAACCGGTCATTACCACGACAAAAATCAACCCTGAACAAAATGATTTCCTTGTGATGGCTTCCGATGGTTTATATGAGATGTTGTCAAATGAAGAAATCATCGGATTGGTGGTCAAATGGATGGAGAAAGAAAAGATGGTCAAGCCAAAACACTCCTTCTGGAGTTATTTTGGATCAAATGAAAATAAATTACCTGAAGTCCAAGATATTACTAACGATAAAACATCCAAAAAACCATTCAGGAAAACCCGTCCACTTACAGGTAATAATTATTTATTAGATGATAAGAATGTGTCGACGCATTTAATTAGAAATGCGTTATCAAATGGAGGATCTAGAGAGCAGACTTCGATGTTGATTTCAATTCCAAGTCCAGTATCAAGAAGATATAGAGATGATCTTACTGTGACAGTCGTGTTCTTTGGAAAAGACATCAAGGGTGAAAACGACTTCGGTAAACTCGAAATCAATTCAGATGCTACCGCAGGTGGTATTGATGCCTCTAAACCAAAATTATAATTTATTGCTATGATTAAATGTATAGACAAAATGAATTTATCTCGATCTCCAGAACCTTTGGTTCCAAATTAGTCAATTTCGCAGTTCTCATTCTTTTAACTTAAAGTTCGTGCAAGGAAAAAACCACTTAGAGAACATGGCTATTCCCAAAAATGGTGAAGCTTGGTATGAAGATGAATTGCTCAGGCCCAAGAATGAATTAGTATGGGACTTACTAGATCTTGTGGACAACGACGAATCTCCTGCAATGTCGAGGTTTTATGATAAACTCTTCAATTCCCCAAGCGCCATCGGAAGAACTGCATTTAGGTTTAAAAGATCGGGAATTGATGGCACCATTGATGGGTGTGATGAGTTGACCCAGATCAGCGAAATCGATAATGCTACCTCCTCTAACTCATTATCAGTCAATAGAAAATTCACCTCAAAGAGTGAATCTGTTAAAGGGAAAACAAGTTTTTTGCCTTTCCAACCAGGTGGATTACTTGATCAAAAGAAAGCTACATTAACAAAAGACGAGCTCGGGTTTCTTCATAAAGATGAACATGGACTTTTCGATATTCCTCAAGGTTTCAGCAGAGGCCTTAAAGTTCAAGAGAAACCAGTGACAGATGAAATCGTGCAGTTTGAAGATAAAGAGTTGAATGCTGGACAAGATGAAGGTGATGATATTGAACCTGAATTGGAACACAAGAGAGAGCAAAACATTCAATCTGAAGATCTAAGTCTTCCGGTTGATACCAATGACATAGATGGCTTGGTGCCAGTCGACTATTCAGCTTTGCGTAGAGAATTGGCTGTTAAAAAGAAGAAAACTAGAGAATGGGCCCATGTGGTTGACTTGTCCCACAAGATTCAAGACTTCGAACAAGTTGTGCCGAATATGGCTAGAAAATGGCCTTTTGAATTGGATACATTTCAACAGGAAGCTGTATATCATTTGGAGCAAGGAGATTCTGTTTTTGTAGCCGCTCACACCTCAGCGGGTAAAACAGTAGTGGCTGAATATGCCATTGCAATGGCCCAAAGAAACATGACTAAGACTATATATACGTCACCAATCAAGGCCCTTTCCAATCAAAAGTTCAGAGATTTCAAGGAAACATTCAAAGATATAGAGATCGGTTTAATTACTGGTGATGTACAAATTAACCCAGAAGCAAACTGTCTTATCATGACCACCGAGATCTTAAGATCTATGTTGTATAGAGGAGCCGATCTTATTCGTGATGTTGAGTTTGTGATTTTTGACGAAGTTCATTATGTGAATGATATTGATAGAGGTGTTGTTTGGGAAGAAGTTATAATTATGTTACCAGACCACGTCAAGTATGTTTTGTTATCTGCCACTGTACCAAATACCTTTGAGTTTGCAAATTGGGTAGGAAGAACAAAGCAGAAGGATATGTATGTTATTTCTACCCCCAAAAGGCCAGTTCCTCTTGAAATATTCATCTGGGCCAAAAAAGACTTATACAAAGCCATTGATTCCAATAGAAAGTTTCAGGAAAATGAATTCAAGAAGCATACAATTGCTCTTGAAGGTACTGATAAGAAAAAGCCTCCAAACATCACTGCAGGATCTGGATCTAGAGGAGGAAGAGGTGGTACTGCAAGAGGAGGAAATAGACAGAGCAATAGAGGCGGAAGAGGCGGGGCTTCTGGTAAGAATTTTGCAAGGGATGGCCCCAACAAGAATACCTGGAACACTTTGGTTCAATATTTGAAGCAGCACACATTATTACCTGCAGTTATTTTCGTGTTTTCAAAGAAAAGATGTGAAGAATACGCCGATACTTTGGGTGGTATTGACTTCTGTAATGCAAAGGAGAAATCGGAAATCCACATGTTCATTGACAAAGCCGTTTCTAGACTTAAAAAAGAAGATAGAGAGTTACCTCAAATTTTAAAAATTAGAGAAATGTTAGGAAGAGGTATAGCTGTTCATCATGGTGGATTGTTACCAATTGTGAAGGAATGCATCGAAATATTGTTTGCTAAGACTCTTGTGAAGGTACTTTTCGCCACCGAAACATTCGCCATGGGGTTGAATCTCCCAACCAGAACTGTTGTTTTTGATAATTTACGGAAACATGATGGTACAGGTTTTAGAAATTTGTTGCCAGGAGAATTCACCCAAATGAGTGGTAGAGCAGGAAGAAGAGGTCTAGATTCTACTGGTACAGTTATCGTGATGTCTTATAACCACCCCATAGTAGCTCCTGATTTCAAGGAAGTAACTTTGGGTACTCCTACGAAATTGGTTTCTCAATTCAGGTTAACTTACAATATGATTTTAAACCTCTTGAGGATTGAAGCCTTGCGAGTTGAAGAAATGATAAAGCACTCCTTCAGTGAAAACACTACCCAAACACTTCTTCCAGAACATCAACTGAGGGTTAACAAGCTCAAGAATCAGCTCGAATCGACATCTTTATCGCCTTGTGACGAATGTAATTTGGAAGACATGGCTCAGTTATTTCTGGAAATTAAAGAGTATCAAGATTTATGGGTAGACTTAGTGACAGAGGCACAAAAGCTGCCAATTTTAAGAACATCTTTTTTGAGGATCGGCCGTCTCATATGTTACATGGATAAGCAATCAGTGTGCAAATGTGGGTTCATAGTAAAATCAATTGGTTCTTCGGACCAATTGTTGGTTTTAACGTTTGATCATGGACAGGCCTACAACTCTTCCTCTCGAAATAAACTTCCTTACTTGCCAATCAAACGACTTTTAAAAAGTTATGGCACTATCCATTTTAAAGATGGATTGAGAGTAGAAGAAGTCGATTTCAAAGATGTTTGCTTCATTACCAGATATAGTTTAAAGGTTCTGATTAAAGAGATTCTTCAGAACAACCCCGTGGCTTTGAAAGAAGCCAAGGAGCAGATATCTATGGTTTCAAAATACTTTAACAAATGGGACCCTGTACCTTTGAGCCAAACTACTGATCTTGCATTGCATGAGAAGGTACAAAGACAGAACAAGGTAATGGAGTTGATTGGTTCCAGGAAATGTTTGAAATGTTCCCAATTGGTGACTCACTTTTTGCAAATTCAAAAAAGAGACCAAGTTCAAAGTGAAATAGACTCATTGCAAACCTTGATATCTGATGAAAACTTGCAGTTACTTCCAGACTACGAACAACGTCTTAGAATTCTTGAGCATCTTTCATACATCGACACTCAACAGAATGTTCTTTTGAAAGGAAGGGTTGCGTGTGAAATAAACTCGGGCTGGGAGTTAGTAATAACTGAGTTAATTTTGGATAATTTCTTGGGAGAATTTGAGCCTGAAGAAATTGTAGCACTCGTATCAGCATTCGTATATGAAGGAAGAACCAATGAAGAAGAAGATTTGCCCATGACACCAAGACTCGAGAAGGGGAAAATGAGAATCATGGATATTGTCGATAATATCACCAAGGTTTATATTGATTTCAAGGTGTTGTTAACTGCTGAAGAAGAAGAATTTCACACAAGAAAAAGATTCGCCTTGATGAATGTAGTCTATGAATGGGCAAGGGGAATGCTGTTCAATGAGATCATGCAGATGAGTGCCGAAGCAGAAGGTACAATTGTGAGAGTTATAACCAGACTCGATGAAGTGTGCCGTGAAATTAAGAATGCAGCGTTAATTATCGGAGACTCTACTTTACATTCCAAGATGAGTGAGGCTCAAGAGAAGATTAAGAGAGATATCGTTTTCTGTGGGTCATTATATTTATAGTCTATTAAGGTTACCCCATTCATAAAATATATACAAGCATTAATCATTATCATTATTCAAAGTCTCCTGGCACTAATTTCTTCAGTGATTATCTCGATTATTCCTCCCTTCCCATTGAAAACTCTTGGTACCAAGAAGTCTTCCACCGTTTTGTCCTTTCCATATTTAACAGTAAGTATACCACATAGGACATGAAAACTACCTATACAAGTTTGATCTTGAATTTTATTTTTAATCTTCACAGCTTCATGGTGTTGTATCTTTCCTGACCTCATTGAACCACGGAATTGAATCACCGTGTCATATAGCTGGTTGTTCTTCATGAAATGGGGGATCACATTGGAGTCGTCACTGATTTGACTTAATATATCGCTTAACTCGTCCCATGGGGTAGAAAGGAATTGCACATCTCCAAACACCAAAAGTGTATCTTTAGTCATATTATAAACATTTTCGCCTAGCTGGCGGAGTTTTGGGGACTCGTATTGTATCTGTTTTATTGAGTTTGTTTCTTGGTGTAATGCTGTTTCAACATCAGACAAACCACATAATACTGTGAGTGCTTCCTTCCACAGAATCTGGAACTGACTGCCTATAAGCTGATCCAACTTCTCCTTTCTATCTTTCAACAGCGTGGGGATCTCAGCTGAATCAGATTGAAATAAACTTTTTATGCCTTCATGTTTGACAGTGTTCGTGTTTCTTTGGTCAGCCATAGCATTGTCCAATGTGGATCTTGAGTACAACAGCTGGCTATCTTTCGTTGTGTGTATTATTGTTGGGTTGTTCTCCATGAACAAGTCCTTTTGCAGAATCACACTACTAGATACATAGCCACTGTATTTCAGTCTTATAAAACTATGTCTTAGTAGACGATAAGGCTTATGTAGGCCTATCTTGATCATGTGTAGTTTAAATGCAGATGAGATGAGATTCGCGATAATCAAAAATATTCATTAAGTGATAGGCTGCTGCAATGAGTTCCAAAACTGGATCAAAAAGTAAAAAGTCCAGCGCAACGACGCCCCAGGCGGATACGCCTTCCAAGAAATTAAAGATCCCAAAGTCATTCATTGTTAGACCCAATGTCAACACAAGCCCCAAGGCAGCTGCAAAAGTGTATATTCATCCAGATATATTTGATGCCTTGGATTTCAAGTCATCGGATATTGTGTTCGTCAGCAAGAGCGACGCTGCAGAACCAGGATTCATAGCCACAGTGTATGCGGATGCAGAAATTGTTGACATAAATGTCATAACTGTTCCCGCAGGTCTAAGGTCACTAGCTGGTATTGTGCTAGGTGACCGTATTAATTTACAGAAGTATTCTAAGCACCCCGAATTTGCTTCCAAAGTAACGATTCATTTGGACAATTCAGTAGAGGGAGAAGAACCTATTGAGGCTAGAAAGAAGAAGATAAATAAACTATTAAGTGAAATAGGCCTTATAGCACCTGGTCTACAAATTGATAATATTGATGACGCCAGTCTCTCAAGCATCAAGATAATAGATATAGAAAGATCGAGTGGTATAGAAGAATCCCTTAAAGACCTCTCGTTGGATCTGTCAGGGTTAAATTCAGATACTGCCACTCCGTTTTATATCTATTCTAAGGGGTCAACCGAAATCATCTTCACTGCAGAAGACTCGGTCGATACATTAAAATATCCCACATACCATAGAGCCATAGATTTTTCCAACGTTGGAGGTTTGTCCAAGCAAATATCTTTACTTCAATCAACCATTGAGGTCCCACTCCACAACCCCCAATTGTTCTCAGAGTTCGGCATATCACCTCCAAGAGGTATTCTCTTGCACGGCCCTCCTGGAACAGGGAAGACATTGCTACTCAAATGTGTTGCTCAAAATATTGATGCACACATCCTATCAATTAACGGACCGTCCATCGTGTCCAAATATTTAGGTGAAACAGAGAATGCTATCAGAGAGATTTTTCTTGAAGCTCGTAAGTATCAGCCTTCTATAATTTTCATGGATGAGGTGGACTCTTTGGTTCCAAGTAGAACCTCAGATGATAGTGGGGAGACCGAGAGCAGAGTTGTTGCCACATTGTTAACCATGATGGATGGTATGAATGATAATGGCAGAATAGTGGTGGTAGGTGCAACCAATAGACCCAATTCAATTGATTCAGCATTGAGAAGGCCTGGTAGATTCGACCAAGAAGTTGAAATAGGTATTCCAGACATAGATGACAGATATGATATTCTTAAAAAGTTGGTGAAGAGAATGAACACGGACAAGTACGAAGTATCAGATGTCCAAATTAAGACCATCTCCTCCAAAACTCACGGTTATGTTGGTGCTGATTTATCTGCATTATTAAGAGAATCAGTAATGAAGGCAATCAACAGAGGATTGAAAGCTGGTATACCACAGAAGCAAATCAGGTTGACATTGGATGACATGCTCCAGTCCCTCCCTGATATTAGACCATCTGCAATGAGGGAAATATTTTTGGAGATGCCAAAAGTCTACTGGTCTGATATTGGTGGCCAACATGAATTGAAAACGAAACTTGTTGAGGTCGTTCAATTACCTTTACAAGCAGCTGAGACGTTCAATAGGTTGGGTGTTCTGGCACCTAAAGGTGTTCTTCTTTATGGGCCACCGGGGTGTTCCAAGACATTGACAGCAAAAGCCTTAGCTACGGAATCAGGATTAAATTTCTTGGCCGTTAAGGGTCCAGAGATTTTCAATAAATACGTGGGAGAATCGGAAAGGGCCATAAGGGAGATATTCCGTAAGGCAAGAGCTGCATCGCCTTCTATTATTTTCTTTGATGAGATCGATGCTATTTCTGGCGACAGAGAGGCTGCCAATACCAGTGCTGCCCAACAAGTTTTGACGTCCTTGTTGAATGAAATAGATGGTGTTGAAGAATTGAAGGGGGTTGTGATAGTGGGGGCAACCAATAGACCAACAGAAATTGACCCTGCCTTACTTAGACCCGGAAGATTAGACAGACACATATATGTGGGGCCACCCGATTTAGAGGCAAGACTTGATATCCTAAAGAAATGTTGTGGTAAATTTAATTTAACGGATGATGTTGACTTGAATAGTCTAGCCAAGGCTACAGAGGGATGTTCAGGTGCAGAAGTTACTTTATTATGTCAAGAGTCTGGTCTCGCAGCCATAATGGAAAATAACGAAGCCAACAAGGTCACCATAAATCATTTTGAACATGCCTTAAGAGGGATATCGAAAGGCATTACCCCAGAAATGATAGATTATTATACCCAGTTCTCGGAAAGAAGTGGATTAAACTTATAATATATTTAATACATAAATCGACACCTATTGTTGCTTGCAACCTTCTTCTAATTCCTTCTCAAGATCTTTTGGAATATCCTTATCGGAGAAGCCTAATCCATCAGCACCAGTTCCTGGAGCTCCTAAACCACCAAATCCAGGGAAATCACCAACATCACCTACAAGATCTGAAGGAGGTTGACCCAACTCTTGCAATGATTCCAAAAGACTGTTGACCTTTTCCTTTTGTTCTTTATTCTCGTCACTATATCCTTCAGTTTCGAATACAGCAACTATGTCATTCGTTATCTCGTACTGTTTAGTAAAATTAGCGTGCTCTTCAACAGATAAAACTCCTTTTTTCTGTTCAAGATACTCAGGGAACTTAGTGTTTAAATCTTTGATTGGCTCATACAATACTTCCTTTGATGCCAATTGGTCTAAAATATCGACGAATAGTTTAGACATGTCCATATCACCACCTTCACCGCCACCTAAGCCGGCCAACAATTGGGACAACATGTCTTCAGGGTTGGAGCTGGCCTGATCATTCTTGATTTGTTCATCTATATTCTTGCCTGAATTCTTCAATCTTTCCATGGTATCTTTCATGATATTGTCGAAATCCTTAGCGTCTTTTGGAACTTCATCTGCATGCTCTTCCTCGAAGTTCTTAACCAACTGCTCAAATTGATCCTTTGTTTCCGGATCTTGGATGTTCAAATCTTTGATTAAATCTTCTAGCCCGCCCTTGAATTCGTTATTTATCGGTTCATCGATTTTAGCCTCTGGTTTGCTTGCAGCCTCGTCATTATTAACACCTGAGCCAGGAGCCTTACTTAAAACTTCTCCAGCAAAATCATCTAATAAATCATCTAAGTCATCTAAGTCATCTTCAGCATTAGCGTCTTCCTGAACTGGGTCTTTCTTTGGAACCGGATCTTTCTTTTGAACCTGGTCTTCTTTCTTAGACATTACGATGGTGATGAATTTGAGTATGCGAAATCTCCATTTTTCTGGGGTCGCTGTGAAAATTTGTTACAACCGTGGTTGCAAACGCTGACTAGAAAAGGAAATATAAAATGGTGAAAAATGCACCTCAGCTTCTCATTTTCTTTCCAATTGAGTTCCTCGACTTGAACTTATGAGGTAATATCAGGCTTTACACCTGCAACTATCAGTATGTATACTTCCCTTATTTGTTAGGTGTTTGAGAATACTACAGGAAATCGCGGTTTCAAGTCTTGAAAATTTTCTGATTATAACATACACACATATAATGTCTTTGGCTAGAATAAGGCTACAAGAAGAAAGAAAGCTTTGGAGAAAAGATCATCCATTTGGATTCTTCGCTAAACCTGAAAAGGGTGCCGACGGCTCATTAAACTTGACTGCATGGAAGGCTGGTATTCCAGGTAGAGAAAACACCCTTTGGGCTGAGGGTACATTTCCTGTCTCTATACACTTTCCAGACGAATACCCATCCAAACCGCCCAAAGTAAAGTTCCCTGCTGGATTTTACCACCCGAACGTTTATCCAAGTGGAACAATATGCTTATCTATTTTGAATGAAGAGCAAGATTGGAGACCCGCTATCACTTTGAAACAGATTGTTTTGGGAATTCAAGAATTATTAGATAATCCAAATCCTGGTTCTCCAGCTCAAGAACCCGCCTGGAGAGCGTTCCAAAAGGATAAAGTCACATATGAAAAGAAGGTTAGAGAGCAGTCTAAGAAATACGCAAACTACCTGTTCAATTAAAGCATCCAACTAAATAGAAATTTTGTAAATTAATGTAATCTGGTATTGATAATATATATGATAGCTATCCCGTCTTTTCACCAATTAACAAATACAAGAATAAGATGTTTTCAGTGACGATCAAGTTTTGATTTCATCCCCTTTTATGAGATCTCTACTCTTTGAAGTGTTAGCTGATTCACTTTCACCTAATTGAGAAGTACCTCTTTCTTTGTAGGTACTGACGGCTGGGATATCAGCCTTGATCCTGCTCACTAAGGTGGAATATGCTCTTGGTTCCAATTTGATCAAAGTATGTAATGGTATAGACATCCAAGGTGATTCTTCTTGGGGTACATTCATGAAATAGGCATAAATACATCTCAAAACTGCTTGATGTGTTATGATCAAGATGTTTTCTTGTCTTTCCAACTCCATGATGATTGGTTCCAATCTTATTACAATATCACGGTAAGATTCACCGCCCCTGTATCTATACTCGTATTTATTATCATCTCTTGCTTTGAAATCTTCAGGAAACTTTTGTTCAATTTCTTCATATGTCATTCCATCACACTCACCAGCATCCAACTCATCTAATGCTTTCCACTGAAGTTTGTTCTTATATGGCAAAAACGAAGCAGTTTGTTGGGTTCTCTTTAAAGTAGAAGTCCAAACAGTTAAATTTGTATTTTCATTCTCAGGGCCCAATGACTTCAAAACAAACTCGGGTAATTTCTTTGCATACTTCCAACCTCTTTCAGAAAGATTTGCATCCCCACCAATCTGGCCAGTTAAATTATATCCAGATTCTCCGTGTCTTGAAAGCCAAATACACCTTGGCTTGATATGCAAATTCATAACATAATAGACAATACGAGACTCCAAGTAACTCTCGATTCGGTTTAAGATAACATGGCTGCTGACATTGACCAATTTGATGAAACTTAAGTTCTTATCAGCTTTTGCATCTAATGTTTCGTAGATGTCTTTATAATATTCTATTCTCTTAGTGAAATCATTCAAGGCAAAAACTGCATCCTTATCAACGTAATCAGGAGAAGTTGTTTTAACATCAAAGATATTTTGTTTGATCAATTCTTCATCATCACACCAGCTTTCCAAAAATAAAGGCTCTATGAGATTCTCTCTGCAAATATGTAAGATTTGATCTCTTCTTTCCCTTGTAGTGTTGGTAGCATCCAAAATTCCTACAACCCCATTTTCATCCAAGAACCAATTCATCATATCTTTAATTGCTAATTGAACTGCCTCATGCCTATATTTGACACCTTCTTCATTATCTGGGGAAAAAAATGAAGCATCTGCATCAGCACCAGTACCAGATGCAAGTTGGCGCCTATATGTTCCAACGTTGAAGCATTTAGAATTGATTGAAAGCCATGATAAGTATCTTACAATTTTTTGTGCTATCAATGATTTACCTCTGGCAGGCAATCCCACCATAACGACACATACCCTAACGTTTTCAACGTGTGATATCGAGTAAACAGGCATTGCTTAATAAATAGAAGTGTTACAGGTCTCGGTAGAATAGGTGCTAATATCAAATTAAACGTCAATATCAGGGGACTATATTGATATTACCCCGTAAAATTGTTTTAATGTGAAGATATTCGCTTTTGATATTTTGTTTTTTCTCACTTGACCCCAAATATTGTGAACTTATGATCAGTGGAATGGCACGATAGAAAAATTCGAGTGACCAAGTTGACAACGACTTTCAACTTTAAATACCCAACAATAAGGTTGTTAAAAACAATCACTCCTCTTTTAATTTGTAATTGACAGGTCGCCCGGTGGATGCCTTCAAGAGTTTGAAGGGTGGAGTTAAAACCTGCAGGATCAAGGTTGTGTAAATACCATCCTGCGAGGCATTTAATTTCCCGTCTGATAGATATCTTGATTACTGAGAATGTCGATGAAGAAGTTTCTAGGTCGCCACAAAAGGACCAGCACCCAGGATGAGAACTTGGGGACCACTGCAAGCTTATCGGGGTATGAAACTGCCGGTGCAAGCCCGTCAAATAGGCAAAGTATGAGCACTATGGGCTCGAAAGATTCATCCACAGACATCCCTATTTTCGATGATAACATTCAAAACGATACCAGTTTAAATATAAACCCATCCATTATGAACTCTCTAGATACCAAAAAAGTCAGTCCTTCGATTCTTACTACGCAGTCTAGTAGCAACGAAAAGTCCATCTTTTCAAGTGGTAAAAGAACCATGTCTACAGCCCAGTCATCTCTGTATTCAACCCAAACAAAAGGAGCATCTAGAGTTCTACCACAAGGAATCAGCTACGGCCAGCGTCTTCAAGTTCTTGATGTTCAGGAAGAATTTGGCGATGGCAAGATAGAAGACTTCATTACAGAAAAGTTGAGGCAGTTGAGTGACGATATGTCTTTTGCCATTAATCAGTATAAAAACTCTATCCTGAACTTGAGTACTGCAGTGATTAACAGTATCGACTTATTAAAAGGTTTCACTTCTGATGTCAAGCAATCAGTTGAGTCATCTGAAGAAACTTTCACCTGGAGCTTTACTACTTACAACAACTCTTCATTAAGGAAGATATTGAGAGTTTATCTTCACTTTTATGATAATTTATTACAAGATGAAGTCTATATAAAGTTGAAGCTTTTATTATTGAAAAACTTTAATGAGTTTATTACTGCCTTGGACTCAAAAAAGATAAACAGTCCTCCCGACCAAAGTGCAATTACTAAACCCCAGAATTACGCAATAGGTTGTAATGGTAAGGAGAGTTTACCGAATGAAGATGTGATAATTAAAGTCATGAATAAAATGGCAACTTCAAATGTCAAGATAAAGGAACAAAATGGCTCATTTATAGCCCCTATTGTTCGTGGAATTGCTCGAGACTTTAACATTGTTACTCTTTATTTCGGCTATCCAAACCCATCTGATTATCATCTTCAACTCACCCAAAGCTTACATGACTTATATGATGACGTCCATGTCATTGTCACAAAGAATTTAATTGAGTTGGCAGCTACTGCCGTCCCTTCACTCAACCCGCTGACGATCACTCTGTCAGTAGGTTCTGACCCGGCTCCACCTAGTGTGAGCGGTCCAGTGCAAAAGTTCAAGTTACCTTTCAGAGTCCCAAGAGACTCATCTGAGCCCCCAATGTCTATGTCATTGTCCGTTGAAAATGCCTCAAGGACCTCTGGAACCATGGGTGGGTTTATATATCCTATCATCAATACCAAGGAACAACCTCATTTAGAGTCGTATTCCAACTCAAAGTTTGCCATTTCTTGTGGTCATGTGTGCCTCAATAACAATGATGATGTCACCGAATACCCACATGTGTCTTCCCCTTCGTCTGTCTTGATATCGTTGTACAAGAAGGCATTGATACAACAATACGAAAAGTTTTCAAGTAATGAATCTGATAGTGCTATGATGGAAGCAAAGGTAGCTTATGGTTCCGTTTTAAAACAAGTGGATATGATGTTTCCAATGAAAAATGTCAAGCTAAAGAATTCAAAAAATAATCAAGACTATTATGAAGCAAGGAATTTACCCGTTTATAGGTTTGGGCAAATAATATGGGGTGAAAGAACTCTCATTCCATGTAAAGGATCCAATGAAAAAAAGTTATCGGACTTGGCTATCATCAAGGTAAATAAAAAACTCAATTGTAGCCAGAATTACTTAGGTGATGATGTTGCTTTTAACGAGTTTGACCCAGCATTAATGTTTGATAACATGTATGTCAGAAAAGTGGTTGACTTGAAGCGTGAGAAGAAAGAGGAAGAATTATCCTTGGATGTTGACGAAATTGATGATGAAGCTCCTGTTGGAAAGAACAACATTGCTGGGTTACCTGTTTTCAAGTATGGTTCAACAACCAAATATACTAGGGGTAACTTGAATGGTATCAAATTAGTTTATTGGTTAGATGGAGCCATTCATTCCTCAGAGTTTGTGGTGAACTCTTCCGATAATAACTCTGCTTTTGCTGCTGGCGGTGATAGTGGATCGTGGGTTTTGACAAAGTTGGATGACTGTGATGCAATTTCTGAATCAAAGGGCTTGGGTGTTTTGGGTATGTTACACTCGTATGATGGAGAATCCAAACAGTTTGGATTATTCACGCCTATGGTTGAGATTTTATCTAGACTCGAAGAAGTCACTAAAATCAAATGGGGCGTGGTAGGAGTTCCTCAAGATTCTAATAAAGAAGGCTTAGATACAGATTCGGCTTCTGAGAGTTTAAGTGTTTCCAGTTTCAGTGATGATGAAGATGGGGAAAGCGATAACGAAATTAATGAGGCACACCCTCCAGAAGTCGAGTAAGTACATATCACTCTAGATTGGACTGTAAGATAATATACATTTGAATACTGCTATTCATGTTTTTACAATGTTTCTCGAACAATTTTTAACGGGTTTAAATCAAAATGTAATCAACGCTCTACTTGCAATTGTTCACGTTGAAATGATACTATATATGATAATATAAAAATAATGGACTCTGGCTTTGTACGGTTGCTTATTCATTTTCCTTGTACTGAATGAAACGACCAACGTTTATAAACGTTTCTTCGCCTCTCACTTTAAGACCAGGCAATTTATTCTTGTCGATTTTTTTGTACATATCTTTCACTGCAGGTTCCAAGCCTTTAAGTCTATCGTTGTATTTGTTACCAACAAAGATTTCTTGGTCGTAACTGAAAGTTTTATCTCCAAAAATCTGGAATATAAGGTTGAACGATTCCCAAACTAATTCAATGGCTCCTGGTGCATTCTTATTCTGGGAGGGTTGGATGAAGAACTCGATTGTGCTGAACAAAAATTCGGAAATTTTATATGTGACCGACACATCATCAATTATCACCGCAGTAGTACCAACGAATCCTGTGATGGCCAAATAGTATTCTAACTGCTCAGGGGTGATGTTACCAGCAGCAGCAGCATCCATGTATGAGCTGCATTTGGCTATGAGCTGGTCTATCATCTGAGGGCTGATTTTAGATCTGACTTCTGGGCCCAAGAGTTTGGAAATAGCCCAAAGTAGACTGAGACAGTCCTTTTGTATGAACAAATCATCAGCTTGTGATGCTTCCATTGTCAAGTCCCAAATTCTATCAATAGACTCAAAGAACAGAGCTGGAATGTCCTCAAGTGAAAGTAATAGCCATGCAAGGTTGTTCAAAGAGACTATCAACTTGTCAGTCAAAAGCAAGATATTATTATTCTCTTGGTTGAAGGTGAGTAATTGGAGCACCGAAGGCAATATCATGTCGATGATGAGACTGCTTAAATCCTCTCCGAGTACAACTGACTGGGTGAAATCATCGTTAATAGCCAAGTATTCAAAAATAGATGTAGTCAAATCTATAACAATTTCGATATTCTGTAAGCTAACTTTGGCCAAATCTTTACTTTCAGACGTGCCAGCAATTTGCTGATCGATGTCAGTTTTGGCTTGGTTTTGGATAGGCTCATTGGCGTTATCCTTTGGTTGTAAATCATCTCTAACCTTATCTAAATTGATATTCTTGAGATTAGCGAATAGCTTGGATAAGATGTGGAATGCTACTTCATTCTTATTGGTATTCAATTGTAACACTTCATTGGCATGGAATGCAATACCTTCCACGTAAGTCAGAGCTAAGGTATTGCCTTCTTGTTGAGGTGTAAGAGAAAATTCACGAATAGCATCCAAAGAGAAGTTCGAGTTCCACAACACTTGGATGAATTCATCTGACTCGCTTGAAAACTCGTAGATGAAGTCTAACAATGTGTTGTATAATTTTGATGTTAACTGGTTGCTTGAAATGTTGAAGTTAATCAAATCAACCACCAATCCTAGTACTGGTTGAATCTTTGCAAACACGCTAGCATACAAATCTTCGGATCCACTCGCTATTACCACCACAAGCGATACAACATGCTCTGTAAAATCAAATAATAATTGTCTCTTTGATTTCTCGTCTTCTTTCTGTTTCTTGGAGGTTTGTGGATTGGGGTCATCCTGCAAGAACTTGAAGGAAGATGTTATTTTTTCAATCGATTTCTCGATTGTGATCCATATATTGGATCTCCAGTAGTATTTCAATATATCATACCCTTCATCTATACCTATGTTTCTCAATAACCCGAAGGCTTCAACGACCAACTCATCATTATTATCATTTAAACATTGTTCCAAAACTGTTTGAACAAGTTTTTCTTTCAAAAGCATTTGTCTCATACGATAATCTTCACAGAGAACAGTTATTGCACCTAATGCCATTGATCTATCATTAGGAACAGACGACAGTAACTTCTGAATCAATGGTTGAATTTTATTTTTTCTGGTGGCTTCATCTTTTTTGGAATCGGCTTTTCCGTCTTTGTTGTCTTTGGAAAGCGGATTATGTCTAGCCTTCTGGTTTCTCTTGCCTCTTTTCAACTTTCCCATCGTTACTGGCTCTATCTATATTTTTTTCTGTGATGAGAAGAGCGGTCTCAAGAATCACCATGCAGGACCATCGATATTAAACATACAAGTTTATTGTTTATAGAACATTTATCTACCTTGAACTATTGATTCTATGTACAAGTGGAATATCTGAGTAGGCAGGATCCACTATTTTTTTTCTAATGAGTTTTTGTAGTCATCCACTGATTCACGTAAATCCTTTTGAAGTTTATTGTTTCGTTGTGCTTCAACTTCAGGGTGGAGTGTGGCCCTCACACTGGACTTTATGTCTTCCCATGATTCAGGCTGTTTTTCTGGTTTAGGGATCTCTATATCTGAACGAATACTGCCATCTTTCTGGAGCTGTTCGCTTTAGTATGTTAGTATAAAACAACAATGATAATCCAATTCACGCCGTTACATACATGACAATAGGCTGCCAGAACTTGACTCCGGCGTACCAGCTGATGCTTCCCACTAATAAAAAGGACAATACCTTTATACCGTTAGATGACATCGATAGTTATTTGTAGAGAAAATTAGTCGCATTATTAAAGCTGGGGGTCTTGTGGTAGGTATCTGGTTAAAAGTGAATAATGTAATGCCAGAAGTCCAATCCCTTCAGGCGCCTGTTTATTGTGTTGTTCTTCGATTGTGTTTGTGTGTATGATTTTATCAATATAAATTAGTGGAATAAATCGACTATAATTGATATATATTATCTTATCAAAATTAATATGGTATTATCTGTGGAATTTGCAATCTCAAGTTAGTGTCAAATAAAATGAATACTTTTTGGAGCACTACACGGCTTTCAATAAAGCATCACCAGTATCAATTGCAAGTCCGGAATCATGGTCTCCCACCCAATAGATACCACAATAGGAATTACTACAATAAGTTTATACTATAATATTATCCGGGTAACCATAGATCTTCACGAGTATAAAAAGTCAAAATGCATCGTAAAAAATTCTCTTCTTCAATCAAAAAGCCAGGGAATATTTTGCCACGACGGGGTAATGCAAATTGTCAAGTTATCACCGTTGCCATATTTAATTTTAAATTATCTTTCATTCCCGAGATCAAGGTCTCCCATTAGGAAGTTTGTTGTCTGTGGGTCTCTTTAGTGAGGCGATGGATTTCGAATGTCGATTAATGGGATATATGTTTGTAAATTGTAAGTCCCGTACTCTTCATGTCTCTCAGTAAGCCCTTTGAACCCGCCTGGAGGCACCTAGCGCTGTACTCTTGACTACGGTTCGTCGTTCATCCAAATCACGTGGCTGCCCTTACAAGTATTACACAAGTTCGTTTTTTAATGCCTGAAGAATATGTCACTCTAGGAGCCGTTACATCAAGTTCATGCTTTAATTGTATGGACTATATGTCATTTTCCTGCCGAGCCAATAGGGCCTATAAGGTCTTACTTTGCTGTGAATCCTGAGTCTACGAATGTTACTGAAAAATATTGTATTTAGATATACAGGTGAGGAACAATCCCCAGGATATACCCATTAAATTAATTATACACAGTAAGCCATTTTAAATAATAAGTTACTTAAAAGATTTTAATGCATTGGTTATAATCTAATAACTTAACGGTACTTGTTGAAACCAATGTCAGAGGCTCTTTCTCTGAAACATTGACGGCAGATGTTTAAACCGTACTTTCTGATCAAACCGGAGTGGGAGGAACAGACTCTACATTGTCTAGAACCTTTACCGAAGTTTCTTGGGTGGGAAAACCAAACAGATTCGTGAGCCATCTAGAAAAGTTAGTATACGGTTTGTTTCAACATTGAAGGAAAGAACGTGTAAAGTAAACGATGTGATATTGATTCTGGTGTTTTTTCTTCATATATTCTTGGTGGTGGTCTTCTTGATATCTTCTGCTAGGGTATCATCCTTTTAGACTGCTTAAAATGTGCTAAGAACCGTTCTTTTCTTCTGCCGTAGGATGGGCATTCAGGTGTAAACATATGAACTTGACTTGGGCAAGGAAACTCTGTAAATTACATATTGGTAGGTTCTATATCTATCACGTCGACTATTCCTTCTTAGGTATCTATTTGTTCAACATACATTTGCTAATTGATATTATAAATTAATCTGTAGTTAGTGAAAAAAATCTGTGAGAAGCGTGAAAATTTGAGTAGAGGTTTGAGAATCGAAAAAAAAAATTACACAAAATAACCGCGAAGTAACCGTCACAAGAAGGAAGGGCATAAAGCCCTATTATAGTGCACGTGAAAATCTCAAATATTTTTTCGCAATGAGATGAGATGATTGTCTAGAGATAATAGTGAAGCACTTAAATTAACATAATCTTTAATGAGTAGTCATTCGCATAGGGCCACGGTAAAAAAGGACCACAAGTCTTTCAAGTCTAAGCATGCATCAAAAGGTCAATTGAAAAATATCACAAAAGGGAAGGTCGAGAAGAGTACCGGACCTGGGAAGCAGATCAAGCAGATGTCCAAACAGGAGAGAAAGAATCACACCAAACAACTAAAAGAGAAGAAAATCTTGGAAACAAAGTTAACCCGTAAGATATTCGATGGGGCTCAAGGGGCTGAGAAGATAGTGACCATAATCCCATTGACAAGTGATTTATCTGCTAGCCAAATAGCTTCCAGTTTAATTAATGTGGTTAAGGATGATAATGATGTGGAACATGAATTCAAATTTCCTTCTGTCACCAACGTACAAGTGAAGAGGTTTAGATCTAACTTGAAAATCATTGTACCCGACTCTAATGATTTATTATCCATTTTAGACTGTGCTAAAATATCTGATTTTGTTGTATTTGGGGTTTCAGCTACTCAAGAAGTTGAGACTGAATATGGTGAACAAATATTAAGAGCAGTCATTGCACAGGGTGTTACATCAGTCATAGGAGTTCTCCCTAACTTGGTGTCTGCTTACCCCAAGAAGAACTTGCAATCAGATATCAGACAATCGTTATCTTCTTTCTTTTCCCATTTCTTTCCTACAGAAGAAAAGCTTTTTGCTTTAGAGAACGAGTCTGAATGTTCCAATTGTATCCGTACCATTTGTCAGAAATTCCCCAAATCTGTGAACTGGAGGGACTCCAGAGGTTTCTTAGTGGCAGATAGTGTTTACCAGGAGGGTGAGGATGTCTGTGTCATTGAAGGTACCGTTCGTGGTATTGGGTTTAATGCCAACAATTTAGTACATATTCCTGGAAAGGGTGATTTCCAAATTGATCATATCGAGAAATTATCAAGGGAGATGAATGATCTCATTTCACCAGATGAAAACCAAGAAACATTGGAAGAGCTTAACCCAGAAGAAGCTGATATGGATGATTGGGAAGGATTTGAAGATAATGGAATTGGTGCTGATAATTACGGTATTCGTATGGACGGTAGAGCTTACTTTGACGACGGATCGAGAAGTCTCCATAGAAGAAAATTCAAAGTCCCAACTGGAACTTCTGATTACCAGAGCAAATGGTTATTGGATGATGTCTTGGAAGGCGAATCAGATGTTGAAAGTTTAGACGGAGAAGAAGAACTCGGTCAAGAAGCAGAAGCCATGGATGATGACGAAATGGCCGATGAAGACAATGACTTTAATGACGGGGAAACAGAGAATGGCGAGTCAGAAATGTTTGTTGACTTATCACCAGAAGAAGAGCAAAGACAATTGCAAGACTTCAGGTCAAGCGTAAAAGAAGATCAAGAGTTCCCCGATGAAATCGAAGTCCATCCCCAGGAATCAGCAAAGGAGGTCTTGAAAAAGTACAGGGGACTTAAATCTTTAGCTAATTGCGACTGGGATCATGACGAATTTGATGAAGAAGCTCCAAAAGATTGGGGTAGACTTTTAAGAATATCCAATTTCAAATCATGGAAGAACAAGCTCACCAAAGATGCAATTAAGAATGCCCAAGTCACTATTGGAAATAAAATCAAGATTTACGTTAAAGCACCTGGATCCATTTTATCAGACTGTCTTTCAAAACCATACATTGTCTACAGTTTATTGGAGCATGAACACAAGTCAGCGGTTGTCAATTTCTCATACCAAAATTGGGAAGATTTTGATGAGTCTCTTCCTTCTAAGGAAACCATGATAGTGCAATATGGACCAAGAAGACAAGTGATAAATCCGATTTTCAACCAAGGAAGCAATAACCCAAATAATGTCCATAAATTGGAAAGATTCCATCACGCAGGGAACACTTCCGTTGCCACCTGTATAGCACCAGTTCTTTTCTACAACGCTCCTGCCATTTATTTCAGACAAAAGACTGATGGGTCGTTACAATTAATTGGTCAAGGTACCCTATTAAACTGTGACCACACTAGAATTGTAGCAGAGAGAGCTGTTATTACTGGTCATCCGGTTAAAATCCATAAGAGTGTTGTGACTGTCCGTTACATGTTTTTCAACCGTGAAGACATTAATTGGTTTAAGGCGGTTCCAATTTACACAACTCTGGGAAGATCTGGTTTTATCAAGGAAAGTTTGGGTACTCATGGTTATTTCAAGGCAAGTTTTGACGGCAGTTTATCTGCCCAAGACGTAGTTGCTATGAATCTTTACAAGAGAACATGGCCTGAGTTTTCTTCCATGTTCCAGAAATAAGACTTTTAAATAGAGAGCATATACCTAATGTAAAATAGTAATTGGAGGCCTGAAAATGAATCATTCGCAGCGGGTCATATTTGCAATTTTTTTATTAACGTATGGCTTCTGAGATAAACTCTTTTATGCCCCATGGGTCAACTCCGCTGACTTCTTCATTCACTTGCAACACATGTGGAATTAAGTTTTTCACTGCTGAATTGCAGAGACAACATATGAAAACTGACTGGCACAGATATAATTTAAAGAGAAGAGTGGCTCAATTACCTTCTATTTCATCTGATGTATTTGCCCATAAAATTTTACAACAGCAACAATTAGCCGAAGGGCAAGAAACGTACGATGAGTTTGGATTTGTGGTGAGACCTCAGAGGTCCAGTAGGAGCTCCAAAACCGATAAAATTGGTGCCAGAGGACGAACTCTTCTTCTCAAGGAAGATATGATACCCAGAGATGCCAGCCCCGCCACTTCCGTGACCAGTGAATTTTCACAGTTCTCTTTAGGCGATAGCGTGACCTTGCTGTACGATTCAGAGTCTAATGCTGACACTGGATCAGAAGTCAACTACACTGATCACTCTGCCAGTGATTTAGATGAATACACTTTCACCACAGATGAAGAGAATGTAACTGAATCCGAAACGGAATCTGTTGATGACTTCATTACAGTTATGCCCATAAGCTACTGTTATTTTTGTGGCATAAATAATCAAAGCATCGAAAACAATATAAGGCATATGTACAGTAAGCACGGGTTGTACATACCTGAGAGATCATACTTGGAAGACTTGGAAGGACTACTCACTTTTGTTAATGAAGTGATCACAATAGACAATGAGTGTTTGGTATGTGGCTTTATCGGGAAAAGCCTTGAAGGTATAAGACAGCATATGATCAATAAGGGACATTGCAGAATACCGTATGAAACCGATGAAGAAAAAGAAGTGATAGGAGAGTTTTATAATTTTGATGTTGGTAAGGATAGCAAGGGCCATTCGAGCAAGAAGGTTTCATTCAATGATAGCGAAGACCAAGTGATAATCCATTCGTCACCAACTACTTTTACAGCTTCTGACAAGCACAGTAAAGTTCTTAATTCGGGACTTGAAATAGGCCATAGGAGTGCTTTCAGGTACACACACTCTCCCGCATCACTTATAAGGACAAGCAGTGATTCACAAAAGTCTGTTGCTCTTGTGGATCGTAGATACGCTCCTGGACTTACTCCTCGTTTGGTATCTAAGCAAGAAAGAAAGTCAAGACAGCTCGAGTATAGAGATAAGAAATCCGAGATGAAGAGATTCACCAGCAAGAAGAACAATCAAATCGAGCACTTCAGAGACGAACTATTACAATAGATTAAATAGGTCCATATACTTTGGTTTAGAATATAGATTCATTTCCGTCAATTAGTTTAACTGTCATATCTTAGATTTGCAACATCCTAAACTGCGGCACTCAAAAGCGTCGCGGCAAGAACGTCAAACTTTAATCCTGTTATCAATTTTCAGCCATGAAGCAGAACAACCATTTACACCTAGAGCCTAGTAAGCTTGCTGATGACACCTCCTCAGGTGCAGCTGGGCTAGTTGCAAGTGAATTAATAGCGGAAGACGAAAGACTTCTACTGCAGACAGAAAATTATAATTCCATTGACCAGGAAGATGTTGATAAGGACCCGGTTGAAGCGTACAGCGGGTACGCATTAAAAGGCACTCAGTTATATACCTTTCTTATTGCAACATACTTCGCCACGTTCTTAAGTGCTTTAGATAGCACGGTGGTGTCGACCTTGATGGGCTTAATAGCTTCTGATTTAAACGAAGCTCCAAACATGAGTTGGATTGCAACCTCTTATTTATTAGCAGCAGCTGCATTTCAACCCTTATACGGGAAGATTTCAGACATTTATGGAAGAAAGCCCGTTTTGCTTATCTGTGCGTTTTTATTCAGTATAGGATGTTTCATAACGTCATTCAAGAGTTTTAAATGTGTGATTATTGGCAGATTCATCACCGGTATTGGAGGATCCGGTTTCAATACTGTGACCACTATATCATTATCAGATATCATTCCCTTGAGAGACAGAGGAATTTTCCAAGGACTTGGTAATATTGCCTTCTCTATTGGTGCAGCCTCTGGTGGTATATTAGGGGGGCTTGTTAATGACTGGCTTGGCTGGCAATACGTTTTCGCTATCCAAGTTCCCTTAGCCATAATCATAGGAATTATCTTTTATGTGTTCTTCCAATTACCAGAAGGAAGTGCCGGTTTGGGCTCTCCAGGTAATGCTCGTGAAAAGTTGAAGAGAATCGACTTTTTGGGGTCCATTTTCCTTGTACTGTCTTTGGTTATCACATTATTAGCCACGTCATTAGCCAACCAATATTTCTCTTACACTTCATGGCAATTTGTTTTGTTGATTGTAAGTGCTCTCGCTTGTCTTCATATATTCATATATGTAGAACTAAGAGTGGCCCCCGAACCTATATTGCCCATCCAGCTATTCTCCGAGAGAACGGTTGCAGCCGCATCGTTGGCTAATTGGTTTATCACCATGTCTTGTTACACTTACTTATTCTACTACCCCCTTTACTTGAGTACTGTGATTGGGCTCCCATCTAGCCAAGTAGGATTAAGAATAATTTCAAATTTTGTGGGAGTAGCCATTGGGTCTTTGGGTGCTGGTATTTACATGAAGAGAACAGGAAGATACTACAGTTTGAACATTGTATCGATGGTAGCCACCTGGGTCGGGGTGTTCAACTTTTTGTTGCTTACTCCAAAGACTTCGACATTTGTTCAGTTAATTTTAATGTTCCTTCCAGGCTGGGGGTATTCAATCATGTTAACAGTTTCATTACTCGCATTGATTGCAGCCGTTCCCCTGAGATTCCAAGCCGCCACCACATCGATCCAATACACTTCAAGATTCACCGGCTCCACCTTGGGGGTAGCCATTGCATCTGCCATCTTCCAACATGTGTTAGGGCTTCAATTGAACGAAAAGATCCCTCAGGTAGTGGATGATCCGTCATATGCTTCCAAGATTATCAGGAACGCTTTGAAGGATGCGGAATATGCATCGAGGCTCCCACAAGCCATTAGAAACATCGTCACAGTTTGTTACGAAGGCGCTTCACGGGGGGCATTTGTATTTTCATTTATATGTGCTACGTTGGGATTAATTGCTGCTCTGTTTATTAAAGAACATAAGTTACATTCCAGCTTGGATAGAAGATAGGTAATAGATTTATCATAGGTATAGTTTAATAGATTATTTTGCACAGTTATAATTTGCGGCTCATTTTTTGGTTGCAAAGAATGCGATCGAAGTTCTTGGAAATTCTCAGCATGCAAGACGCGCTTAACATACTGATTGTAAAAGATAGATAATAATTTACATTTTTCCAATACACCAATTGACTTATTCATTAATGCACCATGGTAGCAGAAACTAAATTGTATGATTTACTTTCCATATCACCTAAGGCAAGCCTGGACGAAATTTCCAAATCCTATAGAAAGATCGCATTGAGGTGTCATCCCGATAAGACTAATCACGATCCACAGCTTACTGAGCAGTTCAAAAATGTCACCAGGGCTTATGAAATCTTGAAGGACATCAACACCCGCCAGTTGTATGATAGGTATGGAGAAGGTGGACTAGAAGGAGGAATGGCTAATCAACGGCCTTCAAATAAGCGAAGTGGAAGCTTCCAGACCAGAAGCGCTACTGATGTCTTCTCTCAGGTATTTAACGATATGAATAACGCTTTTAATGGCCAAGCACATGACCCGTTCCAAGGCTTCCCGTTCGCCTCCTTCAATATGGGTGGTTTGAATATGAATATGAACATGGGCCCAACTGGTATGGGGCCAGGCGTGGACCCAAATGGAGCGACAGGACAGGGCATGAAAAAGACAGTCCGACCAGCTTACAACAACAGAAGGCAAGAAGAAAAGGTGTTCAGAGGTAAGGATATCTTCCATACTTGTAAGATGAATTTGAGCGATATGGCATTTGGCAAGACAATGAAATTACAACTCCCAAGAAAGACCAGGTGCAATACATGTAATGGTGAAGGGGGGTTCAATAAGACGACGTGTAGGTCATGTGAAGGTTGTGGTTCGGTAGTCACGACAATGTCTAACCAGTTCACCAAGTTCCAAAGCGTGGGCCTGTGTGGGACTTGTTCTGGAATTGGCTATCGGTATTCCCTGAGATGTACCGAATGCAGTGATGGGTATATTGTAGCAAATAAGATTATTGAAGTGTTGGTTCCTCCAGGAACAAGAGATGGATACCTGGTTGTTTTGAAAGGTGCTGCAGATGAAGGCAAGAACATGATTCCTGGGGACGTAGTTATAAAGATCAGACAAGCAAAGCATCCCTCTTTGACAAGGAAGTATGATAACTTGTACATGGAGTACGATGTTGACTTGAGAACAGCTTTACTCGGTGGCACCATTGTTCTTAAAGACTTCTTGAAAAAGGGCAATGATATCAAGGTAGCCATCAATGTTCATGGAAATACAGGACTTAACAACAGCATTGATAAGGAAATACAGGAAGGGGAGATAATTGGCACATTAAACTCCGACACTCCCAAAATAGTCAAGGGATTAGGAATGCCCATTAACAGTCTGCACATCGAAGGGGTATTTTATCAAACTGAAGACCGACCTGTATCATTAGATTTAGAGGATTATTCCAGAGGAGACCTTTTCATCAAATTCAACGTCAAAATGCCATCCTTTGAGCTGTTTAAACAAGAAGATTTAGAGCTATTAGGAAAGATTCTACCAACACAAGCCACAAGCAATACAGACACTACAAAAGACATTCAAAGTGTTCACTTGAGTAATTTGCCTAATTTTACCACTACTGATTCATTTGGACCTTCACCTAGAAAATCCGGAAGCTTTAGTTCTTCGGATGACACTTTCATGGCCGCCGCTACAGATGATTAAACCCTCATCTGCGTGGGCTCCCACGGAGAAACTTAACGATAATGATAGCACGTATTTAAAATATTTAAAAATGAAATATTCATGTATTAAAAAATTCAAAAATTACATTCAATAAAACATTGAGTACCGAAGGTGATGGTTTCGTAGAGATCGGTACTAGCTATATAGTTTTAACGCCTATTGAACTTTGTATTTGTGTAGTATAGTAGTGGATATAAACATAGTGACGAATCGCGGATGTAAATTGATTGAAGATCTTACAGAAAGGAAATTGTACTGAAGTAACTGCCAACATGGAAAGACGCAAAGTATTGGATGCCTCCATCATAAAGGATCTATCCAATCATATCTACGAGAAGCGTAAGGCCACAGCATTCCAAATTGAGAGTTTAACCAAGGGTGCTTTAGAACGTAACGATAGTGAAGAGATTTACAACCTAGTAAGCGAATTGAATGAATTAACCAATGGAAGTACCAATTCCGCCAGGATGGGTGCAATCACCGCTCTAGGAAGTGTTTCAGTCGCTCTCGGGCCGTTTGCCATCGCATACTACTTGGATGATATCATCACTCCTATATTTTCGACGTTCAAGGATACTGATGCCCGTGTAAGGTACTACGCGTGTGAATCATTATATAATATAGCCAAGGTTGCAAGAGGGGAGATCTTGTTGTATTTCAATGAGATTTTCGACGTCTTGTGTATACTTGTTACTGATTCCGAATCGTCGGTAAAAAACGCTGCTGATATTCTTGATAGATTAATCAAAGATATCGTCAGTGCAAAGGCCACCAATTATGTTTCCATTCTACGCCAACAAAATGAGTTAAAAGGAGTACCGGAAGACAACATAGAGGGACACGTTGTTAATGAATTCGGCACGGCAGTGCAGGTGAACCAAGTTCAAAACACCCAGAAGGCTTTCTCGTTACCTAAATTCATTCCAACGTTATTGGAAAGAATGTATATCACCGACCCGTTTGCCAAGAAGTTTCTTATCAGTTGGCTAGAGCTTTTTGACGACATCCCGTCGCTTGAATTGATAACGTTTTTGCCTAATTTCTTGGAACCATTGATTGGCTTCTTGAGAAATGGGGCTCCTTCTGATGTTAGAATTGAAACACAGAATATTCTCAATGTGTTTTTAAAAGAGGTCAAGGCTATTCAGAAAGTGAAGAATGAGGTCAAGAAGAGACAACTCACCCGAGAAGCTAAGAACAAGATCGACAAGGAAATAACTGCTAGTCAAGAAACCGAAGAAAATGGAACTCAACAAGAGGACACCCATCAAGATAAAGATAGTGAGGTTGTTAAAGAGATCAAGGAGTTAAAATTGAAAGACACAGAAGTAAGTGAAGAACATTCCATCAAACTGGAAGATGCTGAAGACCAAACCAATATTGTAGAGGAAGCAGTAAGCCTGGGCTCAAAAGATTTGAAGGATACAAAAGAGAAGAAAGAAGAAGACGAAGAAGCAGAATATGACAATGCTGATATTGAAGAAGAGTTCCTCGAGGGACAAAACATCTTTATTGACTATCAAAAGATCATCAATATTTTATTATCGTTTTTGAACAGTGAAAAAACCGATAAACATAGCGATCTTTCTGGTGATTCACATGAAATAACTTTGGAAGTTCAACATATGGTGCTTAAGTGGTTGTTGGAGATCATCCAATTTTCTCCAATAAGCTTCACTAAGGTATTTCCCGAGTGTGTTACTATTACAATCCAAGATCTTGCTGTTGCTGATACCAACAAGGATTTTGAACTTAGATCCTTATTCCTCAAGTTTAACTTAGCTTTGCAGTCCTTTTTCATCAATTTAAGCGATGAAGCCAGCAAGCAAGTGCAAGCTGACGAGGGAAATCAGAAAGAAGAACCAGCTAAAGAGCAGAATGACAAGCCACATGATGCTGATACTGAGATTCTTATAAATGATGAAAAGCAAGTACCTGCCATTAGCGATAATGCAATTTTGGGGTTGAATAATGAGGTTTATGAAGAGCTTATAGAGTTTCAACTCACCAAAGTGTTGCATGCTATTATGCGTGAATGTTTGACCTGTGCCAATGAATTGGCTCGTATCACACTGCTCGACTGGTTAATTTTCTTTTACTCAAGAGAACCAGCAAGTTTCGTCAACATCGAAGGTGAAGGTAGTACTTTCGATCTTACAGCATTACTTCAATCAGCAACAGATTCAAGTAACGAAGTAATTCTGAAAGTATTGCAATTACTTTCTAAAATATCCGAAACAAACCAAGATTTCTTTAAGGATTTCATGGTGAAATTGATTCACTTTTTCGAAAGGGAAATCCAAGATATAAACCTTGATAGTCCAGATGTTAATCCAAAAAGTTATGGGGCATCTACATTAACCAGAAGCAAAGTTGAATTTATCATCAGGAAGTTGTGTGTCACGTTGGACTCCGAAAAGATATTTAGAACTATATCAGAAGTCCTATCTTCATCCGAAGATGTGAGCCATGAGTTTTTGAACATGATTATAGTGACGTTGAATAACATTTTGCTTACTACAGCTGAATTGGCAAGATTCAGGAAGAAGCTTAAGAATTTGGATGTGTACAAGCTTGAGGATTGGTCTTTATTTTCTACCTTATTCCAGAGTTGGTGCCATAACCCTGCCAGTGCTTTATCACTCTGTCTTCTCACAACCAATTATGACCTTGCATTTTTGTTAATAAAGAGTTTATCGGAGCTGGAAGTCACTTACCAGCTTTTGGCCCAATTAGATATTTTAGTCCAACTATTGGAATCGCCAATATTCCTTAAGTTGAGGTTGCAGTTGTTGGAACCAGAGAAGAGCCCGTACTTATACAAGACCTTGTATGGGTTATTAATGATCTTACCACAGTCATCAACATACACTACTTTGCATAACAGATTATCATCGGTTTCTGCTGTCAATCACTTAAATGCTGCTTCGTTTACTGGTACCGGCCCCACAACCCTGGTAACTACACCCGTGCCCACCCCGGGTTCAACAACGACTCCAGTGAGCCAACAATTGTCCATCAAAAGGAAAAGGGTCTACGAAATGCTTGATAGGTATAATCGTATTCAAGAGTCACACGAAGGGCACCACCTTAACAGAAAATTAAGAGAGTCTGCAGCATCTTCGTTGTACCAGAGTGAGGACATTTCGTTCCACAAGACCTCGAGTAATAAAGGCATGGAACCACAGGTACTGGCTAGATCCGACAGACTCCTCAGCTATGGACATAATCAACCAGAGAAAAAAGACTACTTTGCAAACATTGACTCGATCACGGATAGTAAGAACTCAAAGAGAGTGGGAAGTAACCGTTTCCTCAACCGGTTCAATGGCTCTTAAGTATTAACGATCTCCAGGCATTTAATTAGTGTACGAATAATCAGTAAATGTAGCTAACCTTTAAATGAGCCGCGACGTGCGCGCCACAATATCATGGTTTGAATTCTCAATCAATTACAGGTTGACATAATACGCTTTTACAATTTAGATAAATAAGCACGAGTGTAAGTTGACCTTATACAATCAATCGAACTTGCGTATTATATTTCTTGTGTGATTCAGGTTCAATAAGCTATCGACTGTTTCTTGAGTATTCTTGCTAGTTTTTGAGGCTGACTGGTTGACGTATTTTTAAGGATGAATACAGTTCCGGAACAAAACAAAATGCAAGACCACAAAACGATTAAATTTACTCCGTATGATTTGAAGTCAAAAGCTTCTAAATACAAAAGATGGACTCCGAAAATGGACCAGTATTTGATAAAGTTATTATCTGATGTTGTTCATAGTTATCCTCGTGACGGGCACCCTCAATTAAACAAAAAGGCATGGGCTTATATTTGCAACCAATTAAGAATCGCTAACCCAGAAACGGTGTATTCTACCTATACCAAGTATTCTTGCCAACAACATCTATTGCACGTGATCCACAATAGATATAAGTTATGGTTTACCTTGATGATGCACAGTAATGATAACGATTCAAATGTTGGATACACCTTCAAATGGAATCCTAATTTGGGCAACTTTCAAATAGTCGTGTCATCTGATGGCCATGTTATCACCGACGAAAGCACCATAAAGTCGATTATTTATGGTGAAACTTTACCCCTCCCACCCTTAGAGACTTTCCACAAGGGTAATATAGTGGTGAATGATTTTTTCCTTTCAGATAACTTTCTGTACATGTCTGAGTACCATAATGAAATCCTACCAATGTTGATTGAAAGCGACCCTAAGTTTGCAGAAGGGTTGAACAATGTCTATAATAAGATTCCTAAATTCGAATACGACGGCTTTAACAAGGGATATCAAGTACCTTTGCAGATGAGAAGGGCCAAGAAAAGTGATGATAGCTCAGCATCTCAAGTAGCTGCCAATACTAACAGGGCCCCGGAGGTGGTATCAATGGGTTACGCCCAGTTCCCACTGACTCATTCCAGTCAGCTGGGCAACGTTCCGATAGGCAATGCACATATTGTTAACCATGCACAGAGTCATGGGCTCAATAACGGCCAAAGCCATCAACAGAGCACCAATGAACACCATGGCCACACTACTCATGGTATCCCACAGGCACAGCTCCTCCAACACCAATATCAACACTTGGTGCAGCCAAATAATGCCCATGCGAGCCACGAAACTTCTGCTGGCCAAGCAGGTCACTTGGGACCCCAGCACGATGTTATCGAAAAGAGAAATAGGGAGTTACATACTGATTTTGACGGCGATTTAACCGCTGCAAGTATGACAGAGTTCACTTCTCCTTCCTCAACTAATAACGTCAATGATTTACTGAACTATCAAAAAGACCGTCCTTGGTTTACAAAATTAATGTACTTGCATGAGCATAACCTCATAACAATTAATGAGTTTTTTGTGATATTGGATGGTGTCAGGGACAGCAAGTTCCCCGTGCCATTGCTCAATATCTTGGATCCAGGTTCTGGTGACAAACTCAGTAATCATGAAATTGCCAAGCGTACAAAGATGTATATTATTCCACTATGTGAATCTTTCAAAAACTAAGGCCATGAAAGATGTTATTTTTTGAAACGAAATTATTGTATTATGTAAATTAAAAAGTATATTACTAAAAACCCACCATTTCGAATGGTTTAATGCTAGTGAAATTGATTTTTCTCGTAATTAATTATGTTTCTTTGAAAGTATCTGCTCTTCACCTTATTTCCTCTTGTAGGCTCTTGTTGGTTAGTCCATTTATTGCCTTCAGAGATAGAGTGAAGACTGTAGTGTGGGTCAACTGTATGCGGGTTGGTGAGGTTGGTGTTTTGGGAATAGTATGTTGATGTTTCAGACCCCACCACAGATATGGATCCTTTCATGGAATTGACGTCAGGGCTTTGCTTGATTGTTTTGAATTGAGTGGTATTTGGAGATTGTGATATTTTGATATTGTCTGAAATATCATCCAAATGAATCGATTCTAAAATGTTTTGGTTGGACAAGTTGACGGGTTCAGGCAGTGTTCCCTTGAATAATGGATCACCTGCTGTCACAATATTCTTATGCACAAACCTAGGTAAATCTCTAGGCTTTTCAGTTTCTTGAATATAAGAAGACAATTGGGAAGACAAATCATCTAAATCTTGAATAATGGAGGTATTAGTAGTAGATTGTGACTTTCTGTGGTTGGGAAAATCAGATTGGGTTGAATTGGCAGTTGTGTTACTAAGTCTCTTTTGGTCATCACCCCCACTGTTTCTTCTGGTAACACTGTTACTAGATCTGAAGGTTTTGAGAGAGTTGTTACGACTCAATTCGACTTGAGGGGTTCTTGACAACATTCCTGATTCAGAAGAGGATGAAAACGTCTCCACAGACCTATTCATAGGTAATAACTCGTAGTTGAAGTTTGGCTTTTCAAAGGCCTTTTCTAGGACATCCAACTCTTCATCTCTCCTTCTATTAACAGAATCGTCACGAGTGGATTTCTTCGGATTCAAGTTGAAAATGGTGGTATTAAAGGGAGAGGTGGGTTGCACAACTGGTTCGGTAGGGGTGACATAACGAACCAAATTTAATAGATCATTTGTAGATGCTGTTCTTCTCAGCTTGTTTTCGTTTCTTATAAGCTTTGAACTCAACTCATCTTCTGAACTATCTGATAAGTCAACTTGGAGTTTGAATTGACTTCCAAACATGTCTGATTTATAACTGATTTGTGGAGAGGGCAAAAGTCCCGAAAACAATGATTGGTTTTGTTGCATGAGGTCATCTGTATTGATTGAGTCGTCATCTGGAGAGTCCTCAGAGTCAGTATGTATCAATTTTGGAACATGGCTATGCCTTACCTTATCATGATCACTGCTTGAATCTGAGCTTGTGCTTGTCAGTTTAGCTTCGTCTTTGTTTTTATCAAAGTAGCCGTTCTGCTGTAATCTATAGTTAAGTTTTGCAGCCAAGGTTCTCCTTAAAAGAACCTCAAAGAGGACTTTTCTATCCATATGGTTAATATCACTTGGGGTGATCAACTTTTGTCCCAACTCTTCTGGAAAGATATCTGTGAAGCGAGGAGGTTTGTCATAATTACCCGTGAATATCTTTGTCCTGTATTTGTCGTAAACTGATTCCACAACATCGAACGGTTTATATTGACGAGGAAATTTACCGTGTTGTTCAAATCCGTTCTTTACAAAAGATGATTTTACAGGGAAACCGATTTTTTTAGCAGCAGGAGGAACAATGGTAAAAGTGTTATCCCCACTGATCTCAAAGTCCCTGGTCAATTGTCTCATCAATGGTTTCCTGGCCAACAACCCTTTCATTGGATAGTCAAACAACTTCATTCTTGTTGGAAGTAACTCTCTCATGAGCCTTCTAGCATCGTTTTCGATCAAGAACTGCTCCAACTCTTCTTTGGTTTGAAACTTGGCTCTTTTCTCTTTCATCTCCCTTAGTAGATGATAAGCTGATTTTTGTTTAAGCGAAGTACTTCTCTTGACGGGAAACATGAATCTGAGCTTCTTGTTCCATCTTTTTTCTCGTTTTGGCTGCTTCTTGTATTCCGAGTCGTAAATAGACTCCGAATCATAACTTGGAGAATTAACATCCAATGATTTCTTATTAACCATTCTATTTCTTTTTGCTATATTGAACCGGTTTTTTAAGGATGCTTGCCTTGATATTATGGAATTAGAACGGGCAAGTCCTTCTTGGTCTATCAAAGTGATGATTGGGGGAATATCCGATACAACACGCCGTACTCCGTTTGTAGGTGAAACAACATGCTCTGGGGTATATATGTTTTTGGGAGTGTAGGTAAATCGTTGGTTAGCAGGAGGAGCATTAGGAGTAGCCGGTGGCCTTAACGGATCATCCGTGGACAAGGATGAATTTCTATTCGAAGATGCATTACTTGTGTATAAGATATCGAACGGGTTAGAAACGACTCGTTTATGGGTGAAGTTTGGTTTCAAGGTATTTGGATTTGATATTTTATTGCCCAAGCTTTGATATGAGTTGGTTTTGGAAGGTAGTAGAAATTCATTACTTCTCAGAGGAGCCAATGAATTATGCGAGGAGTATGATAAGTTAACTGCTTCTACTGCTGCTGCCTCGAACGAAGTTGGTGAGGAATTGAGTCTCAGCATTTGACGTAAGCGAAGGAAGGGGTGACTTTCAATTAACGGCAGAAGTTAGATGAAGAAAAAGCGTTCAAATTTGACGACAAGGTGAATAATCTAACAAATCACTCACGGAGCCAGCCGTAAGGGGAATGCTATGCAACCTAGTTGCGAAGAGATGAGAGATGGCTGGCTGCAATTTCTAAAATAAGCTTCGCGAAACTGTGTAGCCTTTTTTAGTTGGTAGGAAGGGTGGGCAAAATTCCTGATATCAAAGAGGGTTTTATTAAGAAGGGCGAGCCGAAATGATCGATTTTTTACGACGTGCGCCACTCAATCAATCTCACCTCCAACATTTAACCCTTCTGTATCAGGATGTCTGTGTTTTCGTCAATTTAAATTTTTGTAAACACAACTAGGGAAAAAATTAATACCTGTTCTTTTTATAAGAAATTGATATTTTAATACTGGCAATTCATAATGGATAAATTAAAGGAAGTATGTAGAGAATCTATCCGGATGATTCCAATTGATTGATTGATCGAATGGATTAATGAGGTATCAATTATTTGATTGGATCACAATGTGTCACGCTTCGCCTTCCAGTCAACATGATCAATTTAATATACCGCTTAATTGATTTTATTTGATTTTGGCCTTTCAAATGACGATCTTATACTAACAGACATGTAGAAAATCAACAACTTGAAATTGGATGCTGAAAAATGGCAAGAAAAAGCTGACGAATTGGGTGACAAGGTTAAGGAATTAGAACAAGAAAGCTTAGAGAAAGATCACCAAATTCAAGCTTTGACCAGAAAGAACCAAGTATTGGAAGAAGAAGCCGAAAAATTAGAAGCCAACTTGGGTGATGCTAAGCAAACTGCCGATGAATCTTCTAATTTGAAATCTTCTAATGACCACTACAATAAGAAGAATCAACAATTAGAAGAGGAATTGGAAGAAGCCGACAAAAACTTAAAGTCAACCACCGAAAAGTTGAGAGAAACTGATATAAAGGCTGAACAATTGGAAAGAAAGGTCGCCCATTTGGAATCTGAAAAGGAAGAACTGGAAAAGAAGTACGAAGAATTACTCGAAAAATACAACGCTTCCAAATCCGAATTGGACGAAATCAGTCAACAATTGGAAGCCATGTAGGATACCAATATTCAATCATCGAGTATATAGTTCCACAATATGGTTTTTTTATTTGTTAATACCATAATTAAGCATACGTACGCTCATTAAAACTCACACTCTAACACAGATCGCATTTTTTTAGCTGTGAAAATATCATCAGAAGGGATTGAATTTTCACTTATCAGCCAACATCTCAGGGACTTCTCCCTGTTTAGTGATCCACATATCCATACCGACCAAAGGTACCACTGCATTCACTACTACAAGGTTTCTTCTTCAACAGGAAAAATTTTTGTATCACCTGATACCACACCAAGATGCCGTTTCTTGACAACTTACGTCGTAGACTCAGCAGTCGTCTTGAATCCCATCAAATAGAAGAGGATTATACTCCTCGGCAGTCTAGGGGAATTAGCAGATCAAACTCATTTATCCTCAACGAAGATAGTGGGTATACTATCCTGCCTCCCGACTTCGACCGGTCTGAAGAAATACCTTCTTATGAAGTCTCACAACTAATGCATATACACCAACACTCAAACAGCCCCGCCAGCAATGGGTTTCACCATGTTCCTATTTCATTTGACCTGAGTCGTCATGTGTCTTCGAATCAATTATCTGCCTTGAATAATGATCCACTTGCATCGATAGGAAACTCTTCCAATATATCGAGGCAGAATTCATTAGCGGCTGCATCAACTCAGGACTTACAGGGGCTAGCCAACAATGGAAATGGGAATGGAAATGGGAAGAAGAAGGCCAAATCATTAAAGAGTTTGGGATTGAAGTTTCTAAACGCTAGACAACATTTTGCCTTGGCTTGTTGTAGAGATATATCTCTAATTCCTTGCTTATTAGGATTGATCCAAGCATGGAAAAGAGCATTTTTTGATACAGATATTCGGAATTCAACCTCGATAACATCGGCAAAGTTACCTGAACACTTTGTCACGGGAGTTTGGTGTGTCGTTGCAGGATACTTATCATATTCGGTGCTAGATGGCCTCATGATCCGGTGGATTGTGACATACCTGACTTCGGCGGCAATCTTACGTATGCTTTCCATGTCTGCTATTCTCGTTACCATTGAACAGTACCTTTTGACCTCCTTAAGCGCCGATGGCTATCGATATGGGCTCCACATATGGATCTTAATCAGTTGCTGTTTGACATTGGTGTATATTGTTCAGAATTTTGTCACCCTGAATATCGACTTGAAAGGTAAACGAAGAGCCCGGTTCTTTGACTTTTATAACATTGTCGTTTTTGCAGTCGTCCCTGTAGGGTTGGCCAGTTTTATCACCATGATCGGATTACTTCGGTCTCTATTGATCGTAAGGCTCGACATAGAAAATGCAGCCTGCAAGATCAATCCCCATACCCAATAATTGTATATTAGTTGTATATAATGTATTTATTAATTAGAGTAGCTTGTAATTATCACCGCATTTTCTGAGGGAAAATTTCTCAGTCCAAAACTTTTTATACCAATGGGTGTTCATATATTTGGTAAGTCCATTAAGCATAATGCTTTAGTTAAGGTATGTTACACACTGGAATCTACCGTATGATCATTTTACTAACAGAGTTCTAGATAGGTTTAGCCAAAAACATCTTCGGAGTCGGCCCTGAAACTGCTGAAAGAATTTGTGCAAAAGTTGGAATTTACCCACAAATGAGAATGAACCAGTTAACGGAGCCTCAAATCCTTTCGATAAACAAGGAGTTATCTAACTTGACCATCGAAGGTCATTTGAAGCAAAAGATTAACGACAACATCAAATTAAAGAGAAGTATTGGTACTTGGGCTGGTATGAGACATGCTGCTGGTTTACCAGTTCGTGGTCAAAGAACCAGAAATAATGCTTCCACTGCTAATAGATTGAACAAATTGGATAGACACATATAAAGATCATGATCTTACCATACTTGTATATATAATAAACGTTTACGAGAAATTCAGGCTATTTCACTATTCAACAACTCCCTAGATGATTCAACATCAAGGAAACAGAGTCATCCATGTATGTATAACGATGCGTTTAATCCTTTTTGTATATTACACTTCGGTAGTTTTCTTTGTTATATACTATTTACACGTACGGGTAGATTACCAGCTACAACAGAAGCAAATCTAATCCTTCTTCGTTTCAGACTCTTGCTGTTTCTGCCTCTCTTCAAACAACTTGCGTAATCTTTCCTTAGCCTCAGGGGTGTAATTCAAAGTTCTTTGGTCGGTATGTTTCATGGTGATGCCTTCGTGCTCTCTCTTTCTCCTTTCAACTTCTTCAGGCGAATGTGGCTCAAACTTCACAAACTCAAAGTCCTTACCAGCACTGTAAACAACATAACCACCTATTAGCGTGGCTAGAGTAGCAACTATGACTCTGCCCAACATAGGTGGTTGTGAGTGCACTTTAGGGCCTGCCATGATATTTCAAGATACGATATTTCGCGTAGACATTAAGATAAACTATTTACATATATTGGTTTACAATTTTTCTTCTTGGAAAGAAGCACCACTTTGTACGATCTTATACCCCCAGAATCCTATGATGTTAAGCACACCTACTCTCCAACCATTAAATAATCCAAGATGCACAAAACGTTTCCACATACTATTAAGTTTATTAGGTTCTTCATCTTCTTTCAATCCATCATTAAATTCCACAATTAAGTCACGGTCTGGATTGTCAATGGTTAATACTCTTAACGGATCTTCCTCTAAACTCTTTGGCTGTAACAAAAATTTAACTTGTTCCTTTCTAAGTAAGTTCTCGACCGGTAATTTAATGAAGAACTCCATGATCGATAAAAGTAAATTGAAAACAGTGTATAGTTTTGGGGCCGAGTATTGGTCGATATTGAATCTGATAAAGAGTAGATATGGGGCTGATTTCCGGAAAACACTGGTTGCAAATTGATGCAATACAGTCAAAAACGAAACCGTTAATGGTGGCAGAACAATGGCACTCAACGGATAGTTCCTCATTGATTCCCGGATAGATCTAGTGCTCTGTAACGTTGAATTGTCTGCTTGGAAGCTTGGCGAAGGACGGAGGTTTGATCCAGATGCAGCCACGTCAGTGTCTTTATGTGCAACCTGGTCTTCATCTTTGTTATATGGCTTATTGAATTGAGTGATCATAAGCCTGACCTTAACCAAATCCAAGGGCATCAATATAATTCCGGTCAAAACACATGCCAGAACTGATAATATAAGAGACCTCAAAGGCTCGGTCAGATGAGTTAAGTCCAAGAAGAACGGGTCAGGAATGCCTAAAAATGGAGACAAAAAGCCTGTGATCCAAGCTTCAGTGGTATGCGATAAAGCCTGATGAAGAAACTGTGCATTCAAACCCCTGAACAAAGCATTGGGTCCATCCTTTGCAACCAATGAATTGATCACATCTATCGTATGCTTTGAAATAGGCTGAATCTTATTCCTCTTTCTCTCCAAACGCCTGCTCTTGGAAGGAGATTTCAAAGTGCCTGAACTCTGTAACTCGGGGGTTGGCGAGGGAGAAACACTCTTCAAGTTTCTTGTTGATTGGAAGTAATTAACTTCTGTATCTGATTCATCAGACAATGTTTGTGACGCTTGTGGAGTCAACTCATCAGACAACCTTAGATTGTCTTGTGAATCATGGTTCTTTTTCTTTTTGGGATTGTTCTGGAAATCAAACGTTCCAACTTGAAGCAATAATCTCGTGATTTCGAGAGGTTGGAAAACAAGAACCTTAACATAATTCTTTAGAAAATTCCAAAACAAGCTCTTAAGAAGAGCCCCCAAATTGTTGGTATCAAAGTATTCCAGAAATTCCAAGTCATTGAAGTAATCTTTATCGAAACCCGAGCCTTCTTTACTACGAGATCCTAGGCCTCTTATTCCGATATTGGCCCCAGGGTTATATCTCCCGGTAGCAGAACTATTAACGACAGGGCGTATAGAGCTAGTGATCGAAGTGCCCGTATGAGGGTTAATGAGCCCCACACCCGGCTTATATATCACCAGGTACCCTGGATCAAAGTTATCGGGATTATAATAGGGACGTAAATCCTCACCGCCTGCCATGTTATAATTTAATGATAGATTTTATTTGAATTTAGTCGCGTATGAGATAGTATATGGTGAGATACCAGGCCATTGAATTTGTTAGCAGTCGAGGCTTGGCTAGAGATGTATATGATTCAGTTGACAAGCATGCCGTGATACGTGAGTATGTATATGACTTCCATAAACAAGCTCTATAGTACAATCGTGATATAAACAAGCTCTGTAGTACAATCGTTATATAAACATCAGTTCAATTAGCATCCGAATCACGAGTTTGATCCAATTCATTTGACCTCTTTATCAAGAATTCTCCCAAGTGTTTTAGAGGTTGTTCTGGGGTGGTATCAGCTAATTCTCTTAACCCTTCTAGAAGATGCTTTGTTAAATTCTTGTTCAAATATTGTCTCACAGTCGAACCACCCACAATCTCGTGGATGGGATCTTTGACTTCTTCTACTTTAACAGTGGTTGGCTTTGTATCTTGTAATCTTTGTCTTTTGTTAGGTGTTGTTGAAGATGATCTCAAGTCGTCAGGTAGAGCGGTGGCCTGCTTTGAAGCTGGGGCTTGTTGTGGAATTGGCTGCACAATTGGGGCTTGGCTAGCTAGTTTAGTTTCTTCTACTTCCTCTTTGATTTCAGATCCTCTGCTTTCAACTTCGTCCAGCATCGTTCGTTATATGTTGTGTAGTGTGCTTGGAGGTAATGAGAATGAGAAAACGACAAAAATTGAGAAAACTGTCATTAAAACCTACAATTCATGAGTATAGATCCCTTTAGTGATGTCGAAGATGATGCTTGGCAGCAGATACAAGTATTAGACGCATTAATACAGAAATCAGATAATATTACTGAAGATTTGAAACTTGATTTCGATAATGGGTTTCAGGAATTGCAAGAAATAATATCCGATCTCAATGAAGCGTTACAAGTATCCGAAGCAAATCCACAACAATTCAACTTGACGGCACAAGATATACAAAGTAGACACGGGGTGTTACAAAACTTAGAGAAGAAGATGCATTCGATACAAAGTACCTGGAATAACAAGGTAAACAAAAGACAAAGAGAAGTGACGACTATGTCTAATAGAATATCCCAAGACGATTCAAATCCGTTCACCGATCAGAACAGAATCGATAACGAGTTCCAGCAATTTCAGGAGCAAGAGACCATTCGAGAACAAGATGTCCAGTTGGATTCTATTCACGAGACGATGCGTAACTTGAATCAGCAGGCAATGATTATGGGGTCAGAGCTTGAAGATCAAGGGTTCATGTTAGACGAACTTGACCAGGACTTGGATAGGGTCGACAACAGATTACAAAGAGGATTGAAAAGAGTCAACTGGATTATTGAAAAGAATAGAGAGAGAGGTAGTGATTGGTGTATAGGGATTTTAGTAGTGGCATTGGTGATCTTATTGATACTTATCATAGCCGTCTGATTCAATTTAATGTCATTATAAATGTAACAACCGTATCGAATTGCTAAAGGGGGTATGTCTGGAAAGTTAGTACATTGAGCAAGTTTATTATATTTTTGATTATAATCAGCCGAAAGATGGTGATAGGTAGCTAGGTTTTTTCCACATCGACGTACGTCTCGAGCCAAATGCACTCTTGTCATCATAATAATCAATACATAATTAAATGTTAATGTAATTAAACATACTGTTTATAAAATCAAACCAACAAAGGTTAGTAAGAAGAAAATTTTTTTACACCATCTGCAAATATTTTTATAGTGTTCAATTTAGTTACCCGCACTGTCCCAAAGTCGCATATCTCATATTATTGAGTATTCAAGTTCTGTAACAATCAATATGTCGGGTCAAGATAGTAAATATCGTTATAGGGTTGAGATCCAACAAATGATGTTTGTTTCCGGTGAGTCCAATGACCAACCAGTTGATACCACATCGTTAATTGAAGACATTGTTCGTGCTCAAGTTATCGACATATTAGTGGAATCAAGTAAAACTGCCAATTTGAGAGGCACCAGATCTATTGCTCCAGAAGACGTGATATTCTTGATACGACACGACAAGGCTAAAGTGAATAGACTCAGAACTTATCTTTCGTGGAAGGATGTCCGTAAGAATGCAAAAGATCAAGAGGGTGGTGGAACTGAAACATTAATTGAAAATGAGACGGCTGCTGGCCCGACTGGTTCACAAGTTCAAGATTCTTCCAAAATGTTAACTAAGTATAAGAAGCTGAAAATCAGGCTTCCTTGGGAGTTACAATTCATGTTTTCAGAGCAACATCTTGAAAGTGCCGAGGAAGCAGAACAAGTGGATGATGATGAAAAGGCTGCAACTCTAGCTTCCTTGAAACGGTTGAAATCTGCGGATGATAGGACAAGAAACATGACAAGAGAAGAATACGTTCATTGGTCAGAATGCCGGCAAGCGTCGTTTACATTTAGAAAGGCTAGAAGATTCAGAGAATGGGCCCAAATTTCCACGGTATGTGACTCCAGACCCAATGATGATGTTATTGATATCCTTGGGTTTTTAACTTTTGAAATGGTTTGTTCATTGACTGAAGAAGCTATGGAGGTTAAGAAACTAGAAGAAAAACTCTTCCAGAAACTGAACAAGAACATCGAGGTAAGCGAAGCTACACGTAAGAGAAAATACCTCTTCGATAGACCTAACAACCTTGCTACTCCAATTTTACCTTATCATATTGCAGAAGCATGGAGAAAACTACAGGCTTTGGACTTCAGACATAAAGCTCCAAGGGGATATGATGGTGGTAAAATAAAAACCAAGGCTAAATTAATTTAAATGTAATATAATGCTAGTTATGCTATAGTCCACTGAAATTATGTGATTTGATTTGTAAATATAGTCCAATCTTCAAAGATTTTTGATTCCGTGGGTCTATGTTGAAATTCTCTCCAGTCAATCAACTTTTTTATGCTTTCTCTATTATCTACACTATCAAGGGCAACTTGGAAACGATGCCAATGGAAAACAAATTGAGCAAACTCAGTAACAAATGGTGTTGGAGATAGATAGGTACTTAAAGAGCCATCTGGTATCCCAACTGGCTCAGGCTTCCAAGAAATTTCAGCATCACCGCTGTTCCCTGATCTTGTAGGCCTTGGTCCTCTAGAAAGTAAACCCCTCATAAGAGCCAGTAAAGGTTTTGACCTGGATGCAGCGAAGTAATTAATGTCTTCTCTAAGCTCATTATGGCTGTTCTTTGGAACAAAGGCCATTGATTCTCCATGTTCTGGGAATACTTTGTTAGTCATGCCATTAAATACCTTCCGTTCATGTGGCATTAACTTCTGGGACAACTGAGTAGTTTCGTCAATGTAGTATATATCAATGAACTCATTTTTTATTAAATCATGGTTCAATTGGGAGAATGACTGGCTTTCAATCACATCAGACGCACTTAAAAGGTCTATACTCTGGGATGCGGCCAACAAGTTATCATGAACTTCTTCAAGATCCCCCGTGGCTAACATCTCCACACGACTGAAAAGCGTACTCCCCGGCTCAACTTGTTCTGTCAACCCAGAATTACAAATCTTCTGGCATGCAAGCAACAGTTTCCGAATATCGAAACCATTTATAAAGTTCTCAGATGAGTCCTTTCCAGGAATGATTAAATTGTTAATCACTTCATCGCTCAAATCATATCCACAGGTAAAACAACAACCCCAAAGATAGTTTTTGATAGTGTTCTTCATAGCCAGAACCCCAGTATTGAAGTTCAAAATTGCACCATCTTCAGATGCAAATTCCAAGATTATTCTGGGTATTGTTGAAAGATCAGAGCAGGTGAGTATGAGAGGTCGTCTTGTTATCTCCAATACCTCTTGAACTGCCGTCCAGAAAGTTCTATCTTGTTCGAAAAGTATATCACATTCATCCAATAGCACAATAGCTTTCTGTGATTCACCTCCACTGTCCGAGCCATGAACTAATTGTGTAGTACAAAGCTCCTTGAGGACGCCCTGAATGTCTTTTCTTGCACGAGATTGACCAGCATTGATCTCATGAACGTATCCATTGACTTCCTTCATCGCAGCGTAAACCGAAGCCGACTTACCTACACCAGGGTCCCCATGTATAATTAAAACAGGCATGAAAATTTCTTCATCTGTCTCGTCATCGTAGCCATCTACGATAAAACCTTGCATCGGGTCATTTTTCTTTTGATTAGGTTTTTTGAAGTTTCTTTGCCCTTTGAACGATTGCCCCTTCAATCTAGTAAAGGAGTTGGCTATCCAAGCTCGGAGAAGATATCTGTTGCGATCCAGTATCAAAAGAGCTCCGGTGGTTTCTGGCTCGAACAATTGGGACCATAATGTGGAATCCCGATTGCGATATTTAGTAGTGCTATGCAAAGGCTGGAAAAGTGGGTCTTCTATGGGACACCTTGCCACAAGTCTTTCTTGAGCCTCTGCCTCTGACAAAAGAAGTGGCACATAGTTTATCTCACGATTCTCTGTCAGTACGTGATATGAATAATCAACTGAAATTGGCGACAAATGCTCTGTTGTGCCCTTTGGGTGTCTAATTGGTTTATCCAATGTAAGTGACCTTCCTTCCAATTGAAGTGATGGTTCATGTTCATAGACATGCATGAGTTTCTGGTTTATCACAGGAGGCTCCAATTCCTTTAATTTTTGAAGTGGAGTCATTTTCACGTTAAGATTCGAAGACTCCTTCATCATCATTCCAAAAATTGAGCTGGCATTCTTCTTCACCGGTACGTTGACTAAACGTTGAAAGGGTCTTAATTTTTCTGAGTCAATTTTAAGAGATACGGGGTATTCCTTTTTCCTAGTGAACTGCTTCGTACCTCTTGACTTTAGGGGATTCTCGTATACCTTGTAGAATGCAAGAGCTTCTTTACACACAGGGAAAGTTACCATATATTCTTTTTTTGGGGCTTTCTTGGATGATAATAAGTCTCTTGTTGAAACCTTTTTTTGGTTTTTGTATATCTCTTTTTCAGTTATCCTTATGTTCTCTGGGGAAACCATAGCTTCTTCGTGGACCAAGGTTACTGGGTTCGTTTCTGTACCGAGTCGAGGTTTGACACCAGATAGGAAATCCTTCATGTTCACAGATTTACCATGCTTAGCCATCTTTTCCTGTAAAATCTTCAAATCGGACGAAGCGTCTAGCTCCTCCACATATTGATCACTGACATCAGTAACCATTGGTTTCGTGATTGTCTTAGAAGTCGTCTTGTTCTGGCGACTATTACCATTTAAAAGGGATAGGAGATTCAACCCTTGCTTTGGCTTATCAGGTATACTAATGCTTCGTGAGATTGAAGGTAGGGTATCATCCATATAATCAAAGGTCATGTCTTCATCTAGTCGTATAGGGGTGTCACCAAATACATCAGAATCCAAATCCGGTAACGAATCATCCATAGCCAGAGTATCGGTATAAGAGTACTTCTGAGAAGACTCTAGGTCTTCGATTGATTGCAGGGTGACAATCTCCGAGTTGTCGACTTCTTGAACAGCCTTTCCGTGCTTTCGTAGAAGACTATCTAGAGTGCTTGACTGCATTGCAAACAATAATTTTTAGTATAGCGCGACGCGCTTTTTCTGATAGCAGAACTGTCAAAATCGATCTCCCAAAACTTGAGTATCAGTATGATTGTAAGCTTGCTATGTAGTTGCTTTTAATACTGAAGCACGTATATGTCGGCGACACTGGAGCGTTGCTTGAAGTATTTTTTGGTTATTGTAACCCCCAGTAAGCGTGGTACGTCGATGTACACTATCTCTAAATTTGGCTGCGACATCGCGAACTTGTCCCAAGCTTTATGTCAGGTATTCTGTTTAACTTGAAGTCTAAGAAGCCAAATTCTAAGCCTGCTAAGCTTGGTTTCTCTCTAAAACCCAAGGCAGACCTGGAAAAGAAGAAGAAGTCCAGTGCTTTTGAGGACCCGGGTTCTGAGGATGAATCCCAAAAGAAAACATTGATAGAAGAGTTTGATAAAACGAAGGAACAAAAACCAGAACATCCAGTTATACGACCTCCGCAACTTATCAATAAGATTGAAAGACCACAGACCGACGGACCCAACAAGGAAACCATTCCTAAACCAGAAACTAACCTGGATGTCGCCAGCGACCTTGATGCCCAAGCACGTCTTGCAATCTTAGAGGGCCCCCAGGATGCTACCGGGGGATATATTAAAATACAAGACAATCAAAACGCTGTTGGTGAAGAAACAAGCATTGAAAACTATAAAGAGATGCCCGTAGAAGACTTTGGAGCTGCTCTTTTGAGGGGGATGGGGTGGGATGGTAAGCATAAGGTGAATAAGCTTCAGACCAACAAACAGCAAAGAAAGCAAGGCTTGCTACTAGGCATCGGGGCAAAGGCACTTAAAGATGAAGACTTGTCCCATGAATTGCTTAGCTCAAAGGCAAAATTCAGCGTTCCTTTGGTTAAAAAAAGTATAAACAGACCAGAAAATAATGAAAAATGATTAAATTCTATAATACATAACATAAATAATAAACGTAAATACTTCTCTTTCTTCAGGTCACACAATGACTCCTAATCCTAGTAAAAGCAACTGACTTGCAACCGAATGAGACCATAAAGAGGATTTCTCACTGATTATACGTTGTTCATCCAACTTGACCAACTTCAAAAGGTCCTCGTAGATATCACTCACAATAACGTCGAACACTCTTGCTTGTGTCAAGTGCTCCACATTATATAAATCGGACAACTTTTCAATCACGGTTGTTTTAACAGTAATTGGTGGTCTTTTATCAGGGTCCAGCTTATTGATATATGCAACAAGGGTTCTTAAATCGTGTAACGTCAAAAATGGGATACCTTCAGTAGAAGCAGTGGGCAACTCCTTTGGCATGGCTGCTTGTAAGTTGGAAAACTTAACCTTTGCATCGATGAGAACATACTCCTGGTTGGAATCATTGCTTGTCTCATGACTACCCTCAGATTGATCCATATTAAAGGTTTGATAAATCGCTTGTAACGCACCCTTCATCAACTGAGTCTCATCTGTTTTATTGGATTCCTCATCGGGTGTACTACCACGATCATTCATGGAGCTTAAGTCATAAAGTAACTTACTAACCATGTCCGAGATTCTTTTATACTCAATCTTGAACAAGGAATCACTTTCTGAATCTGGTCTTGGGAATCTTATATCCGCAACAATCTCTGCTTTACCATTCATAATCCAGTTGAATTTCAGCAGAGAGTTTGTCTCTGCCAAACCAGCCAAGTCAATACCATCCAACTTGAACCTGATAGCATCTTCATTAGAGTTCGGATCATAGTCTTGCTTTCTATGAATAGTGAACATGGAATCGTTGATGGAGCCTGTGACATTATTAGCATTGAAGAAATCGATTAAAATAGACCTACCGGTAACTTTTGGGAGCTCGCAATTGAATATCGAAATCTTTAATGGCTTGTCCAGCTGTTTGGAATCGTACACCTCGAACTGTGAATCATGAACTTTGACTGAGTTCAACAAATAATTCGGATCAACTCTGGGTATCCTTTTAGCTTCGGAAACCACATCTTTTTGGTCGCTCATGTCGAACTGGAAATGAATGGAATCATGGTATCTCCTATCCACCATATTCGACGAGGCATCCACTGCCACATGATTCAGTTCATGGTTTTTGTAAACGGTTCCGTTAATACCGAACATCTCGAGATCATCAATTAGCCCATTGCCATCATACCATTTACCAAACGACAAGGCAAGACACAATGATTGAACATCACAGTCAAACAGTACTTTATCATGTTCACTATTCAAAGACTTGAGTTTGATGTTCTTGAAGAATAACTTCCCATCTTTGAATTCGGGGAGTACAGATTTTTTTTGAAATTCTATCTTTACACCTAGTCCATAAGACAAAATAGAACTGGTCAAATAACCAACAATGCTATCATCCTTTTGGCTTGAACCCAGACTTCCCGAGCTGGAGTCTCCAGGTCTTTTGTCATTATCATTATCGTCTTCATTGCTGAAGTATGCAAGTAGTTTATTCCACAAACTATCAAAGGTGTGTAAGGAATAAAGTAACGTGAGACCAAAGGTGGTGGTCCCTAAAACAACCCACAACATATTCCCCATGACAAGCCACGAGAACATGGCGGAGGCATCGTCAATGGAGAAGGGTTTATTGTTCCTTTTCAAAGGCCATTTTATGTGTATGAGCAATCTTGATAAAGGCCCACTTGCTTGTGAAAGTAGTTTGCTCTTGGTGAGTTTGAATTTCTGCTCCACTGAAGATTGAAGACTCAGCTTCTTGGAATCCTTCAATAGACCTATACCGGGATGGAAGTTTCTTTTAAATACCCCTAAAGATGACCTGGGGAGAACTTGGTTAATGCTGGCTAGTCGTACGCGGGTTTGTAACAAATGGCCTGCTAAGCCTGAACAGGAGGTAGCATGGCTTATCCTTTGGTTGAGGAGTACACGTGTAAGCCTTTGAGAGTACATGATGAATGTAATCAGACGGTTACCTTTAAGTATTGCTTAAAACTTTGTTGAAAAATTAAAATGTGCCTAAACTCCAAGATATGGGGATCCGAAAATTTTTTTGCACGCATAGAAAATTAAGCCCGCATCTTCCTTATCAGAGATTGGTTGCAGTGAATTACAAAGAAAAAATATTTCTATGAATAAATAATTTATTTACAGTATTCAGTTCCATCTAAAAGTACATCAATAGTCTTCTGCTATTATCTCCATAGCACGAGAATCACCTGCTTTTAATTCCTTCTTGTCAAGAGCATCGGCGAGGCATAACCACGGATCTCTTGTTCCTCCCCATTTAAGTACACTCTCTTTATATTTTTCCCCGGCTTCTGTACTCCATGGATCCTGTGAGAACAATTGCTTATATATCTTATCGGCTATGGCTCTGTCGAGTAGATAAGAATAGTAGACTGCTCCATAGGAGAACAAATGCAAAAACTTCCCGTGCCAAGTAGACCATCTGTCGGCAAATATTTCTAGGTTCGACTCCAAGTTATGATAGATTGGGGTGGTGTCAAATATATCGAAGTTCTCTGCCATTTTGTTGACGGTTTCGGTACTGTGTAATACTTGGTCCAACATCGCCATCTTTGATTGCATGAAGGTTTCACTTTCATGGAGTAATACTCTTTCTTTTAAATATTGCTCAAACGTCTCAGTAGATAATAACTCCCCTGTTCTATAATGAGATGCAATCTTACAAATGACTCTTGGATCCTTGGCAAATGATTCCATCAAAACAGACGGCAACTCCACAAAATCAGTTACAGCTCTGGTACCAGACAAATTCTGAAGCTTGGTTCTGCCAATCATAGAATGCATTGCGTGTCCCATCTCATGGAAAATGGTTTCGACTTGTTCCAAGTTTAATAAGGTTGGGCTAACAGAAATTGGGAATAATGATGATTGTCTTTGGAAATTAAACACCAAAGAAATGACTGGCAATTGATAATCTTCTTCCTCATTCAAATGAACTTGTTGTCTTGCAACTTCCTTGCTTTCGATTTGGATATCGGTGTTTAATTTTCGGGAGCACACAATGGTGAAATGGGACGGGAATACCTTAGGAGACCAGAAATCTATATACAAGAAGCCCAAAGGTATGTTTTGACGCAAATCAAATACTTTGATTTTTCTGACTTGGTTTTTGTCCCACGTTTCCCCTTCACCAATGGGGACAGGTATCAATCTGATATTAAAGATCTTTTCGAATAGCTGGCTCAACCCTGCAACAACGGTCCCAATGGAAAAGTATTCTTTAATATTAATCAGAGTGGAACTCTGGTTTATTGGATCATTTTGCAACTTATTCAACAAATAATCTCTATCCCATGGCTTGACCTCTTGAACTATATCTCTATCACACAAGTTAGGGTCAGCATTGTCTTTATATTTATAGAGGGATTTGACTTCATTGATGAGTGCGTGGCTCTTCTTGTCCAAAAGCTTATCGTGAATCTTATTCAAGAATGCCTTTACATTCTCTGGATTTTTGGCCATCTTATGCTCCAACTGGTAATGTGAGTATGAATCATATCCAAGCATTCTGGCCAAAACGGCTCTGTACTTGATAAATGCATTCAAAAACTTAATTTGACGCTTTGAAGCATTATGATAAGAAATCCAAACTTTGCGCCTGATCTCTTCAGAAGAGCAGTTCGTAAGCACATAATACGGAATGTGTCCTACTAAAGGTATCAGAATGATATTAGACCTATTGTTTTTGTAACTTGGCGATTGCAGTTGGTTCAGGAGGATTTCCTTCTTTAGGCCCAGATCCGATATCTTATCGAACTCTGCTTTGCTTACTTCACACCAAATGGAGTCAAGTGAGTTTAAGCCATTGGAATAGTTGGCACCAATAACAGAGATTTCTTGCGTCAAGTCAACGAAATTCTTTCTACTGGTTTCATCCATATGTATACCTGATTTTTCAAAGTCTTGCTTCAAATAGTCCCCCACCTTAATCTCTTCGTCTGTTAGCTTGCTACGCACGCTTGCATCCTCAAGCACTTGGATCAAGTTAGTGTACAAATCCACGTTGGTGTTAAGCTGGTTCATATACTCAAATAAGATTTCATGGGTTGTTTGAGCAGCATCAGCCCATGCTTGTTGTGGGTGGGCATTTCTGATGAATTCAGCCACATCAATAACTCTGCACAAGACGTCACTGAGCTGGTCCAACTTTCTAATGTAAGTTAAACGACCTTGCTCATCTCTTTGAACGTCTTGAAGCATTTTAGAAACAAGACTTTTTGCAACTTCGAGTGAATCTTTGGAAAATTGTATTAATCCTTCTGGGCTCTTTAAATAATCGTTGTTGAATAAACCAACATTTCCTATTTCTTTTCTATGCTTCTTATTGAAATCGTTATAAAACTTTTGATCGTCAAATACTTTCTTTAAAAGCTCTGAAGAATTTGCAGAGCTGGAAATTTTTCTGGTAACGATATGACATGGTCGGAAAAGGGTGTAAGTATTTAGGGACCGATGCAACTGGCTCTGGGCAAAGTATCTTAGTGGACGGGTCTGTAGGGGTCTCATTTTTAAAACATCTATTGCGATAAGCTCAGTATTTATGGAAAATTTTAGAGTAGAGCGAGAATCTAGTCAGGTGGTGCATTTCTTGATTTAGAACTGATACATTTTATCTTAGGGCCGAAGTCTGGTCGGGACATACGCCACCCGAACTGTTCCCCGTAGTATATATATATATAAAGTAACGTGGTGACAGTAGTAACACGTTTCAGAGGATAAAGCTGGAGGGTTGTAAAATTATAAAGACCCCACTACTCAGCACAACGAGGGTGTTTTATTTTCTCGGTTGGCACTTGGAGTTCTCCCTTTTCTTGTGAGGAAATCAGCGCGAATCTATTTTCTCAATTCATTTAGCAGGAAGGTGTTCGAACTGATTTGTCCAACATAACTTGAACAAAAACAACAGCATCACTAAAGTGAATCCTATAAGTAACACCTTACCATCTTTGATCCAATATCCACCTCCTCCCGTCGCATTGATTCCGCATATATCTTCTACCAATAATTTCCCTTGAAATGTCGGGATCCACTATTCCTTCCCAATCCAACATAACTGGTCAAATCTACGCTAACCCTTCAAATGGATCTAATGGTTCGCCATCATTGAAGAAGAAGTCTGCTAGAGATTACCAATTTGGTGCAACCATTGGTGAAGGTTCCTATTCGACGGTTTACTCCGCCATAGACTTACAGAATAAAAAGACATATGCCATAAAGGTTCTTTCAAAGAGACACATTGTTAAAGAAGATAAAATCAAGTATGTAAATATCGAAAAAACAACATTGCATAGACTAGGATTACAACATCCTGGTATTGTCCAGCTATATTACACTTTCCAAGATGATTCGAGCCTCTTTTTTGTGCTTGATTTTGCTGAATATGGTGAATTATTATCAATAATAAGAAAATTTGGCTCTTTGAGTGAACAGGTTCTGCATTTCTACATGTGTCAAATATTAGATGCTGTAAAATTTATACATTCAAAAGGTGTTATTCATAGAGACTTGAAACCCGAAAACATTCTTGTAGGGTTTGATTTCAACTTGAAAATCACCGATTTTGGGGCAGCAAAGTTATTAGGAAATGCATCCGATTATAATGAAGAGAAAATCGACTTCAATGGCATATATAAAGATCCCAAGAAAGACGAAAGCAACAATTTGGAAAGAGCTGCCTCGTTTGTGGGAACTGCTGAATATGTTCCACCTGAGTTACTAAAGGACAACATTTGTGGGTTTGAAACTGATATTTGGGCGATTGGTTGCATTTTATACCAATTCTTTTACGGTAATCCACCATTCAAAGGTCAAACTGAATACCTAACATTCGAGAAAATTATCAATGTGGATTATGCGTTTAAACCCAGTATACCTTTGCCAAATGATGTTTCTCAAGTCATAGAACAAACTTTGATTCTTGAGCCTAACATGAGGCTAACCCTTCCACAGATACAAGCTTCCAACTGGTTTAGAAACGTTCAGTGGAATGACCCTAATTTCATTTGGGGTAGAAAAGTACCACGATTCGAGCCATATGACCCAAGCGGTACAAGCTCCTTCTCACCTTCAACATTCACACCAGCCTTAAAAACAGGGTCGAATAGAGATATCAATAAATCGACTTCTCAGCACCAGTTGCATTCACAGATCCAAAGCTCGGACTTTAGTTTCATCCCAACCATAAGCTCAAAGAAATCCTATGACCCGGCCACCAAAATCAAGAAGATCCCTGGCAACGTGATTGGATACAGTCCTACGAATACGGTCAATCTTTCAAATGGACAAAATACATCTCCTCCAAAAGGAATTGGACAAATGCCGCAAGCTAACAAGCAGCCTCCAGTTATGGCCATGAATCAATTAACACAGCAGGCTATTTCCCAACATATGCCAAACATGGTTCAAAATAACCCAAATGTCCAGATGGCCTCGTACCAACAACAAGTACATCCACAACAATTTCAGTATAATGGTATGGGAATCTCAGCTGATACTAACGATAAAAAACAAATAGCACAGAATCAATATCAACCTCAAGTTACGAATTCACATCCTCAGGCTGTTCCAAGCAGCCCTGGTATACGCTCGAATAATTCTTATTCAAATATTCAACGGGCAGACTCTGACCAGAAACAATTTAGAAGACCTTCGGCAGAAACGAAAACTCCATCTTCGTCGAATATACCTTATAAAGTTCTGTCACAAGGTACTAGTTATAATATGGAGCATGCAACGGCTGCTGCTGCTGCCATTTCAAACTTGAAAATTGCTGAGCAGGAAAATAAGAGAATGGTCACAAAGAACCCTGTGCCAGCAAGGTCGGTCTCTAACCCTTCTATTCAGTATCCTTCTTCACCAGTACGGGGATCTAAAGCAGGAAGTACTTCATCACCAACCGGCTATGGCTACCAAACGCTGTCCCATAAAAGTGCTGCCGATCCAGGTCCGGAGTTTAAGATTAAATTCAAGGAGATATCTGGATTATTAGGTGCTAATGAAAAGATCCTCAAGCTTGATGTAATTTTAAAGCTGCATTTAAGCAGTGAAGTAAGACAAGGCCAAAAGTTGACTGACGAAGTAATTGAGCAGTTAATATCTTCTCACCAATCTACGTTAAATGCAACCTCCAAGCTGGTTGTGACTATTATTACAAACATGGCAAGAGTATTTTTCATTGATGGCGCCCTAAACGTCATGTTAATCGACTTGAAAGCCAATCAAGGGGGAGATTACCTGATGTATGATTACGAGTTTGAATCTGTTACTGTTGATAGCGATGAGGAAGAACTTGATGGGAACAGTGAAGAGGTATTTGGTTATTTGATACTCGAGTTAGTCAAAGAGCGTGGTGATTTGATTTTGCTCAAAAGAATTGATGAAAAGAATAAGTTGTCCAAAAAAGATGTTGCAGTCGTCGATAAAGCAGGGAAAGAAGTCAAACTAGGAATGGACTATGGCTGGATCGACTGTTTATTGATTGCTAAAGACATGGTGGATAAGAAGGCAGCGTCAGCACCGGCCCCTCCATCAAATGTCCCTTCTTCAAGATCCCCTACAACAAACGCCTCCTCTAAGTTTGCCTCTTCTCTGCATAATGGGGGAAGTAAGCAAAGAGACAATTCACAGCCCAAGAAACTGATCGGAAGAAACAATAACAGCACTAAACCCGGATCTGCCGACCAAAAGCAAAAAGAGATCAGAGGCTTTGCACATGCAGCAGCTGCCGCTGCCCATAAACATTGACCATTCACATTGTTTTTTGTATTATTACTTAAAACTCATAGCCTAAAGCATAAGTTATTCCTATATACAGAAACTTAAAAAATATAAGCAGAAACACTCCCGTTTTCTATTTTTCAATGTTGGGGATTGATTTTAACCAATCTTGATAATAACACTTTTGGTTGAAGATTTCCACTGTTTGTTCTCTTAAGATAGACTCAACGGCCGTTTCGTTCTTTGTCCAGTTCTCTATACTTTCAATCTTCGTGTACTTTTCTTCAATTTGAGACTTGTAGGATCTGAAAGCATATGGATCTGTCCTTAGATCAAACTCCTGCTTCAGTTCTAAAGTAGCATGGTCTTCTTTTACCTCGTCACGAAGACTTTGGGCATAATTGCTACAGTATTGAATCATTTGTGCCCGCTTGTTCCACTCCGGAGCAATGACCTCCTGGAAGTATGAATTACACTTGTTCTTTTCGATCTCGTTCAAATGAGTCCTAACTGAATCATCGGTTGCAATCCTGGAAAGTCTAAGAAAAGCTCTGGATCTGCTGGAGTTAAGACAATTATCATGAGTAAGAAGAGCACTTAAATCTGCACTTGCATCCCCTGAAACTTGTGACATCGAATCTCTTTTAAATGACCACAATTTGAAAATATTCTGTAGGCTTCTCAAAAATATTCACCTCTAATGAATAAATGACGTAAAACTCGCGAGTTTCAAAACTTGAAAATTCTAGTTAGGTATAGCCTAGTATTAAAGTTGATATTCAATATGGAGTTTATTGATATTGCTGCAAACCTAGAAGCACAGAAGTTTGCCTTTTGCTCTGGTATAAGAGAGCATTTGAGAATACTAAAGGAGCAGATCAAGCTAAAGGATCTATTAAACTCAAACAATGAGGACTCAATGGAGCAGGAAGATTCCGCATCATTATTAAGCATAGAGGCAACTGATTTGGTTTATAAGTTAGACCTGGTGATCGAGTTTGTGATCGGAGACATTATAAAATATCATGTTAAGCTTGATGTTGAGCAAAGCAAGAACTGGGGATTTCCTTCAAAATCTCTATCTCATTTATATGCTAACATCTTGCTTGGGCCAAACATAAATGAGGAATTGAAAGCCCTGAAGCTATCAACATCATCTTTGGTTAAGCGTGCCTATAATGGGTACAAGCAAGAGTCTTTTGTTGTTCATAGGGGAGATGAACTTGATAAGGTATTTTATTCTGTTCTTAGAAATGCATTTGAGCTCAACTATAGGTATCAATGGAATAACAACAACGCTCCAGCTAATGATAGTGTTGTAATGCTCTCTTCATTTGTGGCCGAATTCCTCAAGCAAAGCATCAGTAAATACCCCGAAGTATTTAAACGCAGAGAATACCTTATTGAAAGGGTGCAACATGTTACTGTTGAATTGGAGAATCATTCCAAGATCAATAGTGAAGGTTTACCATTAGAAACATTATTTGAAACGTTCCAACAGCTCCTTAAATCCCATCTAGAACTTTTGTTATACAGAGATAATTCATTCTTGAGAGATGGTTCTTCAATTAGGAAATTGAGAGAAGAAGGTAATAATTTGATGTCCAATAACGCATATGGCCAAGCTATCAAGGTATACACACAAGCTATACATATATGTAATGGGGAATTTTCCAGGTACTTACCTCAACTTTTGGTCAATCGTGCCATTGCATTTGTTGGGTTAACAAGTCTTCCAGAATCTATTATTGACTTGAATCTAGCCTTACAAAACGATATATCATTTGTCCCTGCTTGGACCCAGTTGGCTTACGCACATCTTTATATGGGCAATAGCTTGCTATCACTTAAGTGTTACTCCATTGCACTCAAATGTAGTACAGGGGATGTGTTGCCATATAACTTTCCTGCAGATTCCACTTATTTGGAAGAGTACAAGATCAACAAAATCAAGTCAACCTTACCCCAATTTGTCGAACAAATATTGAGAAGCACTCAATTGACCGAAAATCGTGCTAAGCAGCAAAGGTACGATCAGGCAGAGATTAATTCCACAATAGAAGATATAAAGGAATCCATAGAAGTACTTTCGAAAGAGGCTTCTGAAGAGGACCAGCATCTTTATGCATATCCCCAAACCAGTTCGAGTCCTACTACATTCAGAGCAGCGGTAAATAGATCTAACGCCACGAGACCAGCTATTTTCAGCCAAGATGGAATAGCAGCTGTGACCGGCGCAGCCGAGGCCATTCTGAATGACCACCTGACAGCCAGAAGCAGACCATTTGCATCGGTCATACCCATTGCTGCCTCTCGGTCTGGACCTTTAAGGAATGAGTCCCCTACAGGTACCCAAGACACTACCAGATTGCCTACTGAAGCCGGTTCTAATGGAACACAAGCCACAACCCGGGAGGATCCCACCACTACACTTCCAAGGCGTGAACCGATTAGAGCGAGACCAGTGGGATCCGGGAGGCCAGAGGGATCCGTGAGGCCAGGGGGATCCGTGAGGCCAGGGTTCGATGGTGGAGTTGTCTTCGACTTCCTCGCTGACCGAGGAGGAGAAACTGAAGGCCAAGACACCACCGTTAGAGATTTGGTTCGTGATTACTTACCAGGCGTTTCAGAGGGAATTTCCTCAATATTGGCTAACTCATTTGGAGGTGCTGGTGGGCCGGGTGAAATATTCAATACTGGCACCCCATCAGGTTCAAATAATAGAGCCACCACGACTACCCAAAACAGAGATTCCAACTTAGATTCCAACCCAAACGATAGATCAGGCACATCATCCAATGCAAATAATGACAATGATGTTTCCCGGGACCTCCCTGAATCTCCAGATTTAGATTGACTTGTTCATAGTATTAAATGATAGTATTTTGCAATATGATGTAGGGGCTCATAAAAAGTGCGAGATTGTATCAGCCAAAATTCAGTCATTACGTTGATTAGTTTACCATGGCAGGATTAGAACAATCACTTTTCCAACTAAAGTTCACTGCTAAGCAGTTGAACAAGCAAGCATCCAAGGCAGCCAAGGAAGAACTCCAAGAAAAGGCCAAGGTTAAGAAAGCCATGACACAAGGTAATAACGATATTGCCCTGTTGTATGCTCAGAATGCCATCCGTAAAGCTAATGAAAGAGTGAATCTATTAAGGCTTTCTTCAAGAATAGATGCCGTTGCCTCCCGTGTTCAGACTGCCGTGACAATGAGATCCGTGACCGGTAATATGACAAATGTCATTAAAGGAATGGATAAAGCACTTCAAACCATGAATCTTGAAAAGATATCGATGGTGATGGATAAATTTGAGACCCAATTCGAGGATCTTGATGCTCTGACTAATTACTACGAAGCCACTACAAATAATGTCAATGCATTAACTACTCCGCAAGATCAGGTTGATGATTTAATGAGTCAAATAGCTGATGAAGCAGGAATTGAAATGAAACAAGGTTTAAACGAAACCAAGGTGGAAATAAGTAGCCCACCCGTATCAAATATGACTGATGAAAAGGAAGACAAATTGGCGGAAAGATTACGTGCTTTGAGGAATTAGAGTGAAACTGGTTGAACAATTGATAAGTCTTGGATTATTTTACAACTATAGAAGAATATTATGAGCCAATTGCCGAGCATTTGACTTCAATGTCTTGATTCAAGACTTATTTGGATGATTAGAATGGTAAATATACTTTAATATAAACTTGCAATCAAACCGGGCCCGAGTATTCGCAGCCAATAAAATGTTCATTTTTCTCATGGAGCAATAGCTCTAATAAAAATCCTTCTATTATAAATACATCCACAATTTTCGCAGTATTAAAACTTTAGCAATTAATCTTTAAAATTATGTTGTCATCAGTCAGATCATCTGCAATTCGTTCAACCTTCAAGGCTACCAACTCAATTGGTGCCATCAGAACCAAAGTCACCTTACCAGATTTAGAATGGGACTATGGTGCATTGGAACCTCACATTTCCGGTCAAATTAATGAGCTCCACCACACCAAGCATCATCAAACTTATGTCAATGGATACAATCAAGCCATTGAGCAACATGCTGAAGCCTCTCAAAAGGGTGATGTCAAGAAGACCATTGAGTTATTGAAGAATATCAATTTCCACGGTGGTGGATACACAAACCACTGTTTGTTCTGGAAGAACTTGGCCCCTGAAAAGTTAGGTGGTGGTGAACATCCAGGTAATGATTCTGAATTAGGTAAGAAAATCGCTGAACAATACGGAAGTGTTGACAACTTGATTTCTTTAACCAATGCTAAGTTGGCTGGTATCCAAGGTTCAGGTTGGGCTTGGATTGTTAAAAATAAAGAAAACGGTTCTCTTGATGTTACTACGACTTACAACCAAGATACCGTTGGTGGTCCATTAGTTCCATTGGTCGCAATTGATGCTTGGGAACACGCTTACTACTTGCAATACCAAAATGTTAAGGCTGATTACTTCAAAGCTATCTGGAATGTTATCAACTGGAAGGAAGCTGAAAAGAGATTTTTAGTCAACTAAGTAGTAGGGACTATCGAAATATATATTTCATATGACTCTTTAAATGTTATTACTGTATCACGTTTATCAAAATGTAGCCAGTCCAAGAAGATGTGCAGCATTTTTTGCATCAACAACATTTTCATTCTTACCGGACGTATGAAGTTCTTCATCTTGTTCCTTTTTAAGGTCATTCTGTTGTTCCTCTGATAATGATCTAAATGTTCTAGAAGACCACGAGTCACCATTGGCAGACTGGGAATTGGTTAGTTTATGTTTGAGGTTACTTAGATTTTCACGATTAAGCCTGGATAATCCTCCTTTATTATCAACAATTCGAATATCGAGCCGAACATTCTCCAAATGTCTTAATACTTTTCTGTGGTGTTCCACTTTATTTAAAGTATAGTTTTTTAATAATTTATGGAACTTCAATTCAGCGTGGTCAATTATTTCCTTCTTCTCTATTAACATTTCACCCGAGATACGCTTCACTTGTAAATTTAAAGATTCTTCGGCCTTAGTGGCGTATTCCAAGGCTCTTAAAGCATCATCCACCTTGAGAGGGTCAAGTGCACTTTTACTTTTCATCTTGTTTGCCTGCAAATGTTTAGCTTGAGTTTGTTGATGCGCTTGGGCCAACTCTCTCATTATTAAATGTCTGTTGGTCAATGCTTCCTTAATTTGATAAAAGTCTTCTGCAAGAGATCTTAGGCCGTCACCTAAGGTCCCCATATCATTATACAGCAGAATTAAGGTCAGATCCGCCTCTATGAGTTTAATTTTAGAAAGCTTTTCCCACATGTTTTTCATGCCTGGGTGAATAAGTTCAACTTGTGATAACGTATTTAACACCTGTGACAACTCACCAAGTGCACTCGCAAGCTGTTTCTCTGCCTTGGAGTTTCTATCCATCAACTTTTCAAGTTTTTGGAAAACCAAATATGATGATTTTATCAAGGGTCTAAACTCGGCCAATTCCTCATATGGGTCATACGGGAGTGCTAATTGTTTTAATGTTTTCCTGATCAACCCACTGGCTACTGACATCTTTCTACTTGAATTTATAACACTATAGCCAAGATCATTCTCGATGAAATATACAAATTCTTCATCTCGAATCACTATAGGATTTTTCGTAAGACGATCAAACCATTCTTGCCAAACAACCATTAACTGCTTGTTCTCATCCTCACCACCCGGAGGATATGCAGTCACCGCAGAAGGAATTTGTGGTATGAAACATTCCAAGTTGGATACCACAAGATACTTGTTGAATTTGACTATTTCCTGGTGAGTTCGACGAATCTCTTTATACTTTGTTTGTCTGAATCTTGGTAGATTTTTCACTTCAGCATTGAATTTCAAAATTGGATTACCTGGACGGTTTTTTTCAATTGCACTGAGCTTAATATCAATTGAGTACTTTCCTGAGAACCTTTCTGGAACAAGTTTACGTAGTTCTTCAGGTGTAAGTTTGCCATCTTCTTCTGAAGGGCTTGTAATGTTATCAGCAGGAGGAACTGGTGTATCGTCAATGGCTTCTTGCGAAGGTTGCAGTTCTTGCTGAGCAACTGGGGTATGCGGATGCTGTATTTGGGGTTCTGCAAACGGGTTGTTATCTTCAAACTCGTCTGGATCGTACGGGATTGCAGACGCCATATCGGTATTATCAAGACAAGTTTAACACTGACCCTTTGAATTCGCGATTCGATTTTCTGGCACGACCTTTGGAATTATAACATAGCAGAAGTATTAAAGCTGGTATTAGATATGAATTATAAGTAAGCAGCAAGTAAACGACGGCCCAGATATATGTAGTTCATTGAATTGAATATTTGAATACAACTTGACGTGGAGTCGGGGTTGCTCTTGGTTCAATATGTAATTTTTTCTCGAGTACAATCAATTTTTGGTCACTAACTTCTTGAATTTTCCCGGGCAATACTTCCTACATCTCCAAAGTACTGGGAGGCTTTAATGTCCAATAGGAGGCCTTCAATAGTTGTTAATCAGGGTACAAGAAAGAGTTGGACTTGCAGCCATTTTATTTTCGCATACTTTTTGAGATGAGCATCAGAAAAACTTTTGATTCACTAAAGATAAGAATGTCTGCTCCAACGGCCATTAAGCCAATAGATAACGAAGCAACTGTGACCAAGGTTGCTCTGAACGAGCAGGATGAAGAAGAGGATGACATGATAGATGTCAATACTATTCCAAGTGAAACAAGCACTGAACCATCTAAACCACAAGAAGAGACCAGCGGGGTGGTGTTCGATGAAAGTGGAAAACCAAAGTTTGCTGCTGCATCCAAAACTGGTATGAAAGTTAAACTCGAAAGCAGAAAGGTTCCAGTTCCACCACATAGAATGACTCCATTAAAGAATACTTGGCCAAAGATCTACCCACCACTTGTTGACCATTTGAAATTACAGGTGAGGATGAATTTAAGAACTAAGACGGTAGAATTAAGGACAAACCAAAGCACCACTGATCAGGGTGCTTTACAAAAAGGAGCCGACTTTGTCAAAGCATTCACTCTTGGTTTTGATGTGGATGACGCTATAGCGTTATTGAGATTGGATGATTTATATATTGAAACATTTGAAGTCAAGGATGTCAAAACCTTAACAGGAGACCATTTATCCAGAGCTATTGGTAGAATTGCTGGTAAAGATGGTAAAACTAAGTTTGCCATTGAAAACGCTACTAGAACCAGGATTGTGTTGGCAGACTCCAAAATCCATATTTTAGGAGGTTTCACTCATATCAGAATGGCTAGAGAAGCTGTAGTTTCTTTAATCTTGGGTTCACCTCCAGGTAAAGTTTACGGTAACTTACGTACTGTTGCATCCAGAATGAAGGAACGTTATTAAACTTCCGCCATCAAAACCTGCTATATCGCAAACTGCATTATCCAATACTTTTAATTATGTATATTAGTTTCCATAAGATAATTTGGACTTATTATTTAAATACAAATGTTCAATCTAAATCTTCTAGTAAGTCTTTTTCAAAGTCGTCAACTAATTCACCGTTTTCATATAAATGAGGACTTAATTCTTCGAGAACAAGTTCTTTCCTCATAGCATAAGCATCTTCTCCATCCTGGTAATATGATTTTTCGATTGTAGTAACCTCAAAACTTAAGGTGTCTCTATATAAATGTAATGCGGCTCTATTTGACTTTCTAACATGCAATGAAACATATTTACCACCGAAAGATTCACATAAAGCGAATAAAGATTGACGCATCAACTTCCCTGCCAACCCCAATCTTCTGTATGTTCTCATGACAGAAAGCGATGTGATATGACCGTGTGGAGTTTTATCTTCAGCCTCAGGATCGTCTTCCATCTTGGCCAACACATATCCTACTATTTTCTCTCCCTTTTTAATGTATGCTGTATCACCTTTTGGATCTTTAACCTCCACGTCATCCAAGTTGATTTCATCGTCCCATTCTTCTATATCGTCATAAGTAGTGGCGACAAAACTAGCTTGAGGCCAAGATAAAGCATGATACATATAGTATTTAGCTAAATAGTTCTCAGGTAAGTTGTGTAAGTTGGCGTTTTGGATAGCTTGAAGATCATAAATATCTGCTTGTCGAATCGTTATACCCATTTTTGGTTTGTGTTGAGTCTATTTACAAATGCTTTCCAGCTGGTTCCGGTATTCGTTGAAAAAAAAAGTTACCTCATAGATTTACAGATTCAATGCGAATTTGAATACGTTTCTTCCTGTAGTATCTATGTAAAACTATACAATGAATTCCTCTTACTGACCGAGTTGGTCATCTCTGGAAATCACCAGCTCATCAAATTTCATTAAAAAAACCGTTCTTCTTGGGTTATTCTCATTTGGCATGGAATGGGCTGTCACATTAGCATAGTAACCCGAAGAATCGAGGGCTCCTTCGACAATACCAGCCACAAATGCTGAACAATTCAAGTCCCCGTATTCCTTAGGCACATTGATGAATTTGGAAATGATAGGACAATTGTCTATTATCATAAATTCGTTGTTAACATCTTGTGATTTCTCTAGTTCGTCAGCTACTTTACCGAATAATCCTTTCCAAAGCGATGAATGAATGAACTGTAACATCTGCACTACTCTGACTTCTCTTTTGCTGTACTTTATGCCTTCACGTAACTTCGTAAGCTCTAAAAACCTTTGTCCAATATGATATCCTATCCCATTTAATCTATTCTCTAGATCTTGTATTCCTTTTGAATTTTTATGACTCCAGTTGACAATTTCACAAAAGAGAAATGATAAAGATGACAAATTCATTTCCAGCGATTTCTTATATATGCTTTTATTGTTTGGGGCCAAGTTTGTATTCTTTCCAGCTATAATGGCCGAAGTAGTAGCGTTGATTTCATTGGAAGAAGATCCGATTAACGGAGAGTACCCAAACTGGGTCTTTTCTTGTTCTTTGAGCGAAACTTTACTCACAGATGAAGAAATAGAAGGTATTATTATATTGTCCTCCGGCATGTTGGTTGTTATATTAATGCTTCAAAATCAGATTTAAGGTCGCGAACAAATATAAGTTGCAACTATTGATTATGAGGCAAAAGACAGCCAACAGTATCTTACTCGCAAACTGATAAACAAAGTATTGGTTACTAACGCATGAAGAAACCTTGGTATCTAAAAGTTCGACAAGTAAGGGTAAGAGGAGAGTGAAGTTCGTGTTACCCACGGCAGACAAGAGAATTGTAGAACCAGATGATACAACAATTGAAGACTTAAAAAGCATTTTTGATCCGAAATTGAATTATTCTAAGCCCAGGGTCTCAACAAAGCGACTGTTCAGTCGACTGGATCAAGCGCTTCGTGAAGGAAGTATGAGCAGATTCGATGAGGCAATTCGAAAGGACTCAAGCGCCGATGGGGTCGCAAATCCATTGGGAGATATATCCAACACAAAGTTGGCGCCCAAGAAACAGAAGTCCACTGTTTTCACAATCGAGTTGCTGGACAGTCTTGGAGAAAGAAGGAAGAAGAAGAAACAAGTTGCCCCCAAAGAACCAATTCCACTTAGCGAGGCCCTTAGTGAGGCCAAGGAAAATGTTGGTGCAATGTCGTCAGTAAGTTCAGTCTGTTCAGACCCGAAGTTAATAGGGGTATCCACAGAAGCACAAAACCAAAGTACCACCTCTTCTAAGGTTATTAAGACCAATATATCTAACGTTGAGCAGAAAGAAAGACGTAGCTCCAGAGCTGGCTCCAAACGGAGCACTGAAGGAACCAAAGCATCCAATTCATATCTCACCAAAACAAAGAAGGCCACCCAAGAATCCAATACTGAGGTCATAGCAGCTGAAGAATCTCTAGATGCTGCTGCTAAAAGTTACATTCTAAAACCCCAGCGAGTTTTGATGGTTATTAAAACAAGGAAATGGTCCCTCAAGATAAACAAGTATCAAGAAATGCCTTCGGATATGAGAAAGATGTTAACACATAAAGATTTCAACATGCTTTTCCCGATTGAAGACATGCTTTGTTGATAAGTGCAAAATCCAAATTTGATACTTAACACTACCTATAAGTGATATCCGGGATAGTCGCACAAAATATAAAATACATCATAGTTTGCTGGTTTAAAGTAACGTTGCACTAATCATTCAAAGAAAGAATTTTAGAGCTCGTACTATTGACCGTATAAAAGATCTGTTTGTGTTCATACTAACAGGTACTCAACAAAGTCTATAATCAGCCTATGTCCGCAGAAAAGCTGCCTGTTGGAATATCCCAAGCGGGAAGTGAAGCTACCCACGATTTAACCGACAGCATTTCTAATCAAGACGATGACTCAAACAAGGCATATAACTCGAATGACACGAACAACAGAATAGACTCTGAAGTTACATCCGAAACAAACCTTTCCGACAAACTTAAAAATGTGCCGATTTCAAAGCTAAAAGAAATTATCACCGATCAGATTGACTTAGAAATCAGGTTAAAACACAGAGAATTGTCTTTGGCTGAAGATGAAATAGGAAAATGTGAGTCACAGATGATAACCTTAAGAAATTATTATAAGGTCCCAAGGGAAAAGTCTTTTGATATGGAGCCCAATGATTTCACTTTAAAATACTACGACCTCCTCAATAGGTCCTTGTCGGTAAGCCATGATAATGATAATTCATATTCAATTCCTCAAGACGAAGGTGCTCATGCTCAAGGCATGGGATCATTCCAGGGACAAGGTCATACCTATAGGACAAGATCCACTACTTCGTCACTACGGCCGCATTCCAGCTCGTACCTGAACCGTCCAGTAACACTAGGCTGTCTTTATAGAAGAACGGATGGGGTTATCGTTAAGCTCACTTGCCCAGATTGTAAGAGGAGTAATTTTTCACTGGCACAAGGCTTTTTGAATCATAGCAGAATAGCACACACTCAAGAGTACACGTCGCAGGATGCGGCTGCTTTAATGTGTGGTGAAATTTTACCTGAGAATGAGCAGGATGAGGAAGGTCTTGCATCTTTGAAGAGCCTCAAAGACAAGGGTATTGACCCCAATCGTAATTTGAATGTGAATGAGATATATTTCAACGGTTTGAGTAACACCTTAAACACCGTACATAGACACAGTATGGATAAAGCTATATCACCCTTGGATGGTGCAAACCCTCAAGAAGCTCCCAAACAAGAAGAAAGCGAACTCATGAAAAAGCTCATAAAGAGTGGTGTTACTAAAGATGAAGAAAGTTATAAAGAGCTAATTGATAGTTACAAGCCCAAAGCAGATGAACTCAATAGTACCAATGATGACGAAAACCAGGATTCAAGTGAAGAGGAAGAGGTTAATAAGAAGGCACAAGAGGGCAAACTCAAACGGCGTAGATCGAGATCTCATGTTGGAATACCAAAATCGAGTATGAGGGTTGATAAAGTATCTTCCAGTAGCCTGAGTGAGAGTAGCCATACACCTGAACAACTTCCATTGCCTAAGATCAAAATTCGCTTGAAGCCGGAAGACAAAACAAAGAAGAGAAAGATAAAATAATCAGTATGTTATCTTTTGATGGCCTGATGCAGTCTTTTATGGTTGCAAAGTATAAAAAGTCTCCGCAGATTTCCAAAGCTTAGGAGACCAGAAGATATCTACCAAATCGGCAGTTCTAGATTATTTGGCATCGAGTATATACTCTTAAATAGCATATTCTAAAAAACTGTGTATGAAATTAACGAATCAAATTAAACCGTGACAGTAAAAGACCAATAACTTTAATCATGCCAAACACTAACTGTAATGTGGTTTATCGTAAGCAATTTCAAATCGTACGAAAAAGGAAATCGATTCCAAACGTTACGTACATATGCTACCTAATTAAAACTTTACTTTGCACAGAATTCCTATTAGCGAAGTACCACTTTACGATTGAAATTTGCGCATCACTGCCTCTTTGAGCCACCTTATTCCTCAGTATAAAGAAACAGCCTTTAAAAGTCTTGAACAAGTGCTACAGTTTGGAAGCTCTTGTTAAGGACTACTTAGGAGAGCTCATCAGGCAAAGGAGTTCCACCCCCACCAGCTGGTAACACAAAAAATTACTGGTAGTGTATGGAGTATGCGGCGTCATTTCCCTATTGGGCTCTAATTTAGATATAGCACATCTCTGCGGCCTAAATGATTGTGTGGTACGACGAAGGGGCTGTCGGTGGTTCCAGAACCAAGCGCCGAGATGAGTTACTGGGAAAAAGTTCATGTAACACTGATAAAAATGTTGGCCAGGTTAACTAAACAACCTATATCCAGTTACCAGATACCCTTACACGCTGCCCCTAAATTAATGTAGTAGCCCACACGGTGACGGCATTCTGGCATAGGCAAAAAAATATTTGCATCATCACCGTCTAGGCCCAACCTTCGACGCGCACGCTGTTAAAAAAAAAAAAACATGGCCAATCTTAGGATTCTGGTCCTAGATATAAATATAGTACGTCAATCCGCTATTAATACGGGTTTTAGACTGATTAAAAAAGTGCTTTGTAGGGAAAGTATTGAGGGCTGATTTTCTTGAAATCCAAATAAATAAAACTGTAGACTTTATTAACTTGACCCCAGGGCTAACCGGATTAATAACTTTTACATCATAGGTCACGTCTACCTATTCTAAATTGGCTATTCACAATAGACCTCTTTGTTCAATAACCACCACATAGACGCGCGGAATTGCTACCGCAACTATTACGGAGAAAACACTGTCGTACTAAAATTGTTCGTGCGTCGTGATAGAAATTACCATAATTTCGAAACAATAATTTTTGTATTAACTTTTGCAATTTTTAAGTGATTTAGTTCAACTGGAAGATTAGCTGTGATTATTAGTTTGTGTAAGCTGGTTGCATTTAAGTGACCTGGACATCACTTTATTCTCAGCATTCTCAGCCTCAAATCAGCGTCATCTACTTGATATCCTCGGAACTGCCTGTTTCAGATCCAAAGGAACATCCCAAGTAAAATCTGATCGGGCATCTACCATTTTATTTTTTTAGCCATCGTTTAGAATGACATCTTCACCAGGCGTGTGTTCGCCAAGCCTTGTGATGTCAGATCAAAACACCACCGGTTGTTCACCCACTATAGTTGGCGCTAAGGACTATTTTAATATCCCCAACCATCTTCAATCAGGGAATCCAGTGCATTCGCACTTATCTTCAGGCACTATACAGACTCCAGCAGTTCGAGAATCGAAGCATCCAAGCTTTATCAATACCCAGGACCCTGCAAGACTGGGTAATAACACTAATGTTGTGAATAGCGACCCCAAACAAGCTGGTGACGCACATAACGATTTCTATTTTAAGAAAATATCCCGGGTCAATTCGAGCCCTTTACTACATAAAGGATATAATGATTCCGTCACCTCGTTAGCTTCCGATTCAACTGTAAACGACTCATTTTTTCTAAAGAACAAGGGAAGGACTGATTCTATGAACTCGTCTCATACCCTTGTGGATGATTCTCCTACAAGAACAACTACCAAACTAGAGTTACCCAAAGTTTCCATAGCTGAAGCCCAAGAAACTGAATTCGATTTCTCTAAGGATTATTCAGCTGCATTTGGATCTCCAACTTTTGGAGCAAATAGGTTAAATGAAATAACTATCCCAAGGTTGAAGCAACCTATACTAGCAAGAAATTTGACAAGCCCAACCATTAAAACATTTGGTGATTCTAATAAAAGACAAACAAATGACTACATCTTACAAACAGAAAACCTTGCCCAAAATGTTATACTGATCGATGTACCACATGCTGAAGAACTATTTTCAAATATTGATCTCATAAAAGATTTGAATCTTCCAAACTTAGTGGTGATCGATACAAGACCATTTTCTGAATACGCCAAGTCACACGTCAAGAATGCAATCAATATTTGTTTGCCTTCCACTTTATTGAAAAGACCAAACTTTTCATTTAAGAGATGCGTTAATTCGCTTCCAACATACGAGAAAATGGTGTTGAAGTCTTACTTGAATTTTGACACAGATAATAACAGCTCAAATCGGACGTTTGAAAGGCATGGTAATATCAAATGTTCTAAAAGTGGTTTTCCAGGTATGCTTATTTATGATTCCTTCGGGAACTCACATGCCATCTATTGCATGATCAAGAAAATTATCGAAGAGTATGCCCCTGCTCAAGCTCCTGTATATTTCTTCAAAGATAATTTTAATGATCTCATCAAATTGAATAACGTTGTGACTGAAAGTGGGAATAAGCACAATTTTGATCTTAACGAATTAACGACTAATGACACAAATTCCTATAAGGATATCATCATCTCCGATACCCCAACTAGCTCCCCATCAGGCTCCACAAAGTTTCCTGACAACATCCGTTCCCGCTCAATGAATGAAATTCCTTTTCCTAGACAAGTTTCACCTCTTGAGTCAAGTACACCAATCTTGAGCAATTTCAAATTGCCTTCTACTTTAGGATCAGTGCCTAATTTTAAGATTAGACACAACGAAGAATTACTTTCAAGCAAGAAAACGCTCGGGATCAACCTCAATGAAAAGTATAAAGGAGTTGCCGAAAAGCTTCCTAAATGGTTGAATAGACAAGTTCTTGAAGAAGGAGAAATGATCCAGAACTTCAATAACTTAGAGGCCAGAGAAAAAGACAGATTGAATAAAGCACTCGATTTAAAAAATGATACCCATATGATTGGTGCAGGTATTGAAAAGGGATATAAAAATAGATACAAGGATATTTTAATATTCGAACACTCCCGTGTCAAATTGGCTAATTTGTCCAAACCTGGCCCTATCATCAATTCAAACCCTAACGATTGTGACTATATCAATGCATCATACATCAATCCAATCATTAACTTCAAACATAAAGTTGATTCAGAAGCTCCTTTCAAATATATTGCTAGTCAAGGACCTTTGACTCATACTATTGGTGACTTTTATAAGGGCTTGATCAATAATAACACATCAATAATTGTCTGTTTGACTGATGTTTGGGAAGATGGTATGCCCAAGTGTGAACCATATTGGAACTCAGGCACATACTACTCTAATCAAGACAAGATTGAAATTAATTTAATCAATTCAGAAATTGTTAATGACAATGTCATACTTAGACATATACAAGCCACTACTACAGGTGGTAATAGAGAGGTCATGAAAAGAGACTTCTTGCAAATTCAGCTTTTGCAATGGAAGGATCAAACTACCCATCAAAACACAAATGATATTCTATTCATCATCGCTTTAAAGCAACAATTGATGAATCAACTTAAGCTCAAAGAATATAGCACATTGGTTCATTGCTCAGCTGGATGTGGAAGAACTGGCACCTTCATAACAATAGACACTATTATGAATTTAATAGACATGAAGTATCCTTTGGAAGATGAAAAGAATTTGATCACTTCAGTTGTCGATACCTTGAGATCTCAAAGGATCTCAATGGTACAAAATCTTCGTCAATTTATTTTTGTCTATGAAGTTTTGATCAATTCTTTTTCTTCTAAAAGGAACCAATCCTACGATTACAAAACAATTAATGATTTTAAAAGTACATTTAATTAATACTATTTATAATGAATATAATTTAAGTTAAGACTTTGATGACGCGTTACAACACGCAATTGGCGACACCCTATAGTACAAATAGTGGCCCTATGTACGTATTGGCATAATTGTGAACATTTAATTTAGCGTAAGGGGATTATAATCCAATATAACGAGTCAATTATTTTATATATTACATATTTCTAAGTGCAACCTAAGCGTTAGCAGCCAAAGCTTGTTTTAAAGCAGTTGGGTTAGCACCAATAACCTTGGTGACAACCTTACCATCTTTAATGAATAAAATAGTTGGCATAGAAGCAATTTCATATTCTTGAGCAATTTGACCAAACTCGTCGACATCAACCTTGATGAATTTAGCAGAAGAGTATTCAGCTGAAAACTTGTCCAATAATGGAGCAATGACTTTACAAGGACCACACCAAGTGGCGAAAAAGTCAACAACGACTAAACCGGAGTGCTTTAAAGCATCATCGAATTCTTCTCTAGAGGTAATACTGGCAACCATTTTATAATATGAATTAAAAAATCTACTTCTCACAATTTAGAATGTCCACCCGTTTTATACTTCAGCGCGCACGAAACAATTAATAATCCTCACGTGAGAATCATCCTGCCTAGAACCACACTAACAAATATTTACAAATGCAGTTACAAATCCTTATGTTTGGTCACCAAAGTTGATATAGAGTCACTTATAAATGCAACAGAAGCATGTAGAATATTCTGAAAAAATTACTATCTTTTATTACTACATCTATAATTATTAATACTACACTAAAGTAAATTTGCCCCGATGACATCAGCGAGCCGTCAATATCGTGAGGCATGTTAAATCCGATTACTCCAAAAAATTGTAAATAACAACAGGCTCATACCACAGACTGGGATTCTCTGAATCAATGTCGACCTTAAAGTCGTTCTGGCCTAATGCTCTTTTAAACAATTCGTCTTTGTATTGTAGATACTCTTGGGAAAGATCTTCATGTGCCTGATGGATATGGCGTTTCTTACAAATCAATCTTATTAATTGGTCAAACTTTTGTATAGCCGCTTGTTCATCGGTAACAGTGATAGCATTGGGAACCACGGCTATCTTCTCAAACCCTTGAATGACATCACATCTCTCTTCTTGAAACCGAAGATTATGTTCAATACTTTCCACAGATGTTCCAGCAGCCAAGATATCTGGATCATTAACTATATTAACACTCACCTTCCCATCCCATCCCACATATGTGTATGGCTCACTAAATATCAACCAAAACGGTATAGGATTGTGTTGATAATTTACACCCACCTTATTCTCCGTAACAACAAACTGAATAGTGGGTAATATTTGTAGCCACTTCATGATTAGATCGTAAGGCACATCATTGGTTTCCTGAATTTCATTGATATACCTATTGAGTTCTTCGTTCTCAAGTTTTATTTCAAAGAATTCTCGTTTGGCCTTAGGAATGAACCCATAGGTTAGCACGAACTCTTGAATCTTGGTCACATCCGAGTACCTGATGTTTACTTCTTGAAGGCCAGGCCCACCCAGAAACTTAAGCAATACGTCACCATTTTTTTTATCCACATCAAAGTATGCATTATTGTTTTCTGAGTGGTTTGCAAAATCAATAAAAGGTACTAACGTAGTTTGAACAGAGTAGTCATATTCATCATCGACAGCCTTTTGAGGAATTTCAAGAACCCTGGAAATAACCACCTTATAAATGTGGAAATATTCAGCGTATGAGGGGATTATTGGCAGTAAATCCTTTATTGCCCCAATTATATTACTATATTTTGATCTTAATAGTTCCATTTTATGTTTTTGAACTTGGAAAATATAGTCATGGTCATAATCTTCTGAATCATGTTTCATGCTGAGAGTGCCAACATTTGTCTGGCTGAGTATATCGAGGTAGAACTCTATTTCACTGACAGGGCATTCGGAGATACTAGGGCGATTACTAAGGATAGTCATAAACCCAAATATGTATGCTATTATAACTTCTGATTCATTGGTGGCTGCACAATTGGCTAGGATTGTTTTGATAATATTCCCTTCTTCCGGGTTGGATTGAACCAATCGTTCTAAACGATGCATCAAATTAGGAAGATTAAAGGTACTCTTTTGTGGAACTCTCACGATAACAGCGTCTTGTAAAGTGTCATCGTTATCTATAAACACACCATACCCACCCAACTGACTCTTCTTTATGGATACTCTTTTATCTATAGTTATACCCAATGTATTGAAACCTGAACCAATCTCGTCAGGAAGCTGGCTTGCTTTTATAGTCAGAAGCATGGTATAATAAGGATGAAAGCTCTTGATCCTTGGAAATTAGATAAATCGTACTACGCTAACCAGTTCAGAAATGGACAATATACTGACCACTTCCAATAGCGATTCGACGTGGTTTCGAACACAATTAATTTCAACTAAATGGTTTCCCAATTCACGTTTTGTAGCTAATGAAGCGCGATAGACCAAATGCGAAGTTAGGACTAAAAAATTTTAACAACCACAAAGAAGAAAGAATGTCTTGGGACGACGAAGACTTTGATGTGCCTACCAACAATGCTGCTGCCGCTTCTTGGGAAGATGGCGCAGACTCCGATGATCCTATATTAGACTCCTGGGATGTAGATGAAGAAGAAGAAGAAAAGAAAAAGAAAGAAGCTGAGGCAAAGAAGAAGGCTGAAAAGGAAGCTTTACAAAAGAAACAAGCCCAAAATAAGCAAAAGGCTAAGAAAGGTGCCAAAGGCGGTGAAAAGGTTTTGTTGGACATCGATAAGGTGGACGAAAAGACTAGACTTGAGTTGTTAAGGAAAGCAGAATTGTCTTCGGATTTGAAGAATGCTTCTGACTTGTTTGGTGAATTAGGTGTGGAGGATGATGAAGAATTTGACCTCAATGCTCACCCTAGAGAAAGGGCTGCCAAGATAGCAGCCTCAAGAGCCGAAGCCCCAGCTGCTAAGTTATCAAAGGAATCGCCACTTACTGCTCATCCACTTTTTGAAGCTGAATCAAAACAGGACTTCGAAAAGTTAAGAAAGGCATTGGGAACTACCTTACCTAAATTAGCCGAAGGTTCTTTGCTCAATTACACATCCTCGTTGGCCATTGATTTGATTAGAGATTTGACTAAACCGTTAACTCTTGAGAGTGCTAGAAAAGTTAGCTCTACGTTAAATGTTATCATTAAAGAGAAAGAAAGAGCTGAAAGAGAAGCCAGATTAAAGAAAGCTGGTGGTACATCCATTGGTGGTGCTGGAAAGAAGAAGGCCAAGCCAGCAGCCAAGACAAATGCCGGTTCTTTCAAGAAGGACCCATTAGATGATTTGGATGGCAACTACGATGATTTTGCTGATGATGATTTTATGTAATTGGTTTAATCTTTATTTTCACGGGGCTGATACACACTTATACATTGTATAGTTAATAAACTAATTGTTATCACATTCATCAGATAAGGTCTTCCAAGGATCACTTAAATCTGGCTCTTCAAAAGGTCCAAACTTGGATGCCTTGACGATAACTGGAATAACAGTTCCAGTCTTCATGGACCATTTTCTATGGTTCACAACGTGCAAAAGACCTTTGATAGAACCAGAGTGGGTGGTGATAGAAACAACACTATTATCATCATTAGCAAATATGTCATTCAAGACTAAGTTGGCTCTGTATCTGTAGTGCTGTTTGGATTCATACTTTGTAGCAGTCCATAATTCATCATCTTCAGTAAATCCATGTTCAAAATTAGCGAAAGCATAGTGTTCCTTGATGTAAGATTTGGTATGTCTTTTACTTGAGGTGCCAATTCCATAGGTTTCACGGGCATTTTCTTTAACTATAGGAATGGAGCTTGAATAGTCAACGATTCCATTCCAGGTACGATCAAAGGTCTCTAAAGTTCTTCTTAAAGGAGAAACGTAGTAGGATTGAGGTTTGGGAGCACCAGAAGCAAGCTGAGTTTGCCAGAACTTGTGCAACTTATCAATTTGGCTCTCACCATTAGGAGTCAATAAAGCATCATACCATTCAACCGTTCCATTACCATCCTTCTCTTGCCATGTACAGTCCCATTCCTCACTAGAATATGCCTTTGGTGCTACATTATGATACCCTTCACCATGTCTAGCGAAAAAGAACAATTTATAGACACTGTCATCGTCCTTATCATTAAGCTTTTTGAGCTTTGAAATCACATCATCCCAAGACTTCCCATCCTTGAGACCAAAGTTTTCGGTGAATAAGTCAAAATCATCTGCATCAGTATCTTCATCTGTTTGTTTAAAGAATCCATCTACCACCAGGTATTTGTTCGGAACATCACCATTGCTTCTGGAGTCAATGACATCTCTCCAGAAGGATACTTTGGGAAGGTAATGTGAGTACACAATTAACCCCAAGTTAAGGTAAATGAAGTATGTCAAAAGTTGCATTATTATTTGAGCTTTTCATCTTTGCATAGGGACAATGGTGAAATTTATACCCAGTTTATTCGCATGTAACCTTAAAGGTATTTGATCCACGTGCAACCGTTGGGTACTATACCAATAAAAAAACGAAAGGCTAACTAGCTTAACGTTAAGCTATGAAACTAGGAAGGGGTGATAGCCATGTGAAACGATCTGGCTCGTGGGATAGATTATTGTTTCAAAAAGTAGCGTATTGTGGTTGGCTCTACTGACATACCAATATGCATCGCGGGTTGTCATCGGGTATTTTCTCCAATATTCGGATTTTATGCTAACCAAAAGCCGTTAGGTGAAATTGCAATATAATATGAAACATAGGTTGGGGACAACATGTGTTTAATTCGCTGCAAGTTCATCTGTCGTTACCAAAGTATAATCATGATTAAATTCCAGTCAAAGAGCAACTGCAACATCAAAGTTCCGTCACAATAAACACATTCTCTAATTACTGTCTGGTGAAATTCGGTTGGTATTCACAACTCTGACCGAATGCAAATTACGAAGAGATTCTGCAACCATCTGGAGCCTAAAAATTGACTTGACGCGAAGTTCATTGGTATGTCAAAAGTGTTCATTAACTCTAGCATATATTGCCCATGTTCTCAACGACAGCCAACACCATTAGAAGTCCTAGGCGATGAAAGAAGGTACTTCAAAATACATGATCTATCGTTCTGTCCTGCCTGCCAACAACCCAAGTGTAGGTATTGTCAACAACCGCATGTTTCTAAAAAATATTGTGCTAATTGTATGACTGAGTACAAGAACAATGAAACACACTGTGGGAAAAATTGCTTCACTTGTCCTACATGTACTTCCATACTTGCCATTGCAATGCTGAACCATACTGTGGATGGTGTTGCTGGCAAGAAATTTTCGTTCTCTTGTAGTACCTGTGAATACCAATATGAGACCCAAATCATCACCAAACCAAAGCCAATTTTTAATATTATCCTTGATGAGTACAAACTAAATAACAGGCACTGGAAGGCATATGGCTCTGTAACTCAATATCTAGAACAGAAACTGAATCATCAAAATCTTAGTGAACAACTTGTAAAAGACCTAAAAAAGGGCAGAAGGTATAAAGGTGCTTCACCAGATCTTTTAAAAAAACTCAACCAATTGAAAGTTAACGTTCATAATTCAGACAGGTTTTCTGACATTGATAAAGTCCGTTTATTCTTGGAGTCCACATCACCAGAGACTTTTGACCTGGAGGAAGATCAAGATATTTCCCTAGAGCGAGATGAGGTTCCATTAAATTCATTTACTCCTTTCTCAGACCCCCACAATGAGTTTTATCCCACTTCTGGAATTCTGTTGCCAGTTCCAAAAGCCTTGACGTCTAAAGTCCTGCAAAAATGTGTTGATTGCAACCATATCTTACAAATGCCTTCGGATGAGTTGACATCCACTAAATTCACAACCAGATGGAACCTTAATGAATACATGCCAATTGTATCCGTATCCCCCACAATCAACGAAACGTTTCCTGAAACACTATGTCTGGCCAAAACATATGTGTTTCTAATCAACATAATGAACTCCCTTCCTTTCCTGGCTGAGATCAGTCTCTCATCACCTTTTGAGTACTCGTTTGGGGGTTCTTTTGTGCAAACAAGAATACCAACTTCAAAAATAAAGATCGGAGGTCTTAACCCTAAAGATCACACGATCAGAGGAATTCCAACTGTCTATCTAACCAAAGAGACTAAATTAAGCAGAGCAGAATTGGTAATGAGGTTGGGTAAAATCAGCTCACAAAGAAATCCCGACAACTCGATTGATATCACGGACTCATTGGTGGAACAGAACGACAATTGGTGTCTGTTACCCTTAGAGATTGTCGTGGAAAGCGATAGAACGGTTGTGGAACAATTCAAAATACCTATTCATATTAACATCCGTTCACGTCTTACCGAGCCTGTCAAAGCTTTAGGTTTATCTAAAAAGGAACTAAACTTTGGCTGTTGGCATATAATAAACTTGGGAAAATTCCCTATAATTAATGACTAATGCACTGTAATATTTCTATGTATTTATGTAAGGATATTCGTATAGTATATTTATATAAGTATTGAATCAGAAATCGAGGATCAAAACACCGGCCACTTTAGATAAATGTTTTGTGTCAATCGAATCTGCACTATTGGTATCTTCTTTATGATTATCATATTGAGTATTCAAGTTTGACTGCTCTTCCTCATCTATTAGGGTGACATCTGGTACACCTTCTTCGACGGCATCCCCTTCATTGGCTCTCATTGTATCGATATTGTCTATGCCATCTACTCGACTTAAGCGGTCTCCCTCCAGTAGTCTCTCTTCATTGGATCTGATGATAGCCTCGTTGATAAAGAGCCGTATATATTGTGAAGAAAGTTGTAGTGTCTTCTTATCTATCCTTGTATCCTTGTTCTTGAAGGCTATTTCATGAAACAACCTGGATATTGTTTGTAGCTTAACTGCTGATTCAGTGTTTGACTCGGGCATGAAGAAATAAGTTGAGTTACGCGCGTTTTGACATTTACAATTTAATAATTTTGCAGCCATACACAATACATAAACTCTAGTGCGATCTGCTCTCTTTGGGATCAATGGGGAAAACCTTGTCTGGATTCATAATTCTCAATGGGTCAAGGCTTAATTTGATGTTTCTCATCAAATCCACAGTATCTTCACCAACTTCCTCTAAGAGAAAAGATCTTTTACCCAACCCAACCCCGTGTTCACCGGTACAAGTTCCCTCATAGGCAATAGCTCTTCTCACCATATTATCAACAACTTCTTCGGCAATGTCTCTCTGGTCTGGCTTATAGAGGATAAAACTATGGGCGTTCCCATCACCAATATGTGCTACAAGAGTATTGGGTAAATTGTGAGAGTTAATGTCTTTCTTGGTAGCCTCCAAAAATTCGGGGAGCTTGGAAACTGGTACTGCTGCATCCGTGGTCCATAATTGAATCGACGGGTCTAATATCTTGCCTTGGTTAATTGTAGACCATAAGGCAACTTTTCTAGCCGACCATAACTCAGTGGTTTCGTCATCACTAGTGGCAAACTGGAAATCAATACAATTGTGGCCTTCACTCAATCCTTTAACCTGGTCAACAGTAGATTGGACCACCTCCTCACTGGGACCTCCAATTTTCAAGAATAAAGTTGGTTTCTCGGTCCAGGTTCTTGTGGTTTCCCCCGTTTTGTTTATACATTCCATCATCTTATCGTCCAATAACTCGACTGCATTCAATTGTATGCCTTGCAACAAAAAACTATTGACAGAATTCGCTGCATCATGTATTGAGTTAAATGGGACAACAGCAACTCTTTCGACTTTTGGCTTGACGTAAAGCTTCAACGTTGCTTCCGTAATTATTCCTAAAGTCCCTTCACTTCCTACAAATAAACTGTTCAAGTTGTACCCAGCACTCGTTTTCCTTGGTCTTTGCTTGGTTTTGATAATGGTTCCATCAGCCAAAACTACAGTTAAACTCAATACATTCTTATAACACTCCCCATACCTTGACGCATTTGTACCAGATGCATTATTAGAACATATTCCTGAAATTGTTGCACCTGGGCCAGGGTCAATTGGGAAAAGTAGGTTGAAATCATCCAAATAGTCATGGAGCGGCTCCCATCCTAAACCGCCTTGCACTTTAATATCTAAATCCTTTTGGTTCAATTCAAGAACCTGGTCCATTAGTGACACATCGATACACACGCCGCATCTTGTGTTAATGAAATGGCCTTCCAAAGAAGATTTCCCACTGACGGGTACCACGGGAACCCGATACTTGTGGAATATTTTCATGATCTGTGAAACTTCCTCCGTCAGTCTTGGATAGACAATGTACTCGGGCTTTTCATGAGATTCTGGGTGGTAAGAATTGAAGTATGTGTCACTATGTGACTGTTTCTCTTCATCCGAATTATTCACCACCAAAGTATCGTCTTCCAAGTCTGGGGTATTTGCCTTGAACACCGATCTCACTTCTGCAATAGCACGTTCCAATTCAGATGTGGAAGCATACTTGGGTGAGTCGGTATCCTGAAGTTTTAAGGTAGAGTTTATCTTCGGTGTGTTATTTTCATAGGCGTATACCCCAAAGAGTGAGCCCGCCGTAAAAATAAGCGTATACCTTAATGTATTTCCAACACTGGCCTGGTTTTTTTCACCGTTCGAAACGAACCTCCGGAAGGTACTGTTCAATGTAACTTTGCTCCTTGCAACAAGGGGTCTTGTATGCTTCCGAACTACCTTAAACATTCAATTGAATATGTTTTGCACACAGATTAAAATGAGATAATGTTGGGAAACAAGAAATACTGCAGGCAATAATTCCGAAAATTATGAGATTTAAAATATTTACTAGATATATATGTTTAAGTCCGAGTTTTCTATTTGATTATTGACTTCCACTTCCGCTTCCATTACCATTGTCACTGTTTCCTTGGCCACCTTGACCGCCGAACATGTTTCTTAAAGCTGGGTTGTTCATCAAGTCAGACATATCTGGCATTTGGCCGTTCTCGCCGCCTAACCCGAAGTTTTGGGCCATGTTCTTGAGCATAGGATTGTTCATCAAATTCTTCATAGCATCAGGATTCAGCATCATTTGCTGAGCAGCTTGCATAATTTGTGGGTTGTTCATCATTTCAGAAAGAGATGGCATGCCTCCACCACTTCCGCCAAACATACTGGAGAAGTCTGGCAAACCTCCAGCTCCGGCACCGGCACCGGCTCCTGCACCAGCACTTCTTGCCGTGTCTTCAGAAGTACTTGATTCAGTCTTAGCAAGGTCGGATTTTGGCAATTCCTTTTCTAATTCTTCTTCGACTCTACGTTTAGCAGTTTCGTAGCCTCTCTTCATAGCATCAGATGGCTTGTCACCTTCTACTTCAATACCCTTCTTGTAGGCATTCATGGCAGCCTTGGCATCTCCTAAGGCGTATTTAGCCAATCCTAACCTAGAATATGATTTAGAGAAATTTGGATCCAACTCAATAGCTGTTTCAGCATCGGTAACAGCTTTATCATGTTGTAAGTCAGATGAGTAAGCGGCGGCTCTATTAGATAAAAACACCACGTTGGATCCATCTAATTCGATGGCCTTGGTGTATTTTTCAATGGCCTCCTTGAAGTTTCTAGCAGCCATAGCCCTATTACCTTCCAACTTAGCAGCGTCTGCTGCTTCTTTTGTTGCTTGATCTACAGTTGCTTTAGCTGCCTGAGATGAAGAAGCTGATGAGCTTGATTGGCCAGCAGTAATCAACTCACGTAAAGATTTGCCACCAAATTCAGTAGACTTGGCTTCCTTATCAACTGCGAAAGCATCTGCAATACAGTCAATGGCAACATCTAAAGAATCAGCATAATCTTCAGAGACAGATTTATCCGAGACAGATGATCTCAAGAAATCAATGACTAAACTAGCAATATCCTTATTGTCGATTCCCATGGTCAAGCTGTTGTATTTGATATTGATATTAAAATATTAAAGTATGAATTAATATGACTTTTTATGGAGTCCGCGACTTTTTCTCGAAGTTTCCATTTCTGTAATGATCTAATTTGGCTGCTAAAAAATACTCGAGGTTGGTTTAAGCCAGTTTGAGTGATAACAATAACTTTTTCAACTCGTATTCTCTTCTTCTTAAAAGTACAAGATTCATTTTGGTGAATTGCCAAACGCCAAACTTAATCAAATTTGACCTGAACTTCAAGAAACTAGATATTTCAGACGCAATTGTTTCATGCTCTATCTTGATCTCTAGATTCAAATTCATTATTCTTTTAACCTCGTCTGCTTTGATTAAAAGGAGTCGTCTGTACCTTGATTTCTTGTTTTCCATTCCAAAGTTGAAGAAGGTTGAAATTCCAGAAGCCTCAGTTGAATTAGCCGGTGAATTGGTTGGGTCTACCGGATTATGCTCATCCCCCACAACAACATCATGAGAATGAATGTTAGCTTTTGCTTCATATTTTTTCAACTCATTATTGATACTCTTGATCTTGCCATAAATTTCCCTCCATTCACTGAGCTTAACTACAATTTTAGAAACATTGGTAATCATCTCTCTCACCGCCAACTCGATCCACATGGAGAAATCTAAAAGCCTTGAATAAGAATTCACATGCTGCTCTTCACCATGGAATTTGTATTTTAAAGACAGTTTGGTAAAACTCGAAAATAAATCACTTCCTGCTATCTTCACAAGTAGTCTATCAAAGACCACTCTAGCGTCTGTGGATTTGAGGTCATATACCGATAAAAGTTTATTGAATCTTGTGATACTTCTCCGATACTGATCGAGATCTGAGGAAGAGTAATTCAAAAAGGTTTCAATTTCGCCAATTTGGCCACTAGAAAGCATGACATTACCTAAGCTTCTTTTACTTGCTTCTTGGAATCTTGTAACATCTTTCATACTCTCAAAAGCCAGTTTCGACTCATTGCCTTTGATAATTAAGGCATCAAAAAACCTCTCCAAGGTATCTGCAGAATAAAGGGTTAGACTAACCAAGAAGATATTAATGCTATCTAACAAACGATTAATTCGATACTTGGAATATGCTGGGGCTGTTTGTTTATCAGCCAAGTAGTTCATCCACAATACATTCTTATTGGGGAACCCAATAAATGGGTGCTTCATTTCAAATAACTGAACAACTTGTTTCAACTTCTCTAAAGTTTCATGAATAGTAAGCTCTTGTCCCCCTTTTTCTTTCAAATGAAAAAACACCACCCAATCCTTATTATTGGGATCATACCTAGCGTTAGTGGCTATCACTCTGAACCGATCAACTTTAGGTAGGTAGTTCGAAAAAGCGTAGTCATATACTGCTTCTTCGATCTTCTTGAAATCATCATTTTTTGAAGTGGATTTATTAGCCAGAAAGCTCAAATAATCAAATATATTGTACATGCTCTTGGGTTCTTCCTGGTAGAACATGAGTCTTGGGTCCTTTAATATTTCCTTGAGATTTTCCACTCGGCCATATTTCACATACAATGATAATGGGGACATAAATCTCAAATTGAATTGGTTGATATTGATCAAGTTCAAGCCACCATCAAGAATACGAGATTCCCTCAACCCCTTCAAAATAATATGAAGAAGTGTGTTTCCGTTTTTGTCCACGTGATCGTCAAAATCAATCCCAGCCCCACCATTAACGTGGTAAATGCAGTTGAACGTCTCTGATATAAGCTTTATATAATCGTTGTGATCATAACACCTGCAGATACTAAAAAGAGGTGTATGCTGTTGATAATCTTTTAAATTCCAATCAATGTGTTTTCCAACTGTGGAAAGAATTTCAAGGTTGTGGAACAAGTAGTGGCCAACAGATCTGCCCTGGTTATCGACCAGATTCAAATATGATACTTTTTCAACAGGGTGCAACGAAGACAGGATAAAATTAACTATCCTAGAAGATATCTGTGGCACTTCCTCCAATAGGGCCACCGTTAATAGGTTTTGTCCAGAGGTGATATTCTTGTCAAATAAAATGTCTTCAACTGAAAACCAAGATTCATTGAAATCAAGCAACATATTGAACACTTCGATATTTTTGGCCTTCACTGCAAACATGAAGCAGCTTTCTCCGTTAATATTTCTACTCCTCAAAAAATGCTTGCCTGGTACTCCATCTGGATAATCATTCTGTGCCTGTTCCAAAAGAGCTCTGACCTTGGTTACATCATGTTTTTGGATAGCTGCCCAAAACTCATAGTTTTCTTGTGACGCACTAACAAGTTCTTTGACATAGTTTTTGTTGTCGTCATGGCTGGAGAGGTGATAAATCACCGCTTCCAAGTTACTCAATATGTAATTGAAATAACCATCATCCCTTTGGTCGCCCGAATTGATGTGCTTAATATGATAAAGATGGGCTTCGAGGTCTATAACTTTAGAGTGAACCACAACCATAATTAACATCCCCATAAGAGTATCTGCATCGATGGTCAATCCCTCTAGTAACAATTTTTCATCCAAGTCGCTTTGTTCGTCGGTAAATTTGTTGTTCGTCAATATTTCCACAGTGTTACTAATTATCTCTCTTTTTGTTGACAGGCTAGTGATTGAAGCATCGGATAATTTGGAGAATTCATTAATGGCAAGAAACACCCTTCTCATTATAATATTCACATACCATGGCTCTTCAACGGGGATTTCTAGATGGTTTAATGATAAACAGGATAGACTATTGTATTTATCGTGGGTAAGGTTTTTAAATGCATCTTTGTCATATGTAGCTTTATCATCATTTGGAAAGTTGAATTGAAAAATCAATTGTGACCAGATTTTGTCATATTGATTTAATTCAACATAATCATACACAAGTTTGTTCAAATCCACAGTGGGATTCGAAGTGATAAGGTCTTTGATCATTTGATGGGCTCTCTCTGCCTCGGAATTGTCTGCTTTCAAACTGTCCAGTATAATTTTATATGCCTCTTCAACCATTCTATGGAAATCTTGTATAATGTTAGATAATCGTTTGCGGGTTTGGTTTCTCATCCCTTCATAGTTTGGATTGTTGTGATGGAATAGCTTGTAATATTTCTCTGAGACAGCTTTAGATAAGACAGGAGTGCTTCGAAGTAATAAGTCAAACGTTAAATCTTCATTTGGCTTAGATGGTATCAAATTCCCATTGGTAGTAATCGATGGGACACTTACCGATTGGAGGAATTTGGGATCGATGTATTCGATCATGCTAAGGAAATTGCTGCCAATAAGTGAATCTTCAATGTATATCAATACGAACCGACTACCTCGGGGTAAGTAGTCACAAAATGTATTAAACTGACCATATCCTAATATGTTCAATTGTAAACTTTTCTTAAACCCCTTACCTGTGAAAACCATGCCGTTCTTTACGAGAACCTGTTTACCATTCAATGTATGATAAAGCGTCAGTTGGTTTTTAGATGAGCTACTGCCATTGTACGACGCCACACTGGTCCTTATTATATGGGATTGGATGAAGTCTTCATTGTTGTAACATAGATCCTTTAAGAATACCTTGGAACTGTTACCTGCCGAGGCAGGATCGTATGCATTTTCAAGAATATGTGAGGGTGGTATTAAGAGTGAGTATTCGTTATGGTTGCATGCTATCTCTTGAATTGTGTTCTTGAATGGAGCCTTATCGTGATGAGGATTGTTAAATATACAATTGAGATATGTGTTGTATAATAGTGGAAGGTGTGCCTTGGTTTTTGACAGGGGCGTCATACTCCAACTATGGCTAACCTTTAGTGAGGATTGATTTCTTATCGAGCTTGCAATGCGACTTAAAATTATAACTTCAGCCGTTTAGTAGGCTGTGTTTAGTATCAAACAGGTTATGCTAATAAAACTAGTGGTGGAATACAATCGATATCTGTTAATGGTTATATATTTAAAAGAAGTATGTCCTTTCAACAAAGAGGTTTTATCAAAGTTTGTGAATTTAACAAAGTCTTTATTAAAATAACTAATTGGTTTCTTGTTTCATATTTCTCATGGCCAAAGAACCAGTGTAAACATTAGCTTGAGGTTTTATTGGATAGTTGATCTCCTCAAACTCATAGTCAAGTGAACCAAAGCCACCACCTCCTGGAGTTTGGATTAAGATTCTATCACCTTTGCCAATTTTGACAGTACTATTACCAGCTAATGTGACTGGCTTATATCCGTCTTCAACTTTCCTGAACCATGTGTTCTTACCTCTAAGACCATCTTGACCACCTTTCAATCCGAATGGGGCCAATGCTCGTCTTCCCATCAAGCAAGTGATTTGGAGGTTAGGATGAGTGAATTCAATATCTCTAACCACACCATCACCACCTCTATGGTAACCATCACCACCAGATCCTGTTCTGATACTATATTCATGAACAATGACTGGATATCTTCTCTCAAAGACTTCAGTATCAGTACCTCTGGTATTGGTTGTATGGACTTGCACAGCCGACTGGCCATGTTGTCTTGGTGCCTTTGGATCAGTGGCAGCAATGGCTCCTGCCCCTCCACAAATGGTTTCATAGTAACCAAATTTAATGTCATTCTCTTTATCGATAATACCAAAAGTGAAGTTATTACATGTTCCTTGAGAAGCAGCCGCCGCTTCAAAAGCCTTCAAAACAACATCAATGATTCTTTGAGTTGTTTCAACATTACCTCCAACTACAGCAGCCTCAGGAGAAGGGTCCACTACGGATCCCTTTCTAGTCTGGAGTGATATAGGGATCAAACAACCGTTGTTCAATGGAATATCACTGCTTATCAAGGATCTCAACACGTAAAGAATTGCTGAATAAACAATTGCTTTGGGGGCATTCAAATTACCGTACATCTCATCACCTGACTCAGTAAAGTCAAACACAGCATCTCCGGTTTCAGGATTAATATCGATTGTGAGCGCAATAGCAGTACCGTCATCTAAGTAGTCTACGGCCTTCAAATTTTTTCCTTGGAACTTCTCATTGGCAAGCCTTAAAAGGTTTCTAACTGCAACTTCAGCAGTGGACTGAATACCTGCCATGTATAAATCAATCACTGGCTTAGTAAATTGCAACACCAAGTTCTGCAACAAGGTGATACCCTTATAATTAGCAGAAACCTGTGCCTTTAAATCACTGATATTGTCATTAAGAGCTCTGCTTCCTGATCCACCAGGATACTTTGCAGGTTCATCATACAATAAACGTTTAACTCCGGCCTCGTCAAAACTACCCTCAACGCATAATTTGTGGCTAACAATTGCTGCACCTTCATCATGTATTGTTTTTGAATTACTAGGCATAGAACCTGCAGAAATGCTACCAATATCAGCGTGGTGACCTCTTGAAGCCACCCAAAACTCTGGAATGTTATCATCATTCAAAACTGGAGTGATCACTGTGATGTCTGGCAAATGACTACCCCCTGCAGCTGGGTGATTAGTGAAAAGGACATCGCCAGGTTTTAGGTCGAACACCTCTTTACCTTCAACAACTTTCCTATACAACTCAAGTTGGTGCTTAACAGCGAAACTCATACTACCAAGATGGATAGGTACATGTGGAGCATTAGCAACCAAGCTGGCATTTCTATCAAAAATAGCACAACTGAAGTCCAAACGCTCTTTTATGTTGGTAGAAATAGAAGTTTGTTGTAAAGTTCTGCCCATTTGTTCGGCAATAGACATAAATCTATGACCAAATACTGATAACTGCACAGGATCAATACGGGAACTAGATATCTCGGGCTTTTTGTTATTAAGAACGGTGATCAAAACATGATTACTCAAGATATGGGCCACCGAGCCAGGTTCTATCAATAATGTCTGGGTCTCATCTAGTATAATACTAGGGCCTTCAATTTTGGAGCCAACTTTTAATGTCTTAAGTTGAACAATTGGTGTCTTGCACCACCCATCCCTTTCAAAGTAGACGGATTCAACCTTGTCAACAATGTTGGTTGCCTCAGAAAACGACAAACTTCTGAACTCTTTATAAGGATTATGAGCTTGTTTTCCATGACTCTCAACCACGTACAATACTTGGATATCATCAACAACTACTTTTCTATCCAATGTGAATCCAAATTCTTTTTGATGCCTTTCGATAAACTTTTGGTCGGCATCATATTCTCCCTCAAGCTTGTTGATCAACAAATGAGTATCAGAACCAACAAATCTCAAATTCAAGAGCACTTCAACTCTACTTTCAAAATTGGTCAAACCTTGATTAACGTAATCTTGGTGGGCAGCTTCAACCAACTCCTTGGCTCTTTTATCGATAAATTCGAAACTAGTCTCCTCATAAACAAGAGACATAGGTGATTGTTTTTCGATGACTATATCAGCTAGAAATATTCCGTAAGCTGACAAGATGGAGGAGTATTTATGGATCGCTACATGAGAAATCCCTAAATTCTTAGCTAAGGCAACCGAAAATTGACCACCTGAGCCTCCAAAACAAGCCAAGTTGTGTTCAGAAGTCCCATGACCCTTAGATTCAGTGATCGTTCTGATTGGTCTAGCCATGGACTCAACAGCAACGCTAAGGAAGCCAAGAGCAATTTCTTCTGGACTCAAGTTTAACTTGGGGTCGCTACCATTAATATCATCGGCTAACTCTCTGAATTTGGTGGCAGTGATATCATAATCTAAGGGCTCATTCTGGTTAGGACCAAAAATCTTGGGGAAATACTCTGGAATTAATCTCCCCAAAAACAAATTAGCATCAGTAACTGTCAAAGGACCTCCCTTCTTATAACACGCAGGCCCAGGATTGGAGCCGGCTGATTCAGGACCAACAACAAATATCCCATTTTTCCAGAACAACATAGATCCACCTCCAGCAGCAACAGTAGATATGTCTAATTGAGGTGTTTGTAAACTCACCTGGCTGACCACAGTCTCATAAATATGTTCTAAAGTACCCGTATACCTAGCCACATCAGTACTGGTTCCACCTGCATCGAAACCGATTGTAGCTTTGCCAGTCTCTTCGTCAAAGCACGTTTCCCCAAATCCAACCATTCCACCAGCTGGCCCCGATAAAATAGCTTTTAAACCGGTGAACTTGTACCAAGGACACAATCCTCCATTACTTTGCATGAATAATAACTTATTTCCAAAAGCATCAAGGCCACCTTCAAATCCCTTTCCAAACCCTTCAAGATAATCTTTGATTACAGGCGAAAGATATGCATCAGCCACAGTGGACGAGGCTCTGTTCACAATACCAATCATTGGTTGCAACTCATGACTTACAGATACTTGAAATCCAATTCTTTTGCATATTTCGGCCACTTTTGATTCGTGATCTGGATATGCATAGGAATTGACCAAGCACAATGCAATTGTCTTGATTTTGCCTTGTTTAAATAGCTTAGTTAAGTCTTTTTCAACTTTAGCATAGTCAGGCTCCTTAAGAATACGAATATCATCACCGGTTATACCCTTCACCACTGGTGTATCTGAAACATCAATTGGAAGTTTATCTCCACCACCCTCAGAGAAGCCAGCGATAGTTACTCTCTCATCAACCTCGAGAACACTTTCTTGCAAGTGTCCCAACTTCTTAGCAGTGAGATCAAAGATGTTTGGTCTTGTCTGGTTACCTATCAAGAGAACATCTTTAAATCCTTTTGTTGTAACAAGACACACACTGGCACCTTTCCTTTCTAACAAAGCATTTGTTGCAACGGTGGTTCCCATACGTATACTATCAATTGAATCAAGCTTCAACTTAATATTCTTAGCAATTGATTTGTTATGGGCTTTTTCCAAGATCTTTCTGATACCTTCAGTTGGAGCATCTGGATAGTTCTTAGGATCAACCGATAAAAGTTTGAAGACATAATCAGACTGCCCAGGGATTTTGGCGATGAAGTCTGTGAAAGTTCCGCCTCTATCTATGGCAATTTGTATACCACTCATTTCCTGTTTGCAAATATAGGGAGATGTTGGTGTGTTATATACCCAAAGAGCTGCAGCTAATCTATTTCAAATGAGGTTCCTTTAACTGGGGGACTGGGGTATTTAGTGCGATCGGCCGTTTTGTGCAAAATTCCCGAAGTATAAGAGCTGTGGGAAAAATTAATATTTACAATTTTACAATTTAATACTGCCAAGCCTTACATACTTTGGATACTTGATGAACTTGCATTCATTTACAAAGTTATATTAAATTACCAAGCATAACGGAACCATTTTTCCTTCTCCTTATCAGTTAAATCCAATGCGTCCATATCTGGATCAATGTTGTCCTCTGCGGGACCATATAGCCTATCTCTTCTCTGATTTTCTAAGTAACACCCAACACCGTAGGTAGCTATGGAAATAAGAGATCCACTGGTGAAGCCAAGAATAGCATGATAACCAGTTGGATAAGTTGGCTCTTCACTAGAGATAAAAAACTGTGGTGCTATAATGTTAGACACACAGTAAGATGTGAAGTTGACCGCATTCACGATAGTTTTCTTCGTATGGCCGGCTGTGTTTGCAAAACAAATAGATGTCATACAGACGTAAGGACCCCAGTAGAAGTAGAAGAAGTAATAGGCCATTAACAAGTTTATTTTACCTTCAATTTTCATCATCAACACACAACAAATAAGCGGTACCAAACAAATGATAAATGCACTTACAGTTCTGTATTTCCTTGGGAAGAAAAAGGTAGGAACAGCGATGATCCATGAGCTAGCAGTCATGAACACACCAGTTGGCATCCCTAAAAGAGTGGTTCTCAATGGTCCATATCCAAGACCAGATACAATTTGACCAGCAAACGTCACCAAGGCACCATTGGAAATGTTATTACAAAGAGCAAAAACTGCCATTGTCCAGGTTTTCCAATCTCTTAATGCTTCCATAACTTGATCCTTTTTGAACAGTTTATTTTGAACCCCCGTTCTATTTTCAATCGTTCTATGTACTGCAATATATTTCTCCTTTTCGTTCAACCACCAACAAGTCATTGGAGAATCTGGGAGCAAAAAGTACAGAATGAGCGTAAAGAATAAAGTTATACTTGCAAAGGAGATGAAAAGGAGACGCCAATTCTCTATTTTGGCATGTGCATGTCCAATCCCATACGAAAGGATACCAGTAATAATGGATGAGAAACCTGAGAACCAGATCGCCGTTCTAAATGGTTGTTCGGATCTCTTATAAAACATGGCCGTGATCACCGAGCATGAAGGGAACAAGAACGTTTCTCCCATTCCTAATAAGAATCTCATGGCTGCTATTTGGGTAAAGTTATTGGCTGCTCCCATGCACATTAAAACAATATTCCAAGCGACGAAAGAAGAAAATAATGTTTTTCCCACAGGTAACTTTTGAATCAAATAGTTAGCAGGTATTTCCATTACCAAATAACCGAAATAAAAGATTGAACCAACCCACGAGTATTGTGAGCCTACCAAACCAATTGATTCTCTCATCCCATATACAGCCGCATTCGAGATAACAATTTTATCAGCTGCAGCCAAGGTGATCAACACAGTCATAATTGGTATCAACATAAGGTCAATTTTCCAAAGCACTTTTCTTGCTTCTTCTGGTGTGTAATCAGCATACTGTGGATGGTCAATCAAGAATTTTGCCCCAATATCCAAATCTGAGTCTTTAACCTCACCGATGGAATCGATATTAATTGAGGCATTCACTTTTTCAACAGAAATAGCACCATTTTCGGCCGATGCCGAGTCTGAATAGTTAGGCATTATGATTAAAGATGTAAATCTGGTTTACACTTTGTGAGAGAATTACCATGATTTAAATGTAATTTCAAGGGTACAAGCTCTTGGGGTTTGGTTATCTTTGCCAATTCGCGGTTCAGATTACCTTTCCCCACATCCACGAAATCATTTTAAAAAAGGTGAACTGAAGCGACAATCAAATTCCGTTACCACAATATGTTGCCCCTAGGGCGTAAGCATATTTAAAATAGACGGTATGACTTTGAAGAGAAAAAAAATAACTACAACATGGGAGAATCGGCTTTGGTGATCGGCTGTGGAGTATTTGGCTTATCTACAGTTCTTGAGCTCGTTGAAAAAGGTTACAAAGTTACTGCTTTAGACGCATTCCCAGTGCCATCACCTTGGTCAGCTGCAAACGACTTTAATAAGATAGTCAGAACCGAATATGATGATATGATATACAGTAAGCTAGCAATAGAAGCATGGAAGTCATGGAGATCTGATCCGTTGTTTAAGGGGGCATATAAAGAGACGGGCAGAATTTTAATTACTCCAGAACTGCATCAAGGAAGAAAAGAGTTTGATGAAAAAGGAATTGCGAATCTTAAGAAGCTTGGAGAGGGAAGCTCAATTACCAATGGTAAAGGTGGACAATCATTATCTGAGAAGTTCAAGTTTTTAAAATATAACTCTGTGGATGAAAAAACTGAGTACACATGGAACCCTGAAAGTGGGACAGGTTTAGCTGCAAAATCTTTATCGGCTGTTTATGAAGCGGCTAAAGCAAAAGGAGCCAATTTCATTTTTGGTGATGCTGGTAAAGCAGTTCGGATTGACTCTTCTGGTGGAGAAGACCTTGTTGTAACTGAAGATGGTACTATGTACACGGCTGATAAGATTATTATCTCTTTAGGTGCTGCGTCGGGAGCATTGTTAGACCTTAAACAACAGCAGTCAGCGACAGGGCTCTTTGTGACTCATATTAAATTAACAGATGAAGAATACAAAAAGTTCAAGGATATTCCTATTGTGTTTGATTCAGAGTTGGGTTACTTTTTTGCCCCTGATGACGATACCCACATATTGAAAATTGCCCTTCCAGGATCTGGTGCCCAAAATTACGTGCAGTCGAAGTTTAGAGAAGAACCTAGATCATTACCTAGATATGCTAATGAGAATCCAAACGATACAATGCCAGTTGAAGGATTAGAACAAGGAAAAAAGCTTTTGAATAAATACGTTCCAGAGTTGGCTTATCATACTTTACTAAACCATAAGGCTTGTTGGATCGCAGATACTTCTGATTCTAATTTCATTATTGATAAGGTACCTTACCTCTCTAACGTTTATGCGGCTACTGGTGATAGTGGACATGCTTACAAGCTTTTGCCTAATATTGGGAAATACGTTGTTCAGAGATTGGAAGGCACCTTAGATACTAAGTTAGGAAGTCTTTGGAAATGGAGCGACGAATCTCAAGCTTTTGATCCTACAAAGCTTTCGTGGAGAGTTGCAAATGATAAAACGGAATTTTCGGAAATTGATTGGGCCCCCAAGACTGTTTTCGAACACCAATCTAAGATTTAGTATTTAGCTTGATATACAATTTGTTAACAAAGATCACAAAATCATTGTAATTAGATCGACATTCCCCACCCGTCTCATAAAATAGGAAAAGGATACGACAAAAAAATGGTGAATGTATCCGACGTTTCTCTATCGGGCAATTACAGAGATAAGCGCGGGGGTAAACTGTCGGATGTGGTTGCCTATTTTTTTCTCACAATGGAATTTGGAAATGCTGCCGACTCTTTATAGATGACTGAATTCTCCTTCATGGAGAGACTTTATTACGAAGTATGACTGTTTCGAAGCGTATAAAGATTGCCATTGATAGAGGTGGGACCTTCACTGACGTTCTTGCCATTATTCCTGGCCAAGATGACTATGTTTTCAAATTATTATCGGTTGATCCTAATAATTATGAAGACGCCAATATTGAAGGGATAAGAAGAATCCTTGAACATGTCAACGGTATTGAAATACCCAGAGGCCAGCCACTCGATACTTCAGGAATTGAGAGTATCAAGCTTGGTACTACTGTTGCAACCAATGCTCTTTTGGAGAGAAAAGGAGTTTCCACCGCGTTAGTGACGACTGAAGGATTCAAGGATATCCTCCATATTGGCAACCAAACACGTCCAGATTTGTTTGCTTTGAACATTGTTAAACCAGAAATGTTATACAAGTGCGTGGTAGAAATTGAAGAAAGAGTAACTTTACCTGCTTACACTGAAGATCCTTCAGAATATGATGCCGCAGATTTGGTTGATGGTAAAACATTCGTTGTTGGTAACACCAATGAAGTCGTTAAAATAGTGAAGCCTTTAAATGTTGAAAAGACCAAACAACAATTATTGGAACTAAAGTCTCGGGGTATTGTATCTTTGGCGGTGGTGTTGATTCATGGATATAACTACCAAGAACACGAGATTATGATTGGTGAACTTGCTAAACAAATTGGCTTCATTAACGTCACTTTATCTCATCAAGTTTTGCCAATGATAAAGGCAGTAAGTCGAGGTCAATCTACGTGCGTAGATGCATATCTTACCCCGTTTGTTCAAGAATATATAACAGGTTTGATTGGTGGTTTTCAAGAAGGATTTGAGAAACATACAAGGGTCGAATTCATGATGTCTGATGGTGGTTTATGTGACTTTAGGAAGTTTACAGGATTGAAATCTCTTTTGTCAGGTCCCGCTGGTGGTGTGGTAGGTCAAGCGAGAACTTCTTATGATCCCCAGGAAGGAACACCTACAATCGGATTCGATATGGGTGGCACTTCAACTGATGTTAGTAGATATTCTGGTGGATCTTTTGAACAGGTCTTCGAAACCACTACTGCTGGAATCAAATTAGCTGCACCCCAGCTTGACATTAATACTGTTGCTGCTGGTGGAAGTTCCATTTTGTCTTATAGAAATGGACTTTATGCAGTTGGTCCTGAAAGTGCAAGTGCACATCCAGGGCCTGTTTGTTATCGTAAAAATGGTCTGAATTTAACAATCACAGATGCTAACTTGATGTGTGGAAGAATTTTACCAGAATATTTCCCTAATATATTTGGTGAAACTGAAGATCAACCGTTGGATAAACAAGCAGTTATTGCAAAGTTTACTGAGTTGGCTGAAGAAATCAATGCTGATCTTCCTGAGCATAAACACAAGACCCCTTATGAAATTGCCTTGGGTTTTCTTGATGTTGCCAATGTCGCTATGGCTAAACCTATTAGACTGTTGACAGAAAATAAGGGTTTAGATGTGACTAAACATAATTTGGCTTCTTTTGGTGGTGCTGGTGGTCAACATGCCACAGCTGTTGCGAGAGCATTGAAAATGAAAAGAGTCATTATTCACAAGTACTCTTCCATCTTGTCTGCGTATGGGATTGCGTTATCAGATGTTGTTCAAGAAGCCCAAGAACCAACATTGACCAATTATACTCAAAATTCCAAAGCCATACTCTTGGAAAGATGTGAGTTGATGAAAAAGCAAGTAGCTCAAGAGCTAGCTCAGCAAGGTATTGAGGAAGTTCATATGCAAACCTTCTTTAATATGGGCTACAAAGGCTCTGATTCCAAATTGATGATACTTGAATCAGATAGTGACTTTCTCGATTCGTTTTACGAAACTCATCAAAGGGAATTTTCCTTCAATGATTTCAAGAAGGATGTTCTTGTTACCGATATCAGAGTTAGAGGAAGTGGGTCTTTAAACAAAACTCAGGAAAGATCTCCTTTCCAAGATTTGAAATCGACCCAAAAACTTGCTGTTCCTGAAGGTTTAGAGAAGAAAATTTCCCCTGTCTTTTTTAATAACAAATTTCTTGATTCCAAGATTTATTACTTATCTGACTTACCAGTGGGCTCAACAGTAAGTGGACCAAGCATCATCTTGGATCTGACCCAAACGTTGATTGTTGAACCAGCTTCAACTTTGACTGTTCTTCCAAGGCATGTAATCATTGATTTGGACTATGACAGTGACACAAAGCAAGACTTATCTATGGATGTTTTTGATCCTGTTCAATTGTCTATATTTTCTCATAGATTTATGTCTATTGCTGAGTCCATGTGTACTACTTTACAAAAGATATCAGTTAGTGCAAATATCAAGGAAAGAATGGATTTCAGCTGTGCTTTATTTGACGAACAAGGTAACCTTGTTGCTAATGCACCAGCTGTTCCGGTACATCTTTGTGCCATGTCCTTTGCAGTCAAGTACCAGATTAATTATTGGAAGTCTGATCTAGTGCCTGGAGATATCTTAGCAACCAATCATCCGGAGGCCAAAGGTACACACTTACCAGACATCACCATAATCTCACCTGTTTTCATAAACGGTAAAATCCGTTTCTTTGTCGGGTCTCGGGCACACCATGCTGAAATAGGTGGAACAGTTGCAGGATCCATGGATTCGTCTGCTACAAGTCTAGACATGGAGGGTGCTAAATTTAAGGCTTGGAAAGTGGTGCAGAACGGGGTGTTCGATGATGCTGGAATACAGAAATATTTTGTGGATGACTTGCTTAAGATTCCCGGTTCTTCTCCTTCTAGAAAAATAAGTGATAATATATCGGATATTAAAGCTGCCATTGCAGCAAATCAAAAAGGAATCAATTTATTGACGGACGTTTTCCATGAGTATGAAACTGATTATGTGTTATTTTATATGAGAGGGATCAAGGAAACTACCGAGACTGCTGTTAGAGGCTACCTCAAGCAGTTAGCTAAATCGAAAGGTGGTAGCACACTTACTGCAGTAGACTTTATGGATGATGGTGCCAGAATCGAATTAAAGGTTGATATTAATGAAAATGATGGTAGTGCTGTATTCGACTTCACAGGAACTGCTGAGGAAACCTTTAACTGTTTCAACGCACCATCCTCCATCACTTACTCATGTATAACATACTGTTTAAGATGTCATATCACGGATGGTGACCTTCCTTTGAATGAAGGATGTTTGTCGCCTATTAAGGTAATTATCCCCGAAGGTACGGTTTTAAACCCCAGTGTGACGGCAGCTGTCTCTGGAGGTAATGGTGTTACTTCTCAAAAAATCACGGATGTCATCATGAAAGCATTAGGAACTGTTGCTGCATCTTATGGATGTATGAATTGTATAACATTTGGCCAAGGTGGATATGACAAAGAAACCGGGAAAACCATACCTGGTTTTGGATTTGTTGAAACCATTGGAGGTGGCTCTGGAGCAGGTAATGGATTCCATGGTTTCAGTGGTACTCAATGTCATATGACCAATACCCTTATGACAGACCCAGAAGTATTGGAACAGAGATACCCTGTTGTTTTGAAGCAATTCTCTGTTCGTACAGACAGCGCTGGTAAAGGGAAATGGAATGGAGGCAATGGTCTTATTAGAGAAATTCAGTTTACTTCACCATGTCATTGCTCAATATTAACCCAAAGAAGAGTTTTCAAACCATATGGTATGGCAGGAGGAGGTGAAGGAGGAAGAGGGGAGAACAGGTTAGGGAAGATCAGAGCCGATGGTAAAACGATTGATTGGAAGCATGTTGGACCTACCGCCGAAATAGAGTTGGAAGTTGGGGACATTATAAAGATTTCAACCCCTGGTGGAGGAGGTTACGGGACTCCAGATAGTGAAGAAAGAATATCTGAGCCTAAAAAGATGAATGTGTTGAGAGCTGGAGGTAGCCTTTCTTCATATAAAGAGTCGTTGAATACGTCGCAGTAAGCAGCTAAATAAATCTGTGCACTTTATTTTTACATTGTACCTATATATGTGATTTTCACACAACATAGTTCCTTTTTAAAACAATCTCGATTTCAACGTATTCTTTTCATTACCGTCATTCATATCCTTTCAAATTCTCTTAAATGTACTCTGTCCGTACCTAAAATATATTTCGGCATGGCTGTTATCAGAATTGAAAATTTCAGAACTCTTATCTCCATTTCTCGTATCTCATAACCCAGATCTAATCAGTTTTAAAAATTTTAAAGTTTACCTCCAGAGTTGATATAAAACGAGAGAGCATTTCTTATACTAACTACTTAGTGGCATCCCTCTAAGAGCCCCAACATACTGCTACTACACTTGTTAATCCCAAATAAGCAGCTGCACATATTTTGTGGGGTGTACATAGAACGAAAGTGGAGATAACATTTCCGCGGAGAGATACTTTTATTATATCTTTAAGCATGACTCTTGGGAAGAGCATTAGATCCAAGAAACAAAGAAGCTATAACGGCTGTAAGAATTGTAAGAGCAGGCGTAAGAAATGTGATGAGCAGAAGCCTTGCTGTGGCAAATGTTTAAAGTTGGGTATAAGTTGTCTGTATGCTCGAAAACTATACTGGAATCGAAACAACCAGCACTCCAAAAAGCACTTCACTGTTCAAACCAAGGCAAGTAAGCACATGCTAGTGACAACCACAAATGAAATGGCCATATGTGATTTTCTCCAGGGATTTGATATAGGACACTTGAAGGGATTGGTTGTTCCAAGAGAGGAGACATCCAGCAAAAAGGATGATCTTATCAACATCACGGAGGATCTAGAAGTACAAAATGATTTATTTGATTACTATGTGAAGGTGGTTAGTCATAAGAAGGTCTTTAGTGACAGCCAGTTGAATGAGTTCAGATCAGTCATCATCCCCAATTGCATTACTTCTCCTTCTCTTTTCCAATCAATAATTGCTATAGCGGCAAGCGATTTGATACGACGGTACCCTGACAAAGGAGAGTATTATCTGATTTTAACCAGAAGATATAAAAACGAGGCTATCAATTTGATGTATGACTTATTAGACAATTTTGGTAAAGAGAACATCGAAGAAATTGCCGTTAGTGTGTTGATACTTTGTTCTTTGGAAATTGGGGAGAATGTTAATGGAAGTTGGATAAACTATTTGAAGCAAGGCTGTTTAATTTTCCAGACATTGGATGAATGTGACATCATGGAGTCAAAGGTCCTCTTGTTTTGCTATCGTTATTTCGTTTTACGTTACGTTCTTCTACTTACAACATTAGTGACGGAGGATTATCACAAATTTACCCATAGTTTTCCAATGGTATTGATAGAGCGTGTTTTTGACCAAACAAAAGTTGATTACATGTTTGGATGTAGTCCAAAACTCATAAAAATCATCTTCGATATAACAGCTTTGAAAAACTCAGATAACAGAGTTTCAGAAGCTGACATATCTCCCCTTTATGATTCCTTAAACAAAACTGATATTCCCTGTGAAGATTCCCAACTTGAATATTGTTCCAAGTTATACTTTTATGCAACAAACCTATACCTTATAAACTCTTTTGGCAAACTAATGGGCCCTGATTTACCCAGTATAGAGAAAGACTTAGTACAGCGTACCTTGAAGCTCTTTTCGGGCTTGTTAGACTCAAAAAAGGTTTTGTTGTTTCCTATTTGGTCACTTTTGATTGTAAGCACCTGTGACATTGCTGATCTGGTCAGAATTCAAATACTCGATTTGTGTGATTCTTTGGAGAAGAAGTGGCCTCAATCTTCTCTAAGTGTTGCCAAGAAAGCAATCGAGGTTATATGGAAAGTTCATGACTTGAATCATAAAGCGAGCTGGAGAGAAATATTTAGCATCATAGACTTTAAGCACTCACTAACTTGAATATATTACTGTGAACTCGCTATCTGTAATATAATAATCCAATTTCATAGGCATTTATATCTTCGACGGCAATATTTTATCAATCATAGGACAAGTTTTGTCATGATAACGCATTCAGGAACCAAGTTTTGTTTTTCTGTATGCTCCTCTTATCGCGATCTTTAACATTGGCTGGGGGAGATAAATATTTTCTTTTACCGTAAAGCCTGCCATGCAAATAATATGAATTCTCCATTCGTATGTGATTATCCTAACTGTGGGAAGTTATTTTCAAGAAAAGATCATTTGAAGCGTCATAAGTTTAATCATAACGATAATTATCCCCATCAATGTACAGTTTGTTTGAAAAAATTTAAGCGGGCAGATGTTAGAAGAGAGCATTATGAAAAGCATTTCAGACCTGACGGGTTTAAAAGGGAAAAGATAAAGAAGGATTCAAAGCCTATTGCCCAATCACTACCTTCGGTATCACTTTCACCTCCGTTGGACTCTGCGGATTTGAATTGGCTTTTGGATGAAACTCTGTTAGAAACTGATAATCAATTAAACTCCATTATATTTCAAAACCAAGCTAACATTATGTTACTGGAGTTACTTGGATCAAATTTAGACATGTTCCCGTCTGTGAGGATCAATCCGGCAGCGATTACGAATGAGTTATTAAATCTATATGTTGATTTGCTTCCTGGACTACGGAACCATCCAGACTTTTCATTACATTCTATGGAATTTTGTTTAATTAGCTATTGGCAAACTTTTCATATCCAAATCCCAATATTGCACAAACCACTGTTTAATACATTGGCCGTGTCTCCACTACTAACCTTAGCTATGATAATGATGGGTGCTGCACTTTCGTTTACATCGTCACCAAGATCTCCTTTAGTAGATTCATTGGGGCTTGCATTATTGATTGGTGATCAGTTGAGATGGCTCATATTCAAATATAAAAAGACAGGGGCCCCTGAGCCGTGGGAGCTACAAAGTATTTTAATTTTGGAATTCTACGAGAAATACTATGGCACCAGAGACTCTCATGAACGCTCTTCCATCCACCAAGGAGCAAAGATCGAGATGATGAAAAGATCAACTTTACTTGGAGGTGACCCGTTTGCAAGCGAAAGTTTCTCTGCAACACCGTCTAATCAAACTGCGAATGAAATATTACTCCAAAAATGGGTGGCTGCTGAATCGATGAAGAGGTGTTTGCTAATGTCGTTTCTGTTTGATCTTACAAATGCTATCATTTCTTCACATTCAGCTCTGCTCTTTGTTGATAAATTAAAACTCTCACTTCCTTGTGATGACTTAATATGGGAAGCTGATTTAAATACCTTGAAGAATGTTCCCCTACCCAAAGAGCCTCCAAGTATCAGATCTTGTTTCAATAAGGTATTACAAGGTGAAATAGTGCAGACAAGCTCTTTTGGAAAGAGGGTACTTTTCAACTCTCTTGCATCGTTGATTATCCAGTTGGAGCATAAAGACGAGACGATGTCTTTGGTAAATGGGTACAAGCCGGACATTTTGAATGACGGATGGAGGGCCAAGATGTCTTTCGTGTTAGACCTATGGAAGTTCCACGTTAATAATGGATCATGTTGTGACGTTGATAACTGTTTAATAGACCTCAGGGTACGAGAAAAGCCTGTTTCAAGGTATTTGGATTTGAATGAAACTAGGTGTAAAATGCCCATCTATCACATGGCACATATAAGGTTAAATCTTGTCAACCATGATTTACTCATATTTGCGGGTGTTCCTGTCAGAATGAATGTAGTGGCCAGGAAATCGGACTACGAAAATGTTCAGAAGAGAATGATTGACTGGTCTAACTCCAAAAATGGTCAAATTGGAGTAGTTCATGCTTATTTATGCTTAATGGAATGTTTGCTTGACGGTGACAATCTGAAATTGTGTTACCTGCCTGAGGCTGACCCCATTGCAGAAAGGTGCCACATACTTGTATATTCATGTTTGACGGTATGGAGTTACAATTTTGTTCGTTTTGGAGCTGAATCTAATAATTATCTCCGGAATTCGTCACTTGTAAACGAGTCAGGTGCTGCTTATTTGAAGAGAATAAAGAGAGTCTTTGATAAGCTTATAATATACTCAGATGTTAAAGATTATTACTTAAGTATCCAGCAGTTAGCCAATAGTTTGGATGCCATAGAGAATACCCATTATGTTGCAGGGTTAATTAGAGAAATGGGGGATTTGTATTCCAAGTGTTCTTGGATTTTAGGAAGTGAATATGCAAGATTATTCAAAGGATGCAGCGAAAGGTCCATGGGTAAGGAGGAAGTGTTCTGTAAAGATATGTATAACTAATTATATAATATGACCTAACCTAAGAGTAATACTGAATGATTTTCTGATTAGGTTTTTCGAAATTCACCGTATTCTTTAAATTTCCAATCTTATCAATATGAAAGAAGATTTCATCGCCATGCTTAAGATATGGCAGCGGATCAAGACCGACAGCTACACCTGAAGGTGTGCCGGTAAAGATAAGATCACCTGGGTTCAAGGTGGTGCCTATGGACATAAACGAAACAATCTTATTGACGTTAAAGATCATATCATCAGTATTTGAGTCTTGTCTTAGTTCTCCATTAACTGTTGAATAAACCCTCAAGTTGGATGGATCAGGTATTTCATGTTTCGATACAATGGATGGCCCGAATGGTGCAAAAGAATCAAACATCTTACCAACCCCAAACTGAGTTCCTCCTCTTTCCATTTGCCAGGTTCTTTGACTGACATCATTTCCAATAGAGTAACCCAATATGTAGTCTTGGGCTTCCTTTTCTTCGATATCTTTTCCTTTCTTTCCAATCACAATAATCATCTCAATTTCATAGTCGATCTTGGAATCGTGGATCTGACAAACAGATGGCACATTGATATAGTCCAGAGGGCCCGTGATAGCGGTGGTGGGCTTAAAAAAAATAACCGGATACTTTGGAATTTCCATTTTCAACTCCAACGCATGTTTGATATAGTTCATACCAACACATCTTATGGAAGGAACTTGATCGATTGCTAAAGGACTCAATAACTTCTTGATTGGTGCCACCTTGGAGGTCACTTCATACTTATTGAAAATGTCACCTTCAACTATGTGAGCCTCTTTACTTTCGTAAACGTCAATTGAATCTTTAGGTAAAATCGCATCTCCAAAGTAAACTTGATTATCAGTGGATATGAATCTTATTAATCTCTACGTAGTTAGTAAATGTAAGAAGACGGGAAAAAAGGAGACATACTTTGAAATGGGGGTGGTCGATGGTCATTTCTTGGAGTAAAATGGATATCAATGATAGCTCCTACACTATATATTTAGCCTTCCCCCTCCCAGATCTGCTCCCATACAGGCTCCCCCAGTTTAACTGGGGGGATGACAAAAAACTGGGGGAGACGATCAGCGAATTGACTGCTTTCCCCCATCTACTGGGGGAATTCCGGCATATTGGTTCCAATCTCACTATGAGGTAGGTTTATCTGCGATCGAATTCCGTTTATCACAACGATATGGGGGAATAATTTCAAGATTGTGTCAACTCGTCCAAGTGTATAAAAAATAGGCGAAGTCCTTCGATTTTCTTTATCATAATCATGTCCGGTTTTGTTAAGGCAAACCTAGAAAGCAAAGAGAGTATCGATGAGAAAAAAAACATTCGTTTGGACGTTGAGTCCAACGATGATATAAGTTCTTCGAGAGATATTGATCCTGCTAAAGAGAAAAAATTGATAAATAAATTCGACAGAAGAATCTTACCAATATTATCCGTTATTTACTTCCTTTCATTCTTAGACCGTTCGAATATCGGGAATGCTAAGATTGCAGGAATGTACGATCAGCTAGGACTTACTGACAGCCAATATTCGGTCGCCGTTTCAATTTTTTTTGCAACGTACATTATATCTGAAGTCCCTGCTGTGTTAATAAGTAGGAAAATTGGGTTCAGAAGATTCTTGTCTGTTATGGTATTCGGATGGGCTGTTATAACTATTTGTACTGCCTTTGTTAGGGATTATTGGTCGCTTGTATTATGTCGTTTGTTGTTAGGTTTATTAGAAGGTGGTGTGTTCCCAAACATGAGTTTATACATCTCGATCTTGTATAAACGTCAAGAACAAGGTAAGAGATTAGCCTACCTATACGTCTGTTCATGTGTAAGTGGTGCATTTGGAGGTCTTATTGCTACTGGTATCACCAAAATTAAACCCACTAGTACTCTTGATAGCTGGTCCTGGTTATACATCATTGAAGGTATCATATCTGTCTGTGCTGTTGTCATTTTATTCTGGTTACCTGATGATCCAATCCATGCTGATTTTTTGAATGAAGAAGAAATTGAAATCATGCAAATTAGAGAAGAACAAAGAAAATTTTACATGGGTAACGACAAGTTTGAAAAGAAGGAGTTTTTCTTTGCAATTAGAGATCCTAAATTGTATATGAGTGTGGTTATTCAATTCTGTGTTGATTTGGTGTTATATGGATTTTCTACCTTCTTACCTTCAATCTTAAGACTTCAATTGGGTTTCGATCTTATGAAATCTCAGTACCTTTCAATCCCAATTTACTTTTTGTCGGCAGTTTCCGTTTATACTGCTTGTACTTTATCAGATAAGCACAATTTGAAGTATCCTTATCTTATAGGGGTTAATATTGTGGCACTTGTGGGGTATATTATCTTACTAGCAAGTAAAACCCCGGGTGTAAACTATTTTGCTACATACCTTATATCTGTTCCATTGTACGCAGGCGTGGCTTTGAACATTACATGGACCAACAACAATATGGCACCTCATTATAGAAGAGCAACAGCTTTGGGTTTCAACCAGACTTTTGGTAACTTAGCTGGTGTAATTGCAGGCCAGATTTATAGAGACCCACCTCACTATTACCTAGGTAATGGGTTTTCTTTGGGGTGTGTAGCAGTTGCCATCGGTACTACTTGGGCCATGCTTACTTACTTGAAGGTTCAAAACAATATTAAGAAGAGCATTCGTGAAGGTGCTGAAGATACAAGAAAGGTACGTGATGGATGTGAAGATCCGGACTTCGAGTACGTGTACTAAGGGAAATGTTTATATTAATTTATAGTGTAATATATTTATGGATGATATTCGTGGTTTCATGTTTTAGGTGTTTCTGATTACTTCCAACTAAAAACAATCCTATTCTCTTGTCGTGACCTGCACATCCGTTTATATCTTTATCTGTGTGGCATTAGGAGATGCTTAAGCTTGAAAGGGTATCAGCTGCCTTCGTATCTATCACATTTCCAAGTGAATCATAAATTGGTTCACCATCTTCCGAGTCATAGTCTTCGTCAGTAGTATCATCAGCCCCACTACTATCATCATTATCTTCGTCTTCCACAAGGTTACCTAGAGCGTCAACCTTCTTATTTACTATAGCATTCCCTAACGCATCATATTCAACATCATCATCTTCAGCGTCATCATAATCAAAGTCTTCATCCTCACTTTCATCGTCATCTATCTTTCTATTGGTATTTCCAGTCAACCAGATATCTGCGTTCTTGGTCTGCTCTTTTCTCTCCTTAGACTCCTCCTCCAATCTTGCTAGATACTCAGTTTCAGCCTTTTTCACAGAATCATGATCAGTACACTGGGAGTAGATCTCAAGTAACTCCTCGTTCACCTTAAGAAATGTCAAACCCCAAGAGAATTTACTGAGAATTGTTTCAGCCCAATCTAGGTGTCCAACAATGGCTAGACAAGCTGCCAACGCTTCAACACAGTTTAACCTCCAAGGTCTTCCATAGTTTACAGGATTGGCAGCCACAAAGTATGGTAATAATCTTTCATGCTTACCTCCGATTTTATCAAATGGGATCTCATCTAGTCTTGCCCAAGAACACTCTACAACAGCTGCCCCACATTTTTCCACTGTTTCTCTATCGTCGGGACAAACGACCAGTTTCCCATTTGGCGATACTATAACACCCGTAAACTTCTGTCCGATTCTCATATTCTTGATAAAACCCAATCTTTCAAGTTTTTTACCAGAGCATCTCTTTGGATCACAATGATCGAAATCCCACATAGCTAATTTGAACGGGTGTTCCAGTACAGAAGACAGGAACTTGGATTCTTGCCTACCCTTCTTAGCATGATGCTGCTTAGATTTATGTCCGTTCGATGTTCGGGTTGGTTTGACTTCTTTGTTTTTACCTTTAGCCATCAATGGTTTTATAACAGTAAAAAAAATTTAAGGCTGCGAAAAATACAAGGTCAAGTCAAAAGATGAACTTTTATTATATTTACATAAACATTACAATATTTCATATAGCAATTAAATGAATAAAAAACCAAACCAAACGAATCTTGTGCGTCGTTAAAATAGAAGTGAAGTGTGTATATGCCATTAGTTTAGAAGTCTTCATCAAAGTTGAAGGTATCTTCTTTACCCTTTGAGTCGTCAGCAGTAGAAGCCATAACACCAGCTTTTTGGTAGTCACTAACTCTCTTTTCGAAGAAGTTAGTCTTACCGGCCAAGGAAATGTTTTCCATGAAGTCGAATGGGTTGCTAACATTGTAGACCTTTTCGTTACCCAAGGAGACCAATAATCTGTCAGCAACGAATTCGACGTATTGACACATTAAGTTCTTGTTCATACCTAATAAACTGACTGGTAAAGCTTCGGTGAAAAATTCCTTTTCAATAGTGACGGCTTCAGTAATAATTTTTTCGACGATTTCAGCATCTGGTCTGTTTTGTAAGTGGGAGAACAAAAGACAAGCGAAATCAGTGTGTAAACCTTCATCTCTGCAAATCAATTCGTTAGAGAAAGTTAAACCAGGCATTAAACCTCTCTTCTTTAACCAAAAAATAGATGCAAATGAACCACTGAAGAAAATACCTTCAACAGCAGCAAAAGCAACCAATCTTTCGGCAAATAAAGCTTCGTCATCGTTGATCCATCTCAAAGCCCAGTCAGCCTTTCTCTTGATTTGAGGAATGGTCTCAATAGCATTGAACAAGAAAGCAGCTTCCTTTGGATCCTTGATATAAGTATCAATCAACAAAGAGTATGTTTCGGAGTGAATGTTTTCCATCATAATTTGGAAACCATAAAAACATTTAGCTTCAGAAACTTGAACTTCAGCGGAAAAGTTTTCAACCAAGTTTTCGTTAACAATACCGTCAGAGGCAGCGAAGAAAGCTAAAATTCTAGAGACGAAAAATCTTTCATTCTCATGTAAACCGTTCCAGTCATGGAGATCCTTACTTAAATCGATTTCTTCGGCGGTCCAGAAAGAAGCTTCAGCCTTCTTATACATTTGCCAGATTTCATGGTACTTGATTGGGAATAAGACAAATCTCTTGTTGTTTTCAACTAATAATGGTTCATCCTTTTCCATTTCTTTTAACAGGTGTCTTTGGACTTGGTGCTTTCTTAAAAAGGACTTGTGAGTTTCCAAGGTCTTTCTGGCTTCTTCTTCAGAAATCTTAACTGGCTGACGTTCTCTTTCTTTCAAAGCAGCCAATTCCTTGCTGGTAACAAATGTTTGGGAGTTGTCCTTAGCTTCGGCAGCAGCAGCTAATCTATCAGTTACAGATTGTCCTTTTGGAGTAGACATTTCTAAGTTGGAGATTTTTCCGGTTAATCCTTTGGTTGGGGTTTCTTGAACAGACATTGAGGAGATATAATTAAGATTGTTTAAATGAAAACTGTCTTGATAAAAATTATTTATGAGGGGATCTAGGTAGCTTTATATAGTTATTTTTTGCGATGTATTCCGTATACCGGGCTTTTAAAATAAACAAAGATTAAAAAATTCACGTCGCGTTCGTTGCGCTATGCCTTTGATGATAATTTTCGCATCTCGATGCGCATTCACGTGTTTCAGGTATTTCACCTGGAAGCGTGTTAGTATTACCATACATATGCGTATGTAATTAACGGCGGAAGAAGTGGGTATTAACATGAACCATGGGTATTAAAACATGGTTGACATAGCAGTGGTGACATTTACAAATCTTAATTTTGGATTAGTAATATTGTGGTGGTGCAATTTCATAGTATGTTTATGAACTACTCAAACAGGTAAACGCGTATAGACGTGTATTTTGTCAAATTGTGAAAAAAATAAACAAGACGAGTAGCGTGTTGCTAGTCCAGACGTGTACGCACCCTTAACGGGATATCTTCGTTGAGTGTAGCGAATCCTTATCAGATCCGTAGCTCGGATAAAAACATTTATATATTCAAACAATAAAAACGAGTTTTGTGATAATAATACATGAAATAAACCAAAAAGAAACTAAGATTCTTTATTTAAATTCTATAAGGTGGACCCTATGTTATATCTTGAAGACTGTTGATGCACGAAAAGAACCCGTTGTCTTATTCATGCCTTTTGTCTATATGGGTGGAAGTTAATCGGTTCATCAAGCTCTCCTAATTGAGTAACAGGACTAGCAAGTTTATCAATACTTCCGTAGTTCTCAAAGTTATCAAACTTGTACGAACCGTTGGAATTTGGAGTGTTCGAAAATGATGCAGATGCAGTTCTCATAGGAGTACTGAGATTTGCTGATCCAAATGTAGATCCTAAATTATCATCCAAGACAGGAGATCCTGGTGGGGAAAACCCAGGTTGTGGAGATGGGGAAAACTCGTTGTTTGGACCTTGAGGTAAATTTATCTCTGGTAAAGATTTCATCGACAATAAATCAGAATCATCCAACTCTAAAGATTTGTATAACGTTCCAATATTTCCACTTCCTTTGTAGTTTTCATTGGCCATTTTGAATTCAATCAAGTTCTTGAACTCATTGTCCCATTGCTGATAAGACCAGGTTGTATCCAGCGAGTCTCTCAAATGTAAGCCCACTAATTCTCTAGCGTCTTCAAATGACAAAAACTCATAATGAGGTAAAGAAGGTAATCCAAAGAGCAACGATTCTTTATCAAACTTGTTTGAGTTCAATTGTTTAGGTCTACCATACAACTTAAATGCATCGATGATTGGAACATAATTTCTAATCATGGTCTCAATCTCTTGAACACCGGGGTGACTCTGAGGCATCAAGTAGATGTAGTTGGTTTGAATGAAATTGCTGCTAGATTTTAACTTTGGAGAAGATGGAGGTGATGACGAGATGCTGAAAAAGGATGAGTTGGAGGCAGTTCTTTGATGTGATTTACTTGAGCCGGGATTGGTGCTGCTTGAGTTGGCGAACAAATGTTCAAATTTACTGTTCACATAAACATCACCATTAAGCTTCATAATAGAATTGAATTCAATCATGTTGACGTTTTCGGGGAAAATATTGTAAGCGTTGGTAACATTGGAAATGTAACAAATCAAGTTTTTCTTAGCAACTTTATCCAGTTGATATATTTCGATCTTACCAAGCTTTTTGCCGGAGGATGGAGAAATAACAACATAACATTTAAGCCATTTATGGTTTACTTGAGGTAATCTGATATTGCACCATTCAGACTTTGGATATTTCTTTTTGGATAAAAGGGTATGGATGTCAGACAATTTAGGACCAATAACGCTCAATATGACAGCTGTAAATGACTCGTTCAACGAAAGCTTTTCGAAATTGGACAAGTATAAAGCAGTTACCCAATCACCAAATTCTTGTTCATTCAAGGCCCTTAATAATAAGTTGTAGAAGTTTTCATTCAAATCATTAGAGAATTTGATGGTCAAATTAGCTCTATCTAAGGTCACGTTATAGTCAAATAAGTTGTAATAATTTGGGTTAAATTCGTCATTATCAGACCAAATTGAAAGCTCATTACCGGTCAATTTACTGTGCACTTCGTGCCATTCACCATTATCGTGGAGCAACAACGAACCGTTATAGTAGGTACGGAAGTTGTGGCTACTGAACAACGAAATGATGGGCGATAATTCAGGAGGAACAGACTTGCTAGCGGACAAAGCATTGGAAAAACTGTTGACGTTACTTGAGTTCTGGAGGTTGCTCAAGGAGTTGAAAGAGTCAGAATGAACAAGATGGCCATCAAAGTCATTCGAGTATATCCTCGAGCTTCTAACGTAGGAAGATGGCGTTTGCTTTAATTTCTCGCTGATTTGTCTCTTAGACACCGATAATGGTGAAGATGGTGGTTCATCGGATGTGTAAGCAGCAGAAATGGAACGGGAATGAGACCTTGATCTTGTACCCGAATTGCCGTTGGTGTTGATATTTAAATTTCCATTGCTGTATCCGGATGAAGGTTGGATGTTATCAGAGTATGATGATGGGTTGGAATTGGATCTGGATTTGGAGATAGAGCTCGGATTGGAGCTGGAACTAGAGCCGGTGACTTCAAAGTTAACAGGAGGGGGGCGCTTGTAGTCGGGAATTGAAGTGTTGATGGAGGGTATAGTTGGTTTCGTGGCCAGGTCCTTAGACTTGCCAATCATAGGGATGTGCATAGTAGCTAGCTGAAGATAAAGGAAGTTCAAAAAAAAAAAATTGAGACAGTCCTTAAGTGAAAATTTACACTATATAACTTGGATTGTAATAGCCTCGAAGTTATGGACAAGGAGAATTTTTTTTGATAAAAAAAATAAAATTAAAAACCTGGAAATATGTGGATAATACCTATTGATAAAAACAAGTTCAGAATTCTATAAAATAAGGTCTTATAGTGGATGTTATATGTAAGCAAACTGTTTGCAAAAAAAATCTTAAAGTGTGACGGATTGCTGATAAAGTGGAACTTATGGGAGTAATTTCTTTTTTATTGATCTTTTTTTTTTTCTTATTTCACATTTATTTATCCACTATCTTGAATAGATCTATGATATGGGTATTTGCAGCCAAGGAACTTGCTAAGGGTACCTGTGTTTTCGTGCCATGACATCAACCACCCCAGTAAAAGCTTGTATGGGTACCAATACAGTTAGTGTTTAGTGGGTACCTGAGACATCTAAACGTAGAGGTTGCTCACGCAATCAACTAATTTAAGATCATCCGGCAACCGTCCGGTGATTGCACTGGATCTGTGCAAGGCCTTGGGATGCCGTCGTAGGGGCTTTTACTATTCTAGCTAATGGGAGCATGTAGGCTTGGCTAGCATTGCCATGAATACCAGCCTAATTTACACCGCCACCTGGGTATTTTTTAATTGTGGCCCACGGTATATTTAATCTTCGTAGCAACGCGCCAAGGGAATTGTTCATAATTTGAACAGTGTTCCTCTAGCCAATGTAGAAGCTCAAGCAGGTTTGGCACCATTAAAAGGCACTCTGGAGTTGTACTGCTATAGTTTCATTTCTGTACACAAAATGACCCCTTCTGGCTACCAATAAAGATCTAGTGTAAAAAATATTTTTGCAGTTTACCCTTTATTTATGTCCCACCCCAAGATTGTGTTAAAGTTGTCGCCACACTGCAAACCAAGATTAAGCGAGTGATGAGAGAAGTCGGGCTGGGAAATTGCTTCATTACTTATATAGAAACACGGTTTGTGATGCTTAGAAACATTAATCGATAGCGATACTATTGTCAGAAAGGATTTGATACTTCACGGGTGTCACGATTACTATCTGAGGTATGTGGTACTGTTCAGTTTCAAGTACAACTTATAGACTTGAGGTTTTTCTGACAAGACGCAGACTCGATATACGATATGGTTTAACCAAGAATTATGCATTAGGTTCCCAATACATGAGTGCTTGGCTGCGAAACTCAATGGACGTATCTTTAATGGCAACCAGAATCACACTGCCTAGGCATTGGGGATTCACAGTCGTCAGATTTCCAGTTATCAGCAATAACTTTCGTGAATACTTACGCAGAATTGACGCTCCAGAACGCTACATTACGTAAATGTCTTGGTGTACGGGCTAGCAGACGGCTCTCAAAAAGAGATATGTACCTACCGTTGCACTTATTGTTAGAGCTCTTAAAAAGAATGCTTGGACAACTGATAGTACCAATTTAATTAACACAATGCACACAATCACCGCTTGGGTTGGGGAATTAAGATAAATATTTCTTGTACCAGGCCCTAACCTGTAAAAGTTATTTTTCAATTTAGTGTTGCAAGCATCTACCCCTTTCAAATTTCATGAGAAAATATGCTACAGGCACGAAAGTATCAGTGGCTCTTTACGATGAGCATCCCTATTACGTCATATCATCCCTCTTGAGGTTTTCTCACTTTAAGGGTGCGGCACATTATGGTATCGCTTCCTACCACGTTACGATAACGGGCTGGTACTTTATCCATACCACAGCAGAATATCCCCCCATTTGCAACGTCATGCTAAGCAACCCTTTTACCATCTAACTAGTGGGGTACATAGATCGACATGGTTGCGGAAAGGTTGCTGCAGCCGACCAAAGGGTTCATAAACAACAAGCATAGAACAACTAAGAACTATGTTGACAGAATAAATAGGCTATACTAACGGTTTTGCGGAGCACCATAGAAGGTGTTTGCGGTTATGGCTGTACAATAACACGGTGCTCTGAAACCTTTCCTGATCTATAAATTTGACGTGTGGTGTTGTTAGCATACCAATCTTGAGCCTCTGAACCAGGTACCTTTTTAAATCGGCTGAGTAGATATGTGTGGCTAAACCCTCTCTTATAGGCTTAATCGGGTCGGGAAGCAAAGCGCTTTTGCTCTCCTACGGTATTAACTGTTTAAATGTCACATATGTCTTGCTATTAGTACTTTCAGGCTGATTGATCTTCCTTATTCAATGTGTCGCCTTAACATGCCACTCGAAGCTTATTCTTTGCGCTAGGCTTTGGTATTTTACTATTTACGTTATCGCGCAACGATTGACTTTCTCTCGCATCATTAAAACAGGATGTCGTTTTTAGACGATATACCGGAGGTGAAAAACTACCAGGATCCTGAATTTTCCTTCATTGTTGATGAATTGCTCAATCCATTAGATTCTGTGAAAAAGGATGACTTAGGGCCATTCCCAAATATTACCTCCAAGAAGAGAGACCTACTATCGAGGTTTGTTAAAACATATAAAATACATGTGGGAAATGATATATACCCCACGGTCAGACTTATTCTACCTAATCGGGATTACCGTAAGTATTACATGAAGCATACCGAATTGGTTTCATTTATACTCAAATTGTATAATATCCCAAAAGAATCCAATCATACCAAACTACTCCGAGAATGGAAGACACTGTTTCATAAATTGCAAACCCACAATTCTGATCCTCATTTATCCCAGCTACCTCGGAAGATCTGCCAAGTCATAAGTAACAGAAGAGGGGTCAATCATAAGTCTTCAAGGACTTACACAGTAAATGAAATCAACCTGGTGCTAGATAAGTTAACAAAGATTTCAAAGACAGAAGAGAGAATAGCTCTTTTGAAACCTGTCTTTGACAACCTAAAGGTTGATGAAATTCGATGGTTTCTAAATGTTATTTTAAGAATTTCCAATTTGGGTTACATGGAACGGTTTCTCTTTGAATTATGGAACGAGAATTGTTACAGTCTCTTTACCTTATGTAACGATCTTGGTAAAGCATTCCGTTATTTTAGTGTCAATGATGAGATTGACCAAAAGCTTTTGATACCAATTGTAAATTACCCTTTTATCCCCCAAGCATCCCATAAGTTGGTGGATAGTTACACCAAGTTGTGCTCCAAAATGAGTAGCTTCTATATTGAAGAGAAAATCGATGGTGATCGAATGGTCCTACACTTTGAGAATGATAAGTTCAAGTTTTTCTCTCGAAGATGTAGAGATTACAGTTTATTGTTCGGGGAAAACTATGAAGTTGGCTCACTTACTAAGCATTTGAAAGGAGCCATTCACCTGAATGTCAAAAAGTTGATTCTTGATGGTGAAATGGTGGCCTTTGATGCAGTGAGAAAATGCATACTTCCGTTTGGAACTTTAAGGAAGGCTGCCATCCAAGAAGCTGTAAGAGATTTTACCACAACAGATATGTTTTCGGAGCACGGTTGTTGGCCACTTTTCTTGGTCTTCGATATACTTCAGGTAAATGAAACCTCATTGGTAAATGTGCCCTTGGATCAGAGGAAAAAAGCCTTAAGTAAAGCTTTCAAGGAGGTCCCCAATCACATGGAAGTATTGAAGTTCAAGCTTTGTAAAACTGAGCAGGATATAGAAAACGCAGTGAAAGGGGTTATAGTGGACAGAAGTGAAGGAGTGATGGTGAAGAACACGAAATCAAAGTACCATGTTGCAAAACGTGATAACTCGTGGATAAAAGTTAAACCGGAGTACTTGGAGCAATTTGGGGAGAACTTAGATCTTGTTGTAATTGGAGTTATTCCAGGTATTAAAAACAGTTATATGTGTGGATTATATGACACTGAAGCCAGTGTTTGGAGGAGTTTCTGCACTGTTGCCAACGGGTTCACCAATGAAGAGTTTGCCAATATTGATCGGCTCATGAAGAACAAGTTATCCAAAACAAACCCCGAAAACGTTATCTTTGGGAAGAAAAAGCCCGCCTATTATTTGAATCCTGAGGACTCGATCGTTTTAGAAGTGAAAGCGAGAGTTTATGACCAAAGAACAGATGAAACCTATGCTACCAATACGACTTTGCGTAACCTTTATTGTAGAGGTATTCGCTATGATAAGTCATGGGAAGAATGTATTCTGTATCAAGACTATGAATTTATGAGGTCTGATCGAACAACTGGTCTTCACGAAACACAAGAAGTCAATAAAAAGCGAAGGAAGGAAGAGAACTCGTTTTACTCGAAGAGTTTTGAAAATACATTCGAAACACTGCCCGATTTATTCAAAAGTATAGATTTCATCATCCTATCTGATAGGATAGATAAAGTTGACAATGTCAGGGTTTCTGTAAACGAAATGAAAAAGATAGTCAAAAAATACGGTGGACAGGTAGTGAACACCCCTACGTTCTCTCGAGTGAAGTCTATCGTAATAATTTCTGAGAAACTAACACCTACATGTAAGAATTATCTAAATCAAGGTTTCGATATTCTACAACCAGATTGGATCTTTTATTGTATTGAAAGTAACAAGATTGTACCATTGGAACAAGATGTTGTTTTCAAGTCACATAATGAGGTGAAGGATAATAGGGACGAGTATGGTGATAGCTACTGTGTCACTCCACGAACCAATATCGTGGATTATTTCCTCGGCTTAAACACTCCTAAAGAGTTGCCTATTGAAATGAACAAAGAAATAAACGAACTAGATTCGGTGACTCTTTTGAAAGATTTGTTCAAGGGTACAAGGTTCAAAGTCGTTGACTTAGGCTGGAACTGTGTGCGGAGGACTTTATCACATAAAATCATCCAGTTTGGTGGCAGCGTAATCGACGATTCAGCTGCTGAATACATAGTTGTCCCTCGGCTGTTGTATGAGAAGTGTAGAGAACAGGTACTAGAAAGTGTGAAACAGTTTCTGAGGCTCATAAGCAGGTCTTATGACGAAGGGGATAAGATTCCTAATATAATAATGGAATCATTCATCGACAAGTCCATAGAATCGGGTATAAAAGTTGATCCTTTTGACCACAAAGTATACTAGAGCATCACACATTAGAGCTGTTCGTATCATACCGTGACGACTAATACTTATATAGTTAATCGAATAAACTGAACCTGTCGCCAATATATCGAATATGTCAGTTCCACTAGACTATCAATTGCTGCTAATTATTGGTCGCACTTTTCCCGATCTGGTCAATGATTTTAACCTTGCTGTGCATTGGAAAACTGTTAACTTAAATGAGTCTCAATCGACAAGGCTCCTCTGGGTTCTTAAAAGTTTCCCAAGATGTCACCTTACATCTAGGCTGGGCTACTGCTGTGTGCTGCTTGGGCACGTTGCAATTTGGGTACCATTTGGCGGAATTGAATGCAACTCAAATGATTTTATCTTGTAATTCTACCGATGATGAATCTTGGGATAATTACCACGACACAATATGGGCCAAATTAAAGCTCAAGAAATGTATTCCAATAAAAGAAGATAGCTTGCCCCTCATCACTGCATATTTGACTTTCGGAGGGCTACTTGCATCCATTCTTTTCGCTTCTCCAAAACTATCTTCCAGTATAGGTAGAAAATCAACATGTATCATCAACGCTTTGCTTTACTTTATCGGTTCATTGATTATGACGACTTCAAACACCTACACCACTTTATGTGCTGGTCGTTTGATATGTGGACTAGGTGCTGGCTCGTCTGTTGTAATATCGCCTATCTTAGTTAACGAATTGACTCCTTTGAACAATCGAGGCTTTTTGGGTTCATTCCTTCAATTTTCTTTGGCAGTTGGAATCTTCATTGGTCAATTTTTATCCATCTTCTTTGCTAACAAAGTGCAATGGCGAATGATGTTTTTGATTGCAGCCGTGTTAGCATTGGTGCAGTTTTGCCTCTTGTTCACCATAGTAGAGAGTCCTAAATGGATTGTTACCAATACAGATGAAACGACTGAAGCGGTAGATATTTTATCAAATTTGAGGTCAAACCAGAAAACCGTCAAGCCAGAAATCAATCGCTGGAAGAGAATGGCAGAACCAGACCCAGAAGAGACAGAAAACTCGCCCTTGTTAAATGCAGATGGCGATGGTTCAAACGCTTCAGAGCATCAAGCACCGGCGGTAAGTAGCTCAGTGTCCATGTTCGAGTACTTGTCAAAGAGAAGTTATAGAAATGATATCTTCGCAACTGCTATAGTCATGAGTGGTAATCAATTGTGTGGGATGAACGCAATCACTTTCTATGGGGTAATATTTATGAAAGACATTGTTCCTGACTCAGTCAATGTGCTTTATCTCACAAGTTCTTTGGCATTATGTAATGTCATAGCTGCTCTTCTAGCCACACCTGTCTGTGACTGGTTTGGCCGCAAGCCATTGCTTCTTGTATCCTCGTCCATCATGGCAGTCTCGGCCCTTTTGATCTCGGTGGGACTAATGGCAGGCGAAAGTTACATCACAGCTATATCCTGTTTCGTTTTCATCATCGGGTTTTCATTTGGATTAGGTCCCATTGCTTACCTAATCGTGCCAGAATTTACAAGTCCCGAAGCTATCACCATGGGCCAATCATTCGGAACCATCTTGAATTGGCTCTCGAATATGGCAGTAGCCTATTTTTTTCCTATCCTTAGGCATTGGTTCAAAGCTAAAGTATTCTTTACTTTTGCTTTCATTAACATGATCTACTTTATAACGATTGTGCTTTTTGTGCCTGAAACACGCAAGCTACATAATTATGAAGAGATATGGGAGAATTTCTCATACCTTTAGTGTTCGAGTAGATGCAAGGGTTCTAGAGGTTTAGATGTTTCTACGCGCTCCGAGGTGCATCTAGAGTAGGTGCGAATGTAATTGAGTGCAATATCTAATGCAAATAAACGGGCCCGATGTACCTAAATTTCACTACTTCATGTCACATAACCAATATAGCCGATAAATTTAACCCGCATCTACGCATCTATTGTTGTGATAAAATCTCTCAACCATGTGTGACCACCCCAGTGGCTATCAGGTTTCCATCATCAATTGCAAAACGAAGAATTACTGTTTAATAGACGTTAACTTTGGGTTTACTCAGCCTGGCAGGTGTAGGCAGATTTCCCCGTATTATCCCTAGAATGCTTAATCGCAAAAAGAAAAATAGAAATACCGCTGCAGGTGAAATTCGTGCGCGTCCATGAAATAGCCAATATAAGAAATGAATGCCCACGAATTTCGTTGCACAGATTTAAGTCAATTGCTTTAACACTTAACTAAAGAATATCAAGACAATCACAAAATGGTCAATTACAAAACTTGGATGAAGGAGGTTGATGATAACACCAGCATTGGTAGATTATCTATTCCTGGTACTCACAATTCTGCTGCTTGTCATACTGCTTTACCATCAGTCCAATGTCAAGGTGAGTCTGTTGAAGATCAATTGAAACATGGTGTTAGATTCTTGGACATTAGATGTGGTAAATTGTTCCTCAAAGAAGGCGATGAGGCTAAAGACCTCCAAGTTATCCATGGTAAGTTCCCAGTCAAAATCCCATTCCCAAAGAAATTACAAGACGTTTTGGACGAAGTGTTTGACTTTTTGAAAGATAACAGATCCGAAACTGTCATTGTTTCCTTGAAGCAGGAAGGTACTGACGACTGGAACAATGACCAAGATGAGTTTGCCAATTGTATCTGGGACAGATACATCAAGGATTCTAAGGATAAGTGGTACTTGAACAACGAGGTTCCAAAGTTGAAGGATGCCAGAGGTAAGGCCATTTTGTTCAGAAGATTTGGCCTCAAGAACGAAGACAAGAAGAACGAATTTGGTTTTGACGCCCACTCCTGGAAATATAATACCACCAATGATGACCGTGGAAGGTTTGCTGTGCAAGATTTCTGTGAATTGGAAAGTGTTGAAGCCATTGAGAAGAAGGTTGATTATGTTGCCGACTTCACCAAGAATGCCATTGAGTACAACAAGACTGACAATGACCCTAAATTGTTTGTTAACTTTGGATCTGGTGCCAACTTTTTCAATACTGACTGCTGGCCAGAAAAGGTTGCAATTAAAATGGCCGAAGGTGGAATCGATAAACATTTCGGTAAAGGTAACGGTGTTGTTGTTTTAGACTATGTTGAAAGAGATGACTGGAAATTGGTTAAGAAATTGATTGACCATAACTTTTAGATATTTTGTGTACTTTATAGTTTAAGTCTATGCCTTGTTTTCATCATTGTAAAATTTGTATGTTAATCAGAATTTTGCAGCTGTTGTGCACCGAGTGCGGAAGTTTCAACATCAGATCTCTGCCAGAAACAATTGATGATAATAAATCTTTGCCGACTAATACGCCCTCAATTATCTTCTGGGGCTCTTGTATTTTCAAAGAGTTTACATTCGCATACTACACTACTTCAAAAACTAGACCCATCCCATATCAGAGATGCCAAATTGCGTGAAATTATTGAATCGTCGAATTTAGGCTCTGAAGACAGAAGAAGCTCAACACAAGATAATGATAATGTGCAACCTAAGAGTTTGAATCACGATATAATACCAGACACCAATAGTAAACCTACCCATAAAGAAGAACCCCAAAATGAAGGTGAACATCATAAGAGATCTGAACTTCTAGAGTTTTCAGACAAATTGAAAAAAGATATCAGCGACAGAGTAGACCGCTTACCATCACAGAAGGAGGAATTGAGGAATAAGCTATCAAAGAAGTTCACCTTGTATATGGAATCTTTCCAAGCTACCGTATTTAAAGCTACCAAGACCCTAAATGATGTCACAGGCTATTCTGCTATTGAACAGCTACGTGCTGCAATAGATAACCTTGAACAAGAGCTTAAACAGGCCAAGGAAACCGTTAAGGCTACAAAAGAGGAATATTCCTCGGCCATTATGAAAAGATCCCAACTGCAAAAGGAAGTTAATGAATTACTTACCAGGAAGCATAATTGGACTTCGGAAGACTTGGAAAGGTTTACTGAGCTCTACAGGAATGATCATACCAATGAACAGAACGAGAATCATGCTCAAGAAAAGCTCAATAAATCTGAGCAATTGGTCGATTCTATTCAGTTGAAGTTAACTCAACTGATACTTACAAGATATCACGAGGAACAGATTTGGTCTGATAAAATTAGAAGAGCGTCGACTTGGGGCACTTGGTTTCTTATGGGTTTTAACGTTCTTTTATTCTTCACCGCTGCATTTATTGTTGAACCTTGGAAAAGAAGAAGAATGGTGGAATCTTTTGACGATAAAGTTAGACTGGCTATTCTACAGTTATCAACAGAACAAAGTGGGAAAATAGAAACAATCATTTCCAACCAAGACAAGCAGTCGAAAATTACAGACACTATTCAAGACAATACTTCATCTTTGGCAAGTCCAAAGTTCGAGGGAGGTACTTACGCTGTTAAACTTCCATTCCATACTTGGGAAGACTTTAAAACGGCAGCAGTGCAGAACTATAGAGCATTTGTTTCGCCTAGTATCTCCACTCTCCAGTTTGACAAAACAGAGTTGAGTATACTAATTCCTCTTATTTCGTTTTTGAGCTGTGCTTTTACCGGTTTATTATTCATACAATTCCATTAACTAGCATCATATATAACTTTTGCACCCATATGTTTTTGTATTGTGCACGACTTTGCGCGTAGTTCTCATGTTCAAATAACGACTCGCATTCTTCAGATATTGCCACTGAAGATAGTTTAATTATTGATTCTCATCACAGTGTAACACACTCTACCTATACTTAGACCTCGCTAATATCACAGATTATTGGAGACGACTACAACGAGTATAAAAATATCAACGAGGGCAATAATACACTATCATCAAATTTACAATGGAGGAGCTCGGTATTATTGATTCGGCTGCTGTACAAGCCCAATTCCCAACTGGAAAATTTAACGTGAAACTCCCTTCTCATGAAGAGAACTCAGATGTCTACTTGAAGTTGAAGAAGTTAGAAAAAGAATTGGATTTGATCAAATTGCAAGAAGAATATATTAAGGATGAACAACGTCACCTCAAAAGAGAACTAATCAGAGCTCAAGAAGAAGTCAAACGAATCAAATCCGTTCCTTTGGTTATAGGACAGTTTTTAGAGCCTATTGATGAAAATACAGGTATTGTTTCATCCACCACTGGATCAAACTATGTGGTTAGAATTTTATCCACTTTGGATAGAGAGTTGTTGAAACCATCATCATCGGTTGCCTTACACCGTCATTCTAATGCATTAGTCGATATTTTACCACCAGAAGCTGATTCCTCTATTTCCATTGTGGGTGAGGACAAAAAGCCGGATGTCACATATGCTGATGTTGGTGGTCTAGATATGCAAAAGCAAGAAATCAGAGAAGCTGTAGAATTACCTTTGACCCAAGGAGACTTATATAGTCAAATTGGTATTGATCCACCAAGAGGTGTCTTATTATATGGTCCACCAGGTACTGGTAAGACTATGTTGGTTAAAGCCGTTGCTAATTCTTCCACAGCTTCTTTCATTCGTATTAATGGTTCTGAATTCGTTCAGAAATACTTGGGTGAGGGTCCAAGAATGGTGAGAGATGTTTTCCGTTTAGCCAGAGAAAACTCACCAGCAATTATTTTTATTGATGAAATTGATGCCATTGCAACCAAGAGATTTGATGCTCAAACTGGAGCCGATAGAGAAGTGCAAAGAATCTTATTGGAATTATTAAACCAAATGGACGGTTTCGACCAAGCATCTACAGTCAAGGTTATAATGGCTACAAACAGAGCTGACACTTTAGATCCTGCTTTGTTGAGACCTGGAAGATTGGACAGAAAAATAGAATTTCCTAACTTGAAAGACAGAAGAGAGAGGAGATTGATTTTCTCCACTATTGCATCAAAGATGGCTTTAGCACCTGAGGCCGATTTAGATTCATTAATTATAAGAAACGACCCCTTATCCGGAGCTGTGATTTCTGCTATTATGCAAGAAGCTGGTTTAAGAGCTATCAGAAAGAATAGATATATGATCTTACAAAGTGACTTAGAAGAAGCCTACACGTCACAAGTCAAGTCTGGTTCGGAGCAAGACAAGTTCGACTTCTATAAATGAATTAAATGCCAATTTTTATTTACTGATATTATACGAATACAAGATAAATTATAACTCGTAGATGCCTATTCCTGGAACCAAGCATTCCCACCGGTCAAAGTTTAAATGGTCTAAATCTAAGTGACGGAAGTCTTCCCATATTAAACTAGGCTCAAATCCGGTGGTCTTGAAGTCACAGTTCATTGAAGCCTTTGGAGCTATAATGAAGACCTCGTGCTTCAACAATTTGAACTCCAGGATTATTCTATGTAAGGTTTCCTCTTCAGCTCCCATTGCATCAATTAGTAAGTTTTCAAAGGAATCAAGAAGTGAAATATCTAAATTATCAATGGTGACCAGCTTTGTTTCACCTTTTGGACTCCCAAGAAGCCATGTTGGTGGTGAATAAGTCCTCCACCAAATTTGAACGAAGGGTTTTTTTGGAATCACAAATTCATTATGTAAGTAATCAAGGGCAGGTACTATACCACCTTGATGAAACACTCCCATCAAAACTCCCATAAAAATGTTAAATATGTACCAAGTTCCTATTATAACACTTGCAATTGTTGACTTCTTGGACAACACTTTCTCTGGTTTAAGGTTACTCTCCTTTGAGCTGATTTTCTCTTTTACCTCGTCATTTTCAAAGTCCTTTCCTTCAACTTTTTTGAAATCGAGACAACTACATGCTATGGGTACCAAAGGAGTTAAGAATCTTAGCTCTTGATGGGGCACAAGGGATAAAACTATTAAGCCACTAGCCAAACACATGAATGGTACAGTCTTATAATAAGTGTTACGTCCTTTGTAGAACAACACTACTAAAAGTGGGCCTAGGATCTGTGGAAGGTTTATCAATATGTGAGTGTAGTATGGGTGGATGCCATGTTTAGATAGGTTTTCTAGGCTGGAATTATAGATCAAGTTATTGAGGGGAGTCACAACGACTTCGCTTGCAGTTTTAGGCAAATTTCCTGTGAACTCATAAGTGTCAATACATATGAATAGAACAGTAGGAATTATAAACCCAAGTAACCCCACCAATATACCAACCTTAAACCTCATCAAGTACTTGAATACATAAAATGAAGGAAGCAAAAAGAATGCAGGGAAAGTGACTCTATTGAATATTCCGATTGCTGCCACCACTCCTAATATAAATATCTTTTGGTAATCAGCTTGTTGAACTTTTTTCACCTCTAAATCAAATCTGAAATCACTTATTGCCAATAGAGCCATCAACACCAACGGCGTTTCAAGACTATTGGAAAAGCAATGTGATTGATACACAAGTGTAATGTATGAAGTCAGAGTGAAAAAGATAGCTTTTATCCGCTCAGGTTTGGTTGGTAAAAGCCTGTACAAGCACATATCGGTTACTAGCCAACTAAAAAACACCAATTGAAGTCTGGATAAATACCATATTCCTTTTGGGGAGATTTGGATGTTAAAATAGCTTAGAAACCCAAATAAAGGTCCATAAAATATATATAAAGGTCCAAAACTTCTTGCTGGAGAATCAGACAGGTACTCCCACGGTATAGTAGTTGAATAATTGAAAAACTTGGAAGCTAGTACTTCAAAAATTTGGAAATGTTCATCTGGATGAATATAGGAATCAGACAAGCCAAACACAAATCTCAACACTATAGTTGAAATATAAACATGTCTCCAGCTCAATCCAAAACTCATTACCTTCAAATAAAATTATTATTGCGAAATTTTTATTACTCTATAAACGATGCAATTTTATTCTTCAAATGATCCTTCGTCAGAATCATTCACATCTTTATAATCCACCTCGATTTCTTCATCACTGTAACCTTCTTCGTCTTGGTTCTCGACTTCAAGATCTTGCTTGTTAGGAACATTCACATCTTCATCATCACTCTCTGCGTCCTCCATGTCTTCATCACTGTCAAATCCATCTAATGAATCACCGTTCAAGAGTTTAGCATCATCTAACTCTTCCACATACTCAATGTCTGAATCTTCATCATAATTGCTGCCGTCCAAATCGTTATTTGCAGATTTTCTCTCCACTTCATTATATTCATTTATTATATGCATCTTATTCTGCAATTGTAAAAGCCTTGGTAAAGTGTCGGCTTTTCTACTCAAAATCCCATATAAGTTAGACAACTTTGAAGACAATCCGGGGAGCGAAGACAAAATCCCACCATGAATGATGATAATCCATTTCAACCAGTAGACTAACTGATCAAACTTACCGGCTTGACGTGCTATTCTTTCTGATATTCTGTCTAGTAAGACGATAGCCAAAGAAGAGTCCAATCTGGCTATGGTGTTTTGAATCACTTGCTGGTCCCTATTACCTAAAACAGTTTCCAATAAGGAATGGTCATTATTCTTAAGCGATTGAGAAAGAATCGTAGTAAGGGTATTACTATTGAGAGCGTTTTGTTTCTTAAGCTTCTTCGGGGTAATTGTTTTGGCATCCGTGGCCAACTTAGCTAATTTTTCAGCTAACGTCTCACCATCTTCATCATCCTCGTCTTCATCCTCAACTACATTATTGAGATTGAAACCGTCACTGACGATGGCGTTACTTTCGTTATATTGTTTTGCTGAGGATACATCATGGCCATTCATGGCATGGTGGGCAACTGCTGAATCTAGCTTTTTCTTAGTTAATACTATTGATTCGGTAATTGAATTGGTTCCTTTTTCATCTGTCCACCTCAAAGAATCAAAAATTGGAGTACTGCCATGTTCTAGCCATGAGTATGAGATCAAGTTTTGCAGGATAGAAGTTGAAACAATAGGCAAATTTTTATTCTCAGAAGCCTTTAAATCATCTTGATGTCTTTCCAAATTTATCACCGAATCCGCATGACGAGATCTGGAGTTTGCCAACTGTTGCCTTCTCTTCTTTCTTGACTTAGAAGGACTCTCGACTGGGATGTCATCAGATAAGAATGAATTGAACACTTCAACATTACCTGCCTCTGTTCTAGCAATTAAAATGGATTTGTCACCAGCAACACCTATTGATATGTCTACAACAGGTGAATCTGCAACAAAAACTGATTTGGAAGATTGCTTAGACAAGGAATATAAGTTGATAAACCTGTCACCAGTTGCGGACGAAATTGCAAGATCATCATCACCAGGAATTGAAGCAAGTGAATTTATCGGTTGGATATGGGCTGGAATTGTTTTCAATACTGTCTTTGATTTGATGTTTACAAGATAGATAGATTGTGAACCTGCTATTAAATGAGCCTCAGACTCATAATTAATAATATTGATGCTGGTAATAGATTCAGTGGTCTCGGATGGTAGAAGCTCATTGAGCATAAATTGTTGAACTGGTGTGTAATTGGAGTCCCATTCGTATATAGCAGCATTCACATCAGAAGCCCAAAATGAGTTTGTAAGATCAGAATATTTGAAGTCGGTAATCAATGAACTGGAGGAGGTGGTCAATGTAGTTAATAAGGTATTTGTGAACGGGGAGTATAATAAGATGTTACCATTTGTAAGTCCCAAAGCTATAATGTGATCGTCATCTTGGAATGGTACCCAAGTCATAGCACTGACTTTGTTACCATTTGGTAGACTGAAAGTGGAATTCAAGTTGGAATCTGAAGAACCGACTGATGTCACCCTGACCTGGTGAGTGTCAAGAGCGGTTATAACATATGCAAAGTAGGAGTTGCTGGGATCGAACTTGGAAGCGATTAATGCGCTACGTGCGTCTTGGGCAACACCATTCATGGTAGTTGTATTATAATTTGAGAGATGAGTTTTTCAAGATGAGCTTGTCTCAAAAAAATAGATGCGCGATCCATATCTGTGCAGGCTATAGTTAAATCCAACCACATAATGTTTCCTAGACTCGGAACGATAATAGTAAGGGTAAAAGGAGGGCCTAATTCGATTTGTTCACGAAAACTAAATGCTAATCTTTCTCTTTCAAGTTGTGGATCAGGCTCTCATAAACTTTTTGATGACGTTTATAGGCTTTCCGCTTCCACTCCACTTCAAACAAATGTGTCAAATATAAAACCCATCGTGAGATCTACTACTTCATTACGCAAATATGGTAGTAGTTCCAAGGTATCTACCTTTGGTGAACCTGTTGAGCTACATTGTGTGCAGTATAAGGGAAGGGGGTCGGTTGATGAATCGCATACTCCAATTGTACTACTACATGGATTGTTCGGAAGTACCCACAACTACCGGTCTGTTGGAAGGAAATTGAGTGATATTTTAGGTAGACCGGTTTGGGCTATGGACTTGAGAAATCATGGAGGATCACCACACCAAAGCCCAATGAACTATGAAGAAATGTCCAAAGATGTATTGCACACCATAGAGAAAAAAGGATGGCCAAGTTGTGTATTAGTTGGGCACTCAATGGGGGCTAAAGTCGCCATGATTGTAGCATTGAATAGGCCTGATGTTGTCGAAAAGTTAATTGTGGTAGATAATGCCCCAGTATCTACCCCATTGGATAAAAGCTTTTATAAACAACTTGTTGGCATGTGCCATATTGAGTCCAGCGAGGACCTCAATGATGTCAAAATCTTAAAACATTTGTTCAAGAAGGCTGATGAAAAACTCCTGGAATACGAACCAGACAAAATGGTCAGATCGTTTTTATTGGGGAATTTAAAAGTCGAGTTAGGTAAAAGTAAGTTGAGAGTTCCTGTTTTAGACTTCTTAAAACAAAATACTTTAGAGGAAATTGGGGATTGGCCCGACAAGTTTGTTGCCAATAAAACTTATGACAAGCCAACACTCTTACTTAAAGCCAAAAGGTCGAACTTCATCACTGATAAGAATTTAAAGGAAGACTTCCCCCGATATTTCACATCAGTTCGTTTTGAAGAATTCGATACAGGACATTGGCTCATATCGGAAGAGCCAACAATCTTTGTACACACAGTAGAAAACTTTCTTGCAGAACTGCAGATTAAACCTTAGACAGTTATAAATTAGGTAAATATTACAGAGACGTTCTAATCATAAATCATACTCGGATATTATGGTACTAAAGCAAGTAGTCCAATTATTTAAGACGGCGTGGAAGAGCACATTTTACCCTGCGCGATGTTGGTAGGAAAAACTATAAAAGGAACACAAATTTCCTGGTTTATAAGATTGTGAATAATAACAACGCGTGAAAACAACCAACGGAAATGTCAGAATACGCAAGCGGGGGTGGGGGAGAAGACTTATCCTTGCCTAAAGCAACAGTACAAAAAATATTGTCCGAAATATTACCAAAAGACATTGCTGTGAGCAAAGAAGCTAGAGAAGCTATAACGGAATGTAGTATCGAGTTTATTATGATTCTATCGACTCAGCTGAATGACATTGCTGAAAAAGAAGCCAAAAAAACGATAGCCAGTGATCATGTTGTCAAAGCATTAGAGGAATTGGGATTTCACAGCTATCTTGATGTGATACATAAAATACTAGAAGAGCACAAAGAACTACTCAAGGGTAAAGAAAAAAAGAATAACAAGTTCCAAAATTCAGGTTTCACTGAAGAAGAACTATTAAGACAGCAAGAAGAATTGTTCAAAAAGTCAAGGGACAGGCTTCAAAACAATCATGGAAGCACATCTTCTGATGTCAAAACCGAAGTAAAAAATGAATTTTCATAATATGGCTTTAGGTGACGCTCTGATGCTTAATGTCTTATGTAACGAAGGTACTGGTACAGTCAAATGATTCAACTCTTATTTATACAGTTTTCCACTGATAGTGGTTTCCCCTATGTACATTATTAAATTCAATGAAACTATTACAGTGGTAAAATTATTATTTTTATTAGACTATTGTACATATATCACAACTTCCTCCGTGACATTATCTCAGCACAGACTGAAATTGCTGTCAAACTAACCCACTGGTTGTCAACCTCTAAATTCTTTTGAAAGCTCTCACCACCTTTTGTGGGTAACTCTGAATCAAGAAAATTAACCAAAAGGAACAAGGTATAATATCACTATAGCATTCACTAAAATTAACGGGAAACGCAGAACCGTTCTGGTAGCACCTATTAAATTTATTAATCTTGACTTGACAGATGATCCACCATTGTTGCCGAATTGGTTAAATTGATTTGATGATTGTTCACCAGAGGACCCCAAGCCAAGTCTATTCAAAAATCTATCTTCACTTAAAACTGCTATAGCATTCACCAATAGAAGGGTCACGTAAAGAATGTTTCCAAACCCAAACATAAATAATGCCATCTTTAATGAAAAAGTACTTGTTCGATAATGTTTTTTTACGTCGCGAGTTCCTAAATTTGTTTACCTCACTAAGGTACCATAATGGAGACGATAAAAAATAAACAGCATGTACAAAACCATGCTCGGGGCAGGAAGAAGGACTCTGTTGAGCAATTCATAACTTCACCTCAGGTATTCTTGGATAACAGTTTATCTCAACTAAGGTACATGATCCTTATAGAGGGACTTTCAATACCGCCTGGGTATGATCTGTGCCCTTATAGACAAAATGTATGGTCAATATTATGTAGAGTTCCTGTGTTCCCTACAAGAGATTATTTGGCTTTGGTTTCCAAAGCATCTGCCAATTTGAGTGAGGAAGTACTACAAAAAATAACTAATGATACATTCAGAACATTGATGCAAGACAAGAATTTCCATCTGAAAGTTTCAGAATCTTCTTTAATAAGGATTTTATCAGCAATAGCCATAACCTCTAACAACTCGAGTTCTGGTTACGTCCAGGGATTAAATGTTTTATTGGCTCCAATTGCATATACTTGTCAAAAATCTGAACCACAGGCTTTCGCCATTTTGCATCACCTAATTACAAAGCAGATCCCTTTGTACGTTACTCTGAACCTCGAAGGGGTACATACGGGGTTGCATCTTGTTGATACAGTTTTGAAAATCATTGATCCAGCTTTAAGTGAGTACTTAGACTCGAAATTCCTCAAGCCTGAAATCTATGCTTTCCCATCAGTCCTCACCTTAAGTGCATGCACTCCACCACTATCTTCAGTATTGAAACTTTGGGACTTCCTTTTTGCCCATGGGCTCCATATGAATATACTTTTTATTGTGGCACAATTGATCAATATCAGATCAAAGCTCTTGTCATCCCCACAACCAATGGAGCTTCTAAGGAAATTTCCACCCATTGAAGAAAATGAAATCATCAAGCTTGGCTTGAGTTTTATTCCTGAACTACCCAAGAAGCTATATGGTTTAATTGCAAGACATGGATATGATTCAAGAGTTCCACAAGAGTTGAAAGAGTTTTGTGCTGAGAATAAGCTTTGAATCTGTTCATTTTCTAACCTAAATTATTTAGAGAATAAAATCGTTTTGTGGAAATCATCGGCATCATAAAAGGAACAGATTACAGTTCTATCGTTGTAAACTCTTCCTGCTAATCCCATTATAGCCTTGAATGCTGTTTTTTCATCAGCGAACTCGAGAAATATTCTTCCCAATCCAGGAGCAGAAAATTGAGTTAAACCAGGAGTGAAATCATTAGCTGGTCTAGGGATTTTAATTCTCAACACTTCTCCGAACTGTTTGACTTCTTCAGATATGTCTTCATAGATAAAATCATAGTTTTCATCGTCAATCAAATCTTTGGCTGTCACAGCATTTATAATTTGTATAACTCTCAGTTTCTTATCGTCTCTGACAACTGATAAGTTCTTATCTGGCGGGTTTGAAAATTCAGTGGTAGATATAAGTTGATTCTTGGCAAAACTTTGAAGAGACCCAATAGTGCTAGGCTCTTCCTGGATACTTGTTTGTCCTGGATTCAAGCAAACAAAATAACCTTTCTTCAATATAGAAGAGTTGTTTAAAGAAGTGTCAATTGCTGAACTGACTTCTGGTATTGCTACTTCGGGTCTTTGTGATGTTATTTTATAGTTGACAAACGCAATTCCAAGTGCCTCCTTGCTGTATTTATCTTTCAAAACCTGGAAATCTTGAACTTGTAGCCCCTTTTCTATCTCACTCTTCACCTGGTGGTCCTCGTATTCATTGTTGTAATAGAATGCAACTTTATAAGCAGAATCAACTGGTGAAGCACTCGGATCAATAGAATCTGAGTAATACCCTTGAGCAATATATTCATTTGGTCTTGATATAACAAGTTGAACTTCACTGCCGTCTATATTCAAAGATTTGTCATTTAATGTGAGAGATACCGTAGCGCAGAAGCTCTTGTTGAATACTAAAACCAAACTGTGGTTATCTTTTGTCCTTCTTTTTGACTCAATGTTATCTTCTTGAACATCTGGTATATCGAGCTGGTTTAAGTACTTGTTTATGGCCGCCACCACTTTCAAATAATCGATTTGGTCAAAATCAATCCCGCTTATTATAAGTGTTTTGGCAACCACAGAATCAATTGGGTCGATTTTTGACGTATCGACCAATAAATCTTTACCATCAAACGTTCCATCTTTCACTATACCCTCAAGTTTAGTGAAATCAACCGGTCTCGGATATCCAGGTAAGGGAAACAACCCAGATAATTTTGCCCTTTGGGATGATACGTTTTCAAACCCGGCAGGTTTCTTTCCCCATTTAGAATCAATACCATTTATATCATTCAAACTCTTCTGTCCCTCCATATTCTTGAGTTTCTCTCTTAATGTTTCTAGTTGCTTTTTAATCTCTTCTGGTGAAAGTTGAATTGGAGTTTGTACTTCTTGACTCGATTGATAATCAGCAGAAGGATAATAAGAATCGCTGTTACTTGGTCTATACCTGTCATGTTTACCTGAATTATTTCTTGGGCCCAATGGTATTTGGTTGCCTCCAGTGCTAGCTCGACCATTTCCTGGCCCTTTCCCTCTAATATTCTGGTTCCCTTGATTTCTTCTTCTGTTATTATATTTGTCTTGTTGATAATTCCTGTCTTGAGGGTAATTCCTATCTTGTGGATAACTTCTATCCTGTTGATAATTCCTATCCTGCTGATAATTCCTATCCTGTTGGTAATTTCTATCCTGCTGGTAACTCCTATCTTGTTGGTAATTCCTATCTCCGTAATAATTGCTTCGACCATCATTTTGATTATCGTTGTTTATACCTCTTGCTCCGTAGTCATAGGGTCTCTTCCTACTCGGTTTATCGCTTGTGTTATCTTGAGCAGAATCGACTCTTTCTCTCCCTTGGCCTTTATATGCCGCATAACTATCCTGATTTCTTCCTCTCCTTCCATCATTATATGGGTTTTGGGAACCATATCCTATAATATATGTTAGTATTTATAAGGCATCATAATTACAGCGCTGTTATTGTACATACCTGAACTACTCATCGAAACACTATACAATTAAAAAATGCGATGCGACTTATTTTACTTTTGTATTGAAGAGTAGAGAATCTCATATAAGGTCTAGCCATATTTACATTATGAAATAGCCTCAAAGCTCATCGTGCTTGATATCTGAATCCTTGGTTTCTGAGTCTACAGCTGGAATTTCTTGATCATTCGATTCTCCTTCCTGGCTATTGTCTTCTACGGGTTGTGATTCCTCTGAACCCTTCTCCTCTTCGATCTTTGCCTTTTCTTGCTTTAACTTTTCTCTTGTTTCCTTTTGGTTTCTTCTTTCAATCAATTTGCTTAACTTGTTGTTGAATAAATTAACCCGCTCCTTGTGGGATTCGTCAAGTAAAAGGATATCGGCAAGCATTTGAACAATACTGTCTGAAATAGTGTCAAACTTTTCGAACAAGTCTCTCTTCAGAAGCTTACTGAAATGCTTTTCATTCAATTGGGTGATCTCTCCGAGATCAGTCAATAAATCCTTATAAGTACCCAATGTTTTGTCTAAACTCAAAATCTTGTCATCCCCTTTGTTCATCAATTGAATCTTAATACGATCATTTTCCTTGTCAAAGTCAAATCCCTCGTTATCGTACTTTTGTCTAACCTCACTGATCTCACTGCCAAATTCTAACATCTTAGTTTGAATTTTCATCATAATTGAGGTTCCATCTTCGTAAAGTTTGGTCAAGCCATCCAACGAAAGATCTGTGGTGGAAATTTTAAGAATGGTGTCTATTTCTGCATTCCTGATCTTTGTTTGCTTGATTTTTTCTTCAAACTCTGAAAGTTTTGAATCATCGCTGTCGAACTCGAGCCACTCTATTGTGTCACTGACAAACTGTCTAAGGTTATCGACAGAAATTTCATCTTTAATCTTTTCCTCGTTCTCATCCACAGTATTACGTAAGGCATAACAAGCTGCTTCAAGTTGGTTTCTGGTGTTGTCGAGTTGGGCCTTCAACTGATCTTGTGATTCCAAATATTGGAATTTATTGTTGACTCTTTCTTTCAATGGCTTCGACATTGGCTTAAGGGATGGATAATTTGGTCTTGGAAGACTGATTGAAACCGGTCTTAATACCTTCTTTGATTGTCTAGGCTTAGATGCATCAGTGTCATTGGTTGAGTTGTTTAATGGTTCACCATTTTCATCTGCTGTTGCTTCTTCTTCGGCATCTTCAGCCTCATTCTCAACTTCTTGATCCTTATTGAGGAGCTTCTTGAAGAATCCGTCCTTTCCTTCTTTAACACATTCAGCCTCAATCTTTTTAAGACTGAACACTTTGTTGGAATCGATTACAAAAGTTCCGAATATCTTCTTGCTGTACGATTCATCATTATTGCAAGTAAGACTGGTAAGCTTTTCATTGATGTTTTCGATTTCGTAGCCTTTGAAGTATCTACCATCCTCATACAATTGAATTGAAAGGTCATCCCTGACTTCTCCAAGTTCGATTTTCTTGGTAGCGTCTATGGTATCAGTTTTTTGGAATACCGAAATTTCTTCACCGTTGACATTTATCTCGTAATTATGATATATTTTATCGATCAAAACAAAGTCTCTATTGTTGCCTAGTTGGGTCTTTTGTTTGAAAGCCTTTACAGTTGTACCTACAGCACAACTTTCATCAGCATTCACAGTTTTTGCAATCTTTTCGTCACTCAATAAAGTTGATAAATGCTTCTGAACGAAAGGCACTCTAGAAGATCCACCTGCTAATATAACTGCATCAACCTGACCTATAGAGATCCCGGTTCCGTGTAAGGCATCAGTGATTGGTTTGGTGACTCTGTACATATTGTCAATATTGATATCTTCGAATTCCTCTCTTTTGATGGTAGCCTTGAAATCCTTATCATCTAAAATTGATTCGATGCTGACATGATAGTCACTATTTGCTGATAAAATTATCTTTGCCTTTTCTGCACCTTCAAATAAACGAGCAGCAGCCTTAGGGGGCAATTCAACATATTCATCAATGCCAAAAGATGAAGCCAACTTTTCTACCAAAAGATTGTACACGCTTTGTGTTAAAGCCTGACCACCAAAGGAAGTGTCGTATCCAACATTTATCAATTCCAATACGGTAGTCAAATTCGATAAAGGTGTAATTGAAAAAAGAGTAGCAGTGGTTGATCCTGCACCCATGTCATAGATCATGTTGTATCTTTTCTTTCCATCATAGTCTTTCTGGTCAAATTTGAAATTTGAAATGTAATTGACTGCAACGGCAGTACCTTCATCAACTAAACCTAATATGTTCTTAAACCCTGCTATTTCCAACGAATCGATATAAGCTTGTCTTTGCTCTTGGGTGATGAACGGTGATACAGAAATGGCAACATCATCCACAATTGGTTTAGCAGTGTGGTGGTCATCGAGATATTTGAGAGCTCTACTTCTCAATTCCTTCAACGTCATGGCAAAGATTTCTTCAACGGTAAAGGCGAATGTTTGGTTGGTCAATCCCAAATCAAACTTGATGGCATTAGCTCTACTGTCGTCTTCTATAACTTTCAATCCAAAATGTGTTGATAAATAGTCAGTTACCTCTGGATCTTGAAAACTCTTTCCCAATAAAGATTTGATTCCTCCAATACAGTAATGGGGGAATCTCGTACACAACGACAGAGCGGCTGAACCGTAGATTCTATCAATGTCATCATTATTGTTTGGCCTGATGGAAATAGCCGATAAATCTTTTCTCCTGGCTTCTTCTGTTAAAAGGATCTCGAATTGAACTCCAGGCGCCAACATTACAGCTTTAGTGAACTGTTGCCCATAATCAATGCCTAATATGGCAGCCAAGGACATAGCCATCAAATAAAACACGACAATTAACCTCATGACTTGTTTGATATCTTTTAGTGTCAAGCTTGGTTTTAATGCTACGGTTAATAATAAATTAAGAAAATAGTTTGGGTTGACTTGTCTTTTTCAGTGAGTTTTTCTTTAAACTTCTGGTGAAAGTTTTCGGGTGCGGCCCCACCTATTGCAATTTAACAGTAATCATTCTGGTTAAGAAATCACGTAAATCTAGTGGAAGGGGTCTAGCTAGTACTGTCATCTTAAAGAACTGGTATGAAAGTTGGATTGGAAAATATTTGTAAATCCATTAAATTATTTCATTTTTGGGGTGTAGGGTGATGTTTTTGCAGCAAAAACAGGGAAAAACGTGAAATTTGCAACAACATAACAAACGTGCTCTAGTGGAATGCAATTTGTAAATATCAAAACCAGAAATCTGAAAAACCTCTGTCAGTGATTAACCTTGGGTTGTGGTTAATACTATTGATTTTGCTATGTTTCATAGAAATACCTGGGAGTTCCTCCATGTGGGTTTAATGCCTCCGCGGGCGTACTTTCCCAAATATTACAGCTTACAGTGACCCACGCCCATGCAAATTTCTACAGTACAACAATCAAGATGTAAACTACTTATCGATCTAAATCAAAGTCGAAACTTATTATTGAAATAGTTTCTACTAGCTACTTCTACGTTGATGGAAAATCCGTTCCTCGGAAAAATTTTCCCAGTCTCTTCTCAAAATATTATATAAAGAACCTTTTTTTCTCTTTTTTTTTACCTGGGTATTCAGTTCCCCCATTGAACGTTTCTGCCTTACAGAGTTACCGAAAAAAGGAACGTATAGTATCATGTCTGACGACGTCGAAGCCACCAAAATGTACATCTCGTACAACAATGTTCATCAGTTATGTCAAGAAAGTGCTGATAAGATTAAGCAGTTCAAGCCAGATTTGATCATCGCAATTGGTGGTGGTGGGTTCATTCCAGCACGTATGTTGAGAACCTTTTTGAAGGAACCAGGTCAGCCAAATATTAGAATCATGGCCATCATCTTGTCTTTGTACGAAGATATTGAAACCTATGGTGACTCTGCAGAAAAACCAGGTACTACCGTCGTGAGAACTCAATGGATCGACTATGCCCAATCTAAGATTGACTTGGTTGGCAAGAATGTTTTAATTATTGATGAAGTCGATGACACTAGAACCACCTTGCACTACGCCGTTTCTGAATTAAAGAAGGACGTTGTTAAACAGGCCGCTGCTAAAGGTGCAAAGCCAGAAGATACTAAATTTGGTGTCTTTGTCTTGCACGACAAGCAAAAACCTAAGAAGGCTGATTTACCAGCAGAAATCATGGACACTGGTAACTACTTTGCTGCTAGATCTGTACCTGATTACTGGATTGCTTATCCATGGGAAAGTACTGACATCGTTTACCATACCAAGAGGGCTATTGAGCAAGATAACGATGTTTTCATTGCCTCTACCACTGAGTGAGCTTGGATAATTAATTTATATTTGTACCATTACTTAACCTAATCAATCTCTATATAATCGGGACTCCTCGAGTGATTCTTTAGAGGGGTATGTGCTGAATTCTTTTCTTTCCTCTTCTTACTTTGTCTTAAGGATTGTCCTTGTCCACCGAAGGATTTCTCTTTATCATCAGACCCTTCTTGAATTTCTTCCTGTGTAGGCAAGATTACAGGGAATCCAAAGAATAGCTTATTATTTGGAATGGGGAATGGTGCCGGGGTACTATTAACATCTAAATCTTCAACATTGATCTCTTTCTCTTTGCTTTCCTCAACAGCTTTTCCTGATAACTTTTGCCCTGATCCATGAAAGCTGTTACTACTTGCCTCCGCTGCCAATTTTGCATAGTTTAGGGATTTTGCCATAGTAGCAGATCCAACCCCTTTATTTACACTTGCAGGTGTTATTGGTTTTGTAGAAGGGGCTTGAACTTTTGGTTTATATTCTGGCTCTTCGTACCCCACTGGCGGAGCAAAATCTGTTTCAAGATCTGTTTCAACCACGCAGATCCCTTGCTTACCTGATTCAGGCTTAGCTTCCAATATCTTTATACCAAAGATAGTATCATTATAGTTTATTTCTATCACGTCATCAACAGTTAAAGTTGAAAACTTTCTTAAAACATTCTCTAGAACTGCCTTAGGGTCCGATATTTCAAGGAAATCTACTGATTGTGGTTCTATCTTCACAAATTTACCTAAAGGTAAGTCACAATTGGAAATTTGAATCAATTGGCCTGGCAGCAAATCAAGGGTATTCATCATCCATTGAGGTATATATACTCTCCCTTCTTCAGCAATAAATTCCAAAACACCACTGTGTGTCTTTTTCTGGTTAGTCTCATTAAGTAATTCAAAAAGCATTGGATACCTTATATGTAACATTGTTAATTTATTTAAAGCAGATGATGGGAGGAAGATCTTACCTCCATAATTAGCGTCATCTTTTCTAATATTATCAGGCATCATTGTTATGGGGTAACATCTGAAATAGTCTTCAAACTTGTTATTCATAGGAGCGAAGGATGAACCTCCAAACATTCCAGAACCAAAACCTGAAAACATTTTGGGTGATGTTTAATTATATGTAGAAATAAATTATGCGTAGATATAAATTGCCATCAATTTTTATAGATCAATTCGCACTCCATTCTCCATAAAGAAGATATTCTATATATGACTATAATTATTTTTGGGCACGAATTTTGTTGAAGGTTTCGAAGACCTTGTTGATAGTGTCCTTTTGATCTTCGCCAAATCTGCTGACAATTTCTTGGTATGCTTGAGGTTTTTGTTGTTGCAAAAGTTGCATTTTGGTGACAAATACCTCGTAAACATTAACGTTATCGATAGGAGTTTGCTTCATAGCCTCTAATTCTGCCTCGGCGTCGTACTCGTCGGCTAAGTATTCTCCATTGTAGTCACCTTCATCATCTTCGTCTTCATTTATAAATTGCCTCACCCCATAGTCCTTAGATTGGATTTCTTGTCTGGTTTTGATGGCATGCGGTAATACTTCAAGATTTGATACCAATAAATCAGTGAGTTCCCCAACCAAATCCAGATCTTGGATCAATGCCATGTCACCGTCACAAAGGAGTCCAACAGAACACAAAATTTGTAACTTACATCCATAGACACTTTGAAAGTCGTCAGAGTATTTGATCCATAACTTGAAGAATTCAGGAGTAAATCCTTTACCGTTCAAAAACTGAAGAGTAGTAACAGGGTCAACATAACTTGTGGTGAAGAATATTCTCACAATAGATAATTGATGTAACATATAACCATCAAAGGCGTCTTGTGCAGTTAAACTCTCAAAAATGGCATAAATCTCTGGTAAAAAGGTGGTTAAGAATGGTTTAAATCTATCATTCAAAGCAAGAATTATCAACTCTAACAATTCAAATGCGGAGTGTGCAAACATTGGCTCGACCAATTCGCTACGTAAAACACCAAAACAGATTGTTATCAAAGACTGTACATGTTTGTTCTCGATAGTAATATCGGAAGGAGTGAAACCGTAATATATGATGGATTCAAAGAACGGAGTATAGCTATCGAAAAATTCATAAGCGTAGGTATCGAATGATGCAACACAAACATCATAGAGTTCCCATATTGAAGGAGAAACGGTTTGAGTGTTGAAAATTAAACTCTCCAAGATTTCAAGTACTTCTGGTAAGAAAGTCACTTGGGCATTGTCAATAACAAACACTACCAGATCCCTCAAAACATTTTCCAAATTAGAAGCGACCGATGCAGATGCAGACATGGCTACCACCAATGTTGTGATGGTCTTTAAGATACCACTTGCTTGGTATTCCTTTTCAATATCCACATTAGCGCTGTCGCCACCAGATTGGATTTCCAACAATTCATTGGCAGTACGTAAGAACTGTTCAGATAATTTGGCAGATAATTCTTGAGCATATGGTTCAAGACTTGAGGCAAATTTGTCAACAAACGATTCCATAACACTAGTCAATGTATCACTTTCGAATGTTTTTGTCATATCAATCAAGACACTCATCAATTGAGGAACCTGTGGTGCAATATGATCGGCAACCGCGTCGTTATCAACCAAGGTACGCAAAGCGTCAACCGCAGTTAAACGAATAGGAAGTTGGCCTTCTATTTGGAAACAATTGATAACGCCAGTGAAGATACTTTGTAAAATATTTGTATCTTTGTAAGAATAAATGAACATAGCCAAAGTGTCACAAGCTCTTGCTGTTAAGTATGGGCTCTTCGACACAGTCTCTTCGGACAATTCAGGATATACATAGGCATAAATCAACTGATCAATTTGGCCATGCAATGGGGAATTCTTTTTATCTAGTTTGTAAGATATAGTGGCTAAAATACGGAGGGCCCCTTCAACTTCCTTAGCAATAGCAGGGTCTTCACGATTCTTTGATCTTCTATCGAAAACGTCATTTATGACCCCAAGGATCAACTGGGCAGTTTCATTAAATTTCTTGGATGATAACCTGTATATGAAACTTATAGAAGCCACATCAGAAGTGTTACTTTCTCTATTAATATCAAAAAACCTTCTAACATATTCTTCTGGGTCATCTTCATACAATTCAACCGTTTCATCAGTGGCATTCAAGGTCGGTAAGATAACATGCTTGACAATAGCTTCCATTTCTCCACTTATTAAAGTCCAGGCTTCATTTTCAATTAATTGTTCCAAGAATGAAATCATATGGTACAAAGAACCTTCTGATAACCAAATTCTCTTAGAAGACCAGCTTTCGATAATATTCCAGTAAACTTTCAAAATCTCTGGAACAAAGGTAGAAAGAAAGAATTTAGCAAACTGATTGTTAGCCTTATCTCTGGTACTGAATCCTCCACCATGACGGCTCAATAACCTTTGAAGGTTTCCGAAGCACCATTTGACTGCTTTGACTCTTGGATTTAACGCTCTCTCTTCAAAGTTATCCTCTTTCATGACTGAATCTGGTAACGGCTTGTTAATTAACAAGATTTGAAATTTACACCATTTTCCAAGGTTATTTTGGTCTTGGATATAAGTTGGTAAGACTGAAAAAGTACTGAATTTGAAAATCTTAACCACCAAGTATAATAATTCATCACTAACCGCTGAGTCGTTGTTTAACAAATTCTCAGTCAAGGTCTCGAGAGTTGGGAACAATTCGTTTGCAATTTCGTTCAAAATAGGATTTGAAGAATCAAGGTTTGACCATCTGTAGGCTCTTGTGTACTGGTATAAACAAATCAAACCGGCGTTTATTTGATCCACGTCCCCTGATTCCAATAATGTCTTGATATTTCCTGTAAGATCTTCCCATTTTTCACTGTTGACTATACTATGTACAGCAACAGCTAATTGTGATCTGAGCTTACTATTTTTTATGGTCTTCACCAATGTCTCGATTAATTTGGTCTTGATTACCGGTTTTTCATTTGCACTTATGGCAATGCTGGCGTACTTTTCATCGTTGAGAACCCAATAGTTGTTAATTCTATTCTTGAATAAGATGGACGCACTGATTTGAACTCCTAATGAGACTTGAGGTTCAGAGCATAGGTCAAGCAAGTAAGCAGTGAACCCCGGTTGTTGTTCAAAGAGCCTCAACTGGTTCTCACTTTCCTTACGTAATTGGTAATTACTAGCATCTAAGGTCCCAGCCAAAGCCTTGAGTAAAGTATCTTTGTCCATTCTGTTGCTTGTATAATAGAAAAAAATTTTTGAGAAAAAGCGACTGCGAGAGCCTACATTTAGTTTAGCTACATTGTATTATAAGTTTGTTACAATAGAGACGTGGACCAGTATTGGTATTTGATACACCAACGTAGACTTTTTTAAGTTGACCGGTTCAATTAGTTTTATAATTCATAGTTTAATTACAGTCATAGTTACGAGTAACTGCAATTGCATAAAGAAGGCCTTGCTATGAAATGAGACAAATTTCTTGGGCTTCTTGGGCAGATTATCGTATCCACATCCTGCCCAGTAGCTACTAATAATCCATTCGTATTCTAAAGGCCAATGATCCATTGCTATAATATTCAGGTTAAAAGGCATCGTATCTACTATGTGCCTTGACCACTTTTCTCACAAAAAAAAATTGGAACAGAGAAGACTTTGATCTACCATGGCTCCGACAGAGATAAAAGGGTACAAGATATTACCTCTAAAGTTATCAGGTAGTGATGCTTTGCACCACATATTTTTCAAGAAGCATGAAGCTCAATCAGGGAACGGTGAAGATACCAGATCCATATTTTTCTGTAATCTTCCAGCTGCAACTAATGCTAAAGTGCTAAAGAAGTTTTTTCAAGAAGTTGCCATAGGTGCAACAATGGAATCATATACTCCTAGTTATCTAACTGATTCCATAGAAGATACCTTTCTAGATTTATCTAAGCTTTCCTCAGATCTTGAAATACAATCAGACATAAACCCTGACAGCTCCAAATTACCAAAGAATTGTGGCATTGTAACCTTCATAGATAAAGCAGCTTACCAGCTAGCTATAGGTAAGTTGAAGCAAAGAATTGTGGAAGGGAAGCCAGTTCCTTGGCTGTTTGAAAAATCAAATTTCGGTTCCAAGTATTTCCTTGACAGATATCACTCAAAGGTGCTTGATGTTTCAACTTTGTCATCTCAAGTCAGTCAAGCATTAACAGATTTTGATAGAGCAGAGCAGGAGTCGATAGACAACTTCAAGAACCAAAGGGAGTTGGTAGATGAAGATGGGTTTACTTTGGTTGTTGGGTCACAAAGAAAGACCAAGGCAGGAATTTTAGGACAACAGAAACAGGCATCTATTAAGGCTCAATCCGAGCAAGCACAATCTAGAATGAAGAAGAAGGAAAAGGAGGACTTCTATAGGTTCCAGTTAAGAGAACGTAAGAAAGAAGAGATGAATGAGTTATTACGCAAATTTAAAGCTGACCAAGAAAAGGTCAAATCCATGAGAGATAAAAAGAGGTTCAGACCTTACTGATGTTTCTCTCTCTTGTGTATTTAGTATCTTTACCACTGCATTTGTAAACAATAGTATAGACATTAGAGATGTGTAACTAAATGTGCGACTATTCAACTTCATAGAATGGTGAATTTGACAAAAGAAGATCAAAACAAATTTGCCCAAGATGTTTACCAGAAGTATCTCAATGGATCATATGATAACGTCAATTTCGATATTTTATCGACCATTCGTTATGATCCTAACCTCTCTGATAAAGAACCCACACTGGTAAGTGAAATATCTCAAGATAATTTTTTCCTTTTGTTTGATCACCTCCAAAGACTACAGTTCACTATTGATTACTTCGCCAAAGATAAAGACCATTGTGTACGGGTTGACGATAAATTAGTTTTACTGAAGCTCGTCGAAGCAATAACAATAAGTGGAGTTCCAATTGACAGACCCTTGAGAATAAGGCTTTTGAGTTCTTTAGAAGGTGTCTTCAAAATAGAGCTCTATGACACCATTGAGAGACCTGATCTAATGGTGGGATTAAAAGGAGATGAAATACTGGATAGTGATGTCTGGGATATCTATATTGACACAAATCCATTGTCTGTTTCACCTTTCACATCATTCAAGACCACCCACAGACCTCATTATAATGAAACAAGAAATAGGTGTTTGCCGGGCGATCGTGTGGGAAAGGAAGAAGTAGTATTTGGTAACCTACAAGGATTGTTAATGGAAGGCTCTTTTACGAATGTTTATGTCAAGAGAGATGGAGAATGGCTTACCCCGAAACTAACTTCTGGCTGCTTATGCGGTGTAGTTAGACACTTTTTACTCGAGAACGGCCACGTTAAGCAGGCAGATATAAAACTACTGGATATAAAAGCTGGTGAGGAACTCCTATTATCCAACGGCATTATAGGTGTAGTTAGAGGTAGGGTAAAGAAAATCCTTTGAAGTTGTTCTATTCTCTACCTATCAGGTCTATTCTGTTAATTGTTTAATCTCCACATCGGTATAACCCAAAATGAAGAGAATATCAGCTAAAGATTTGGTGTTCAATCTTGAAGGTGCAACTTCTTGCACCTTAGGTTTAGCATTCCAGGCAACACCAAAACCAGCAACCTCCATCATTTTCAAATCATTGGCCCCGTCCCCGACTGCAACTGCATCCTTTGGGTCAATGCTATGTTTTTGGGCGATTTCAAGTAAAAGCTGGGCTTTTTTCTCAGCATTGACAGGTTCACTTGATACAGTTCCATCCAAGATATTACTTTCATCAATACCCAACACATTTGCAAAAGCATAGTCCAAACCTAGAACGGTTTTTACGTATTCCGCTAACTGGAGGAATCCTCCTGAACAAACTCCCATTACACAACCGGTCTTTTTCAATGCTTTACACAATTCTATAGCACCATTGGTGATTTTTATTTTGTGCTTCAATTCTTCCCAAATAGTAGTTGAATCAATACCCTTTAAGAGTAATACCCTTTGCTTCAACGATTCAGTGAAGTCAATTTCACCGTTCATAGCTCTTTCAGTGATTCTTGCAACCTCTGGTTCAATATTAGCATATGCAGCGATCAATTCGATTACTTCTTGGTAAATTAATGTTGAATCCATGTCAAATATGAATAATTTCTTATTCTTTCTATTACTAGTAGCTTGAAATATAACATCGTATTCATCTCCCTTCTTGAAGTTGTCTCTTAAGAAGTTATAGGCGTCTGTTGGACTCGTGGTGTTCGTGAAAAAATCAATCGCTCTCGGGGAAAGCACCAGTTTCACTAGCTCTAAATTAAGCAGTTGGCTAAGTTTGTCTTCAATTTCTTTGATAGTATCATCGTCCAAAGTTTCACCATGGGCGATGATAGTGAAAACGTGGGAATACTGACTCATTGTTTTATATCTTCAAAATTTACTTACTGCGAGCATCTGAAAACTACTTTTATTGATTTTGAAGATCAGCCGTTCAACCCAGCTTACAAAGAAGTGGAAAAAATATACGTGTTCCGAGATTTTTTCTTGCCAGGTGAAGATTCCAGTGTTATTGTTTGCCTTGTTTCAATCTTGGCTTGAAATTGGACTTTTAAATTAACGGCCGCCAGCTGATAATATTACTAATCTAGGTTGACTATATAAGCTCGCACGGTGCATCATGTTAATTAAAGAACTACCCTGCACTATCATGATTGCAAAGAGGCTTTTTTCGACCACACCTCATGTTTCGTCTAATAGGCCCTTAGGAGACACAAATCTATTCAAATCAATTACTGTTGGTAACAATGTTTTGAGACACCGGGTAGCCCATTTACCACTAACTAGAATCAGATCGGATAACCAAGTGCCTTCAGATTTGATGTTAGAGTATTATAACGATAGGTCCAAAGCTCCGGGTACTTTAATTACAGCTGAAGCTACCTTTATAAGTGAGAATTCGGGTGCAATGTTACCTGGTATCTGGAGTGAACAACAGGTCAAAGCTTGGAAAAAAATCACCGACGTTATTCATGCCAATGGCTCTTTTGTGTCGTGTCAACTTTTGACCACTGGTAGAACCGCAGACCCTGAATATTTGAAATCACACGGTATAAAGTATTCTTCTGCATCTGCTATTTACCCCAGCAAAAATGCCGAAGAATTGGCTAAAAAGGCTGGATGGGAATTACAAGAAATGACAGAAGAAGAAATTAAAGATATGATATTCAAAGACTATACAATTGCCGCCAAGAACGCTATTGCAGCTGGTTTTGACTATGTAGAGCTCCATCATTCAAATGGCTACTTATTAGAGCAATTCATTTATCCCTCCAGTAATAAAAGGACCGATAGTTACGGTGGATCGATAGAAAATAGAAGCAGGTTATTGTTTGAAATTATTGACCACTTATTCACTTTTATAGATCCTAAAAAAATTGGTATCAAAATTATTCCAGTTATTGAAGACCAAGGTTTACTAGGTTTAAAGGAAGATATTCACCCAATTGTTCAGATTGGATATGTTTTAAGTGAACTCCAAAGGAGAGCTAATGACGGGAAGGAGATCGCATTTGTTACACTTAATGAGCCTCGTTTAGATATCATAGAAGCAAACCCAGAGTTATCAAGCATGGACTGGGTTAGAAGTATCTGGAAAGGTGTTTTGATCGTGGGGGGTAATTTTGGTTTTGAAAGTGGCGAGTATAAACGGGTCGTTGAAGCTGTCAGTGCAGATGAGAGAACAATGTGCTCGTTTGGAAGACACTTTGCAGCCAATCCTGACCTAGTTGAAAGGTTGAGAGATGGCAAAGAATTGAACAAATATGATAGAAGCACTTTCTACGGTGGAAATAACTGGGGTTATAATACTTATACTAGATACGGAGAAACTGCCTCTTTTGAAGAGAAAGTCGAAAGAGCTAAGGCACCAAAAGCTTTAGCTTGATGTTGGTATATTGAATTACTACTAATAAATAGATAATAAAAGTTCAGCTATTTAATCCTTATTTTCTATGTCATAGCCCAACCTCAAATCATATTCACTCAAACCAATAGTACCACCTAATTTTTCAAAATTTGCTAAGTAATTCTGGTACTTCCTATCGGCCATTTTGTTCATTTCAGTCCAATATACGTCATGCTTGTATTCAAAGTCTAACAACCCATTGAATTCCTTGTCCAATTGCTCTTGAGGAACAAAGTTTTCAAAAGGCTGGTCATAGATTGTTTTCAGTCTAGTGTAGGGATCTATGAATGGTGTTACAACCTTGAAGAAAGTATACCCAATCCAAGGAATATTTGTGAATAAGCCCCTTCCTAATCTTTCAGGGTAATGGTGTTGTAAGATATGCAAAACTTGTTTAGATGTAGAGATGGATGGGAATTTGGATGATAAGTTTAAGTGAGCAGGTGCAGCTTTAAAGTCAGTCATTAATGCCAAAGTGTCTTGACCTGGGGGCATGAAATGTATGATACGTTCCAACATAAAGACCAAATGTTGTACTTGTCTAATAGATGCATTGGTATTTTGGTAACCATTTCTTAAGTATAAACATGGTCTATTGTCGTTATCATAACCAATCATTAAGTTCTTTCCGGTAAAATTTTCTGGCTCAACTAATTCTTGGGTAATGAATTTCTTGGGTTCTGTTACTCCTGGGATATTTATCACGCCGAAAGTACGTCTCCAGACAATGGTTTCTTCTATCCTTTTGATGGCAGCATCAACTTTCCATTTTGTGGCTCTTAAATACCTAAGGAAACATTCCTTTGTTAACCAAGCCTTCTCTTCTGGTAATATAGAGTGCTTTGGAGAGTTCACATGGTCGCTGGTAGGAATTTCATTAGTAATATAGTCTTTGAAATGCGATAAAACTTGCTGGTATTTTTCTTCTTCATCTTCTTGCAAATCGAATTCCGGTTCTTTGATAGGTTTAGCAGGTGTATTAAAAGGCGTATAACATTTGATGAAATCTTTTTTGCCAGACGTGGTAACACTCGAAGCCGGTGTTCCCTTCGACTTTAGAGAGCTTGAATCCTCGCTTACCTCCAGGTTGTCGTCGTCTTGTTTTCTTCTAAAGAAGTTCATCACCGAAGAATTATTTGAGTCGCGTTTCAAGAAATTACAACCGACCCCATATTAACTAGATGGCATATAAAATAGAACTAATTACGGAGCCAACATCAGTAGAAAGCCCTTTGAGATCTGAGGATGTCAAAAATACGATTGAACAGTATTTGGAAGGAATTGAGGAGATCTCAAGTCTTCAATCCCACCTTTTGAAAGAACTCTCAAAGAAGTCCTCCAAGCATAAGTTTATAGTGCAGACCACGAGTGTAGCATTACAAAATCTGAATGTGGATTTGTCAATAAATTCCACTTTAGGAGCTTCATGGGAACCAGAGAAAGACGGATTCATCAATGTTAAAATAGTTCCCGAAAGGCAAGAAGATGAGGAGGACAAGGAGGCTAAACATGTCACACCTAATCCCCCAATTGAGAGGAAAGATACCATTGGAGGTATTCTTGATGCGTACTCAACTTCGGAGGAGCAAAGTAATGAGCTGTATCTAGTTTCCATATTATGGATATTCGTTGGTTAATGCATTTATAATACACAAATCTATGGTACATATTAATGGGATAAGGGGAATTCAAAGCATATCCAAAATATCTTGAAGTCCTCGTAACTTCTCGTTGAAGGTAAGAAGCGTCTTAGAGCTAGATGTGACTTTTTTCAAATCATTATTCAATTCCTGTAACAAGTCATTGATGTCATCATCATTTTTTGGCTCAAATTCTACACCTTTGTGGCTTGGTGTCAAGGATTCGTTGGATGTATCATCATACTTGATTTGTAGGGACTCTTTCTTTTGTTGGATTTCCTTGAGCATCTTTTGTTCATTATCAGACACGGTTTTCCTAAACGAGTTCAAATATCCCGAATCAGCTTCTTGGAAGAGTTTTATCTTATCATAAGTCTTTTCAAGTTCACCAAGTTGCTTGAGTTCTGCCAGTAGATAGGTTTCTAGGAATAACTTTCGCCTATTAAGAACATCGTAATTAAGGATATAAGTACTTTCATCATTATGGATGTTCGTATTATGCAAACTATTTTTGGTGGGGAGTTTTGTATGGAGTAGTCTACTCCTGAATGAATTCTTCTGTTCCAGCGTCCATGTTTGTATTAAATGCTCTTGGGCAAGTTTCATTTTAGAAGTCGGAAGAGATTCGTTGTTGGAACCAAATACTTGGAACCTGTCTATCGCCTTGCTTAGGCATATGTCTAGTATTCTCATCAACTCCGTCTCAGTAACGTCGTCTAAAGGTTCCCATAATTTATTAGCCATCTTACTTGAAACATGCCTCTTTTGTGTTTCCATTTGTAATGAGTCTGGATCGAATGACTCCCATTTTCTTTTCTGTTTGTTACTTGAATCATGTTTATTGATAGTCTGCGATTCGGCCCGATCTGGTTCTGGGAGTTCATGAAGAGTTATGGTGGGTAGCTCTTTTGGAGACGTGCTTTCAGACTCCGAAGCGGAAGCTTGGGCTGGGTGGGTTTTATCTTCACCTAAAGACTCAGATGCTGCTCCAACACCAATCCTTCCGCTTATAGTGACATCAGGACTCTTACTACGTTCTTGATCTTCATTATACAGCTCTTCATTCATGATACATTGTTTTTTAAGTACATAAAATTCGGTTCGCGGTCTAAAGTGTTTTCTTGATTAAGTCCTCTGCAAACTTGGAATGAATGTGGAACTTCTCGACGGTAGTATGTAATTGTTTCGCAAAGGTCTCGAATAGGAATTCTTCTATCATAAGGATGTCATTTGGGTTGACTTTTTCTTGCTCATTATTTGTGTAACTCTTCAAAAATGAGCTGAGATCAGGCCCTTCTGTTGAATACGATAAATTATTGTCTTCGCCAGATTTGAAGATTTGTAGCAATCTGTCCATCATAATACTATTTTGGTGAGACAATGTTTCTTGGTTGGTTGCATTGTATCTCAAATATGAATCATTGAGATAGTTACAGTAGTTATTTATTTTAGAATCACTCCATGTAGCCAAATTGTATATGCTTTCTTTGTTGGCTCGATTGAGGAAATCTAGGTGATTTTTATCTGGGTTGAACTTCTTTAAATTGGTGAGCCATTCACGGTAATCTAACTTGTTGCTCAAGTAAATGAAGTGGACCTTGATAACAATTATCATAAAGCTAGCAGCTAGAATATCAGGGAAAATGTCGCTTCTTCCTTTTGTATTATACTGAAGTGGAAAGGTGAATCTCATGTTTAGTTTCGTCAACAAATTATGAAGGAGAATAAACAATTCAATACCATTAGGTAATAAAAGCGTTTCAAAAAATGTCCTTAAAAAATAAGGATAATAATAAGCTGGTGCCTTTGAATACTTTTTGATTTGTAGCTTCTTCCCTACTCGCTTGTAAGCTCCATAGAACGACTCCTCTGAGAAGTGACGCATCTGTAACGGGCTTAAGTTTTCAGCCCCAAGTTTAGAAATCAAGGTTCGAGGTATTACATGGTACGTCCTCAAAGAAGGAATTTCGTTAAGTGCTATAAGGTTGATCAAGTCTGTCAAGTATATGGGATAGTCATTCAACTGTAAAATAGAATAGTATAATACTAGAACCGTATCAAGTACTTGAGGGAGTTTTGTGTTCTGTTTTATTTGAAACCCGAAATTATCAGTGTCATCGGCTAACGTGTTGCCATGAAGATGAGACTGTAGTAATTTTATCCAGTTGGATTTCACTACTAGCTCTAATTCTTTTTCAATCCGTCCGTCTCCCGGAGAGACTTTGTTCAGCACTGCTTTAATTTGGCTTCTTAAAATAGATTGCAAGCATTTGAGAACAACCTCCTTGGCTTGACTTCCGGATAACTTCTTGATTGTCCTTTCACCGGTACGCACAGAAGATTTGTGTACCAAATTCCCTGCCTCGTTCACTTTCATTTGCAATCTTCTGGTTTGTGTAAAATCCCCATCATCGTCATTGATCTCTATGTCACCCTCTAAGACATGTCCATATTGGCAAATCTTCTGTCCATCAGATGTAGCATATAATCTCGAAGGGCAATTGTCAGTCCCGCATACAGGGCCTCGGATCCATGTCTGTGACATCGTGAGCGGTAAGAGTAGGATTTCTAACGCGCACATAAACTTCTGGCTACAAATAGGCGCGTGTCGGTAGGCGACATACATCGCAAGTGATATTCATTCAACTGCATACAGGTGGCGGGAAGTGCACAGAAGTTTAACATCATGGGTACCCATTTTATCCGACCAGGTTTCCTCCGTAGGTCTGAGCATGTAGTGTATTTAAGTCATGTTAATGGGTGAAGTCCAATGTGGTCAAAATGCAATGCGGAAGCTGCCAAAAAACGAAGGAGTGAACTCCGGACGCGGTCTAAAAAGTGCCCCAGCTTTTGACGGCAGAACATTAGACATCGGAGTTTAGATTTGTTTCATGTAGACGTATTCAACGTATGTGTAGTCGAACATGCATACTCTGTGGAGATAAGAAAAAATAACTTGGCCTCAGTTTTTCCTTCACATTTGAGCGTTGGCTAACTTAATCCCCGAGCCCGCATCCAACTCCGCAACACCCACTTTGATTATTATTAATATAAATATGAGGTGATAATTGAATTGATACAATAGAAATCAACGGTTAAAAGCGAGTGAGAGAGGAGAAATAAGTTGGGTGAGAATACGCCTCTGTTGCACTATACAATTACAAGTTATGGTAAAACGGCCAAAGTCTGTGCCCCCAATATAAACCGCTGCACTGATTCTATGCAATACTATTAATAAAAACAACTCATATAGCTGAAGTCCACCTCTCCTACATAGACCACAAATAGAATTGTTTACACCCAAGTCTTATAAGCACTGAGCTATGAACGGAATTCTTTATTGTGTTGTAGGTCGGCTCAAGGGGATAACACTGCCATTTCTTCTGAATTAGTAGCTTAAAAAGGTACAGGTATAGTTGAAGAAATCGCGCCGATCACAACTCTGGGGAAGAACTTCGGAGTTTAATGAGAAGTCAAAAATAAGCAGTTAGTAATAAGAGAGACACTACAGAACCAAGCCCGGTGTTAACCGATTATATTGGTGGCTCTATGTGGTTATACCTGTGTTAGGACTCAAGGGCAATAGAAATTCACATATTTGAATGAATCAAAGGTGTTAGTTAGCTCCTAGTTTACTTAATACATGTCAAACTTCTTGGAAGAATCCAACAAAAATGTATCTCCCAGACCAATGTCATCCATCCAATGGGGATGCTTGTAATCCCGGGAGACCTTGACACAAAGAAGACGTTAAACCTCTCTTGTGGATTTAGCGATGGGGTAAATACCGAAAATATAGTTGGGCCCATAATAGCTAATCTGTAAAACGCAATTTCCCTCTCGGTGATTAGACAATTGACAACCTTGGGGCCAAAAAAAAATTAGGCGTTTTACAATCCGGCTCCGCATGGCTCTACCGGTGACCGATGAACCAATCATGAATACCATGTGTGTGCACACCCCGGAGTTTGAAATTAACAAATGGGAGTTTCTTGGATTTATTACGACGGCTCAATAAAGGCCCGAGATACCCCTATTGTGGAGCCAACGCGACCCCAGTGGAATCGCGAGTTGCTTGGTTAGAAATTGGCAATCAATAAAGTCAATCCAAAGTAGACCTCGGCCAAAAGTATGTATATCTTGTAACCGGTTTTCCTACAACCAAAACCCTTACCGGTGCTTTGGTGGATCTCAAAAAATCCTTAACTCCTGAAAGCCCTCATCTTCTCCATTTTTCAACAACAACCGCTGTTCCCTCGGACTTTACACCATGCAATTACCGAATTGGGATATTTTAATATTTAATTTAATTTACGCAAGGTGCAGTGTTAGGTTTTTTTGCTATATAACACGCAGTTTTATGTTGAGACTATTAACAAGTTACTAGTTAACTTCCCCTCATCTTCAAGCTCCGAAATTTTTAGTATAAATAGGAGGATATATCCACCTTTTTCAATTCCTCTATAGCAACTAATAGTAGGAATCATGTTTAAATCTGTTAGTAGAACTTTGGTGGCTAACAAATCCTCTCTTGTTAGTCAAGTTAGATTAAATTCTTCCTTGCCATTGAAAGTCCAAATTACTTTGCCAAATGGTACTCAATATGAACAACCAACTGGTTTGTTCATTAACAATGAGTGGGTCTACCCAAAGCAAAAGAAGACCTTAGATGTCATTTCTCCTTCTACTGAAGAAGTCATTGGTCAAGTCTACCAAGGTCTTGAAGAAGATGTCGATGCTGCTGTGGAAGCTGCCGACAATGCCTTTAAGAACAGTGGCTGGGCCACTGGTGATCCATTGACAAGAACCAAAGCATTGTCTAAGTTGGCTGACTTATACGAAGCCAACTCCGAAACTTTAGCTCACATTGAAGCTTTAGATAACGGTAAGGCTATTAATGATGCTAGAGGTGATGTTCAATTAGCTGCTAACTGTCTTAGATCTGCTGCTGGTTGGGCTGATAAGATCAGTGGTGAATTAATTGAAACTGGTGACTCTCACTTTAACTATACTAGAAGAGAACCAATTGGTGTCTGTGGTTCTATTGTTGCTTGGAATTTCCCTCTTTTGTTATTGACCTGGAAATTAGGTCCAGCTGCTGCCACTGGTAACACCATGGTTTTCAAGTCCGCTGAAGCTACTCCATTATCTGCCTTGTACGTTGCTGAATTGGCTAAACAAGCTGGTTTCCCACCTGGTGTTCTTAACTTTGTTACTGGTTTAGGTAAGACTGTCGGTAACAGAATTACTGAACATCCAAAGATTTCTAAGGTTTCTTTCACTGGTTCTACTGCTGTCGGTAAACACATTATGAGAACTGCTTCTGAAACCTTAAAGAAGGTCACCTTAGAATTAGGTGGTAAGTCTCCTAATATTGTCTTCAAAGATGCTGATATTGCTGCTACTGTACAAAACATTGTTACTGGTATTTTCTACAACACTGGTGAAGTTTGTTGTGCTGGTTCTAGATTGTACATTCACGAAGATATTTACGATGAAGTTATCTCTGCTTTAATCAAGAAGATTGAAACTATCAAGGTTGGTAACCCATTCGAAGAAGACACTGTCATGGGTGCTCAAAACTCCAAGGCTCAATTTGACAAGATCTTAAACTACATTGACATCGGTAAGAAGGAAGGTGCTAAGGTTCTTTCTGGTGGTGAAAGATCTGGTAACAAAGGTTACTTCATCAAGCCAACCATTTTCGGTGACGTTTCCGAAGACATGCAAATTGTCAGAGATGAAATTTTCGGTCCTGTTGTTACTGCTACTAAGTTTAAGGATGTTGAACAAGTTCTTGAATGGGCTAATGACTCCAACTACGGTTTGGCTGCTGGTGTCCACTCCAAGGATGTTAACAACCTTATCAAGGTTGCCAACAGCTTAAAGGCTGGTACTGTTTGGGCTAACACTTACAATGATTTCAATGCTTCCGTTCCATTCGGTGGTTTCAAGCAATCCGGTTTCGGTAGAGAAATGGGTAAAGAATCATTGGACTCTTACACTCAAGTTAAGGCTGTCAGAGTTAAGCTCACCCAATAAATCAGTCAATTTTGACTGGTACATATTCATTATTTAGTTATGTAGCCAATGAAAAGGCTTATGTCCATTTAACGTAAATTCTTAACGTATTCATCCTATTAGAAATCCTTGTGCTTTCTTGCTTGCCCGATCTATATGTTTTTCAGCCAATCTGCGTCATTTGCTTAGCAGGCTAAAAAATCAACTATGGCTGCAAAACGCGATCCTTTATCCGGATAAGAACCGTTTCCGGGTAGATAGAAGTCGAACGGTATACTCCAAACCCGGGAAATATGGTATGCAACTCATGTACATATTCGAAGCCTAACCTGTATAATTCTGGAGATAAGAGTTTGCCACATTTTAATCTAATAGATCAACGCTAATGGACCCCATAATCTACGAGTGTGGGAGTGGGGTATCCTTTAGCAACACGAATGGGGCAAGCAAAGAGTTTCAGAAATCATCATCAATAAGGTATGGTATACGACTGTGTGTTACATTTGTATGATAAACACTGATCTTTATTTGATCAATATTTAGAGAAATACATATAGCAGTTGAGTAGATCTAGCTTATATTGTAGATATCATTCAAGATATCAAGGCCGCGAATATCCATGGATAAAAGTTCAACACGTCAGGTGACTGTCGTGACTGCTTTTTCTCACTATTCTGATATCCCACACGACTTTTGATATTTGGCAGTGAGAAAAATTTTCTACGCACACTTCTTCGTAGTCTAAAAAGTTTTTCAAATTTTATTTGATTAATCAATTTAATAATACAGAAATATCATTAAAATGGTATGTTTATTTTATAACTTTCAATCTGGTAGCATTGAACGTATAGCCACCTACATATAGAGCACCAAAAATGACCTGTGGCCCCTTAGTATCCTTCACTTGACGACTTTTCAAAGCTGATCGATGTCCGTCGTCAGAATCAAATAAATTCCGATTTTACAATGAACCATCTAATCCATGCCATTATATTACCATGCCAAACTACTATTGCATGCATCAGATAGTCAGGCTGCGTTTGTTATTCAGATTTTGAAGCCATATTATTGTCTTCCATATACTAACAGTATTTTAGAGTGACGCCGTTACCATCAGAACTCGTAAGGTTATTTCAAACCCATTATTAGCCAGAAGACAATTCGTAATCGATGTTTTACACCCAAACAGAGCTAACGTCTCCAAGGATGAATTGAGAGAAAAGTTGGCTGAAATTTACAAAGCTGAAAAGGATGCTGTCTCTGTCTTCGGTTTCAGAACCCAATTCGGTGGTGGTAAATCTACCGGTTTTGGTTTAATCTACCAATCTGTTGCCGATGCCAAGAAGTTCGAACCAAACTACAGATTAGTTAGACACGGTTTGGGTGAAAAGATTGAAAAGGCTTCTAGACAACAAAGAAGACAAAAGAAGAACAGAGACAAGAAGATCTTCGGTACTCACAAGAAGGCTGCTAAGAAGGCTGCTAAGAGAAATGCTGATTAGATTAATTAATATAATAATTATTAGGATTATCGTAGCTACGGTTACAGATATTCTTCACATAAAATAATTATTTTCTAAACGAAAAGTCAATATATATCTTCATGTAATATACTTTTATTTATTTACTGTAGGCGAAATCAAAAAGAAGTATTCTATCTATTTGATAGACTAGATTTATGTCAACCTAGTACATTATAAATCTGTGAAAATCGCGTTTATTCCATTTTTAAGTATCAATGTCAGAACGTAAAGCTATCAATAAGTATTACCCACCTGACTATGATCCTTCAAAAGTTCCAAAAATTAAAAAGGATAAGAATGCTGTAATTAAAGTAAGATTACTGGCTCCCTTTTCTATGAGGTGTTTGAAGTGTGACGAATATATTTCAAGTTCCCGTAAATTTAATGCTAGAAAGGAAGATACCAAAGAGAAGTACTTGGACATAAAAATATTCAGGTTCAACATTCGATGTCCTATATGTAATAATTCCATACTGTTCAGAACTCATCCACAGTCATCTGGATTTGCTCTTGAATTTGGAGCAAAAAGAAATTTCGAGCCAAAGAGTCAATCTGAGATACCTGTTAAAGAGACAGAAGATGAGATTCTTGAAAGACTATTAAAGGAAGATCAAGAAGATAAAAAGTTTCAAGAGCTGAAGGAAAATAGGAAGAAGAATCCCTTCTGGAAAGAGAACTCAAAAAAGGAAGGTTTTGACTTGAGTGAAACCATAGGGGAGAAGTTGCAAGAACAGCAGAAGCATTACGAGATTAACGAACATTTAGAATATTTACAGGCCAAAAATGCCCGTATGGTGGAAGCTGAGGCTAAATTAAAGAGCATATCGCCGAAAGAGAGAATTGAAACTGGCAAAGAAGAAAGCAACGATCTTGTTGAACAAGCATTCAGAAACTTTAAGACTCAAACAAATAAAAGATTAGTTCCTCCTCTGAAAGCACCTTTGGTGATCAAAAAACGGAAAACAAGTCATATCGAGAAACCAATAAAACCTGGTAAACTTGTAAATTACTCATCATCGGACGAGGAATGAAACATGAGATAAGTTGTTCTTTTAAAGTGTATATTACTGTAGTAATTAGTTATAATAGAAATCATTTAAAGTACCAGCTATGTTGATAGGTGGTTCCATCAGTTCATGGTAGCTCTTCTGTATCTTGATCAACTGATTAACCAAGAAATTTATTTCATTTTTATCCATATCTTTACGGCAAGAGCATATACCCCTGATAAACTCAACAGAACAATAGTAAAAGGCAGGCAAAACATAATTTTCCCATATCTGTGGAATGTTTTCCAATGGATTTTCACAAGTGGCTACATCAGCTAATAGCTCTAGGGCTCTCAAACTATTAACCAAATATCTGGCATCTTTTCTTGTGAATAAATGCAGGAGTCCATTGAAGAAAACTGATGCATCCCTATCGACTGCTTTTCCAAATGACTGGAATCTTTTGCTAGAAAATGGGTCAATCTTTTTACCATCACCGTGTAGAATATTTTCCAACCCTATTCTTAAATAAGCTGCAATGAACGTATCTACCAACACATTGAACGTGACCAGATAGATATCATAGGTAGTATAGCCTCTCAATTCCTCCATATACTCTCCAATAGTCTCAATAATTCTTTGGGCCATGGATTTCTCTTTTGTAGGATCTTCATCGTCATCTTCATACCATTTTTTAGTGAAGAGTTCAGATAATGCAGGGTATAGATCGTTCACTATTATATCCACGATTGTTCTAATGATTTGAGCATTTAATTCAGTACTTGGAGTAACAGTATCTTCGAAACTTTGAATAATTCCCCCTTGATACTTGGCATGTACTTTATCTCTATAACTTGGTAAAAATTTATCTTGTAACCTATCAGTGTTAATCTCGAAAGTGTTACCCAACGCCGCTAAATATTCAATTAATCCCTCTTTAGAAATGTTAGATAACTCTTGTTGTGTCATTTCATCAAGATTAACAATATCTGCCGCCTTTGTTCTTCTGAATAATCTCTTTGTTTTACTCTCTTTGATCAAAAACCTTTCATTGTTATAGATAGACATGTAGCTGTCGAATTCTTCGTCTATGATCTCTTGATAGCTCAAAATTCTTTTAATATAACAGGCTGACCACCTCTCTATAACTCCAACTAGTATCTTTCCATATCCAGAGTCAGCAGCAACATCAGCTTGTTCCTTTAACATTGTTAACGGTGTCTTGAAATCAGGCAACACATAAACAGATGTCTCGATATCTAACATTATAGGTTGATCTTGGACATCTTCGTCTTCAATGGTTTGGTGGTAGTTGTAAAGATCTGGAGGAGCTTCTCTTGCTTTGAAGGAGATAGCTTCTTGTTGGATTAAATTATCGTTCCATTCATCCATCTTGCTTGTTATGACTCCCAAATAGTCATCCAAAACTACATTCTTCAAATCTTCTCCAATAATAGACTTCTGCTGTGACTTTATTACCGACTTTCTTTTGTTTGAAGAGTTTTCTTCGTTAATAGAATCTAAAGCTCCCAAAAATTTATTGTAGTGACTATCATAAGCCAAAATTCTTAACAAATCTTCTGCTGGAGGCTCTGTTTTGATAATATCCATGGTGAAGTTGTGAAGTTTATTGTAATACACGCTTTGGATGAAATTATCAATCTCCCAGCTTCTTGGAAATAAATGGCCCATAGTTTGATTAACAAACATCAACTCGTCCTCTAACCAGTTAAGATTGTCATAAACAAGCATTTGGTCGTGTCCAAAATGTTCAATACATTTATCAAATGTTTCAACCAAGCTTCCTTCCAATTTGTCGTAAAAAAATTTCTTGTAATTTCTCTGTTTCAGTCTTGCTTTTCCGTAATTCATGTTCAAGTTGTTGGAATTAAGACTCAACTTTTCTTGTAAAACCAATTTCATGTCTTCCTTAGATTCAAACTCAATTATTTTAACCAACTTAAAAACAAGTTCGACATTTCCTTCCTTAATAGCTTCAGTCACACTTATGATAATTTCAGACAAGAGGTCATCGAACTTCTTGATGGTATACTTGATTGGTTGCAATATGCTAACGATGATAGAAGCCAAATCATCAGATAAATGTAAAGATTCCACTTCCAAATAATCCTGCAAATTTCTAGCTTGAGATAAATTATAATGAATTTTGAATATATGGGGTAGAGTTGTGGTTATGTCTTCAGATATGATTTCATATTCTGCATCAATTAAGGAATTGATATTATCCAAATTTCTCTTGAAATGGAAAATATCATCATACAAGTTTTTGACTTGAGTGAAGTATTGATTCACTCTAGTCATTTTTTCAATAGTTTCATATTCCTGAAAGTTCGTAATGGATTCGTCATGAATTTCAGATATTCTGCTTATTTCTGCCTTAATGTTGTTTAATTTATTACTGGATTTATTAAGTTTATTCAAATTGGAGACAATAGCGTCAATTTGAGATTGAGTAGCTGAATTTAATTTGATATCTACCGATGATTTCTCTTTCAAGAACTGTTGTCTTAAAGACTTTATCTTAACCAAGTCATCCTCGACAGCAATTAAGTTGGCAATCCTTGATAAAGCTGCTTCACTCATTATAATTTGTTTCAAATACTTGGATCAATGTATCTATTATGTTTTGAGGTGCGAAAATTAGGTACGATTACATTCAACACTGCAATTTTCTCTTTACATCTATTTACAGTATTATTTATTCCCTTCTTGTGATTCAAACTAGATTTCGATCACTATCCTGAATTTATCATTATATACATTATAAGTAAAAGTCGTCATTCATAGCAAAACAAGTTATGAAGTCTATCACTCATTCCTTTTTTGGTTGTATCTTCTATGATGACTTCCGTTATTGTAATTTTGATGATTATGATTTGTGTTTCCGTACGGGTTCTGTAACATCACGCGTTGAGAGTTCGGACTACCACCAGAATAATTCATAGGGGGTGGCATATAGCCAGGAACCATAAACTCACTGCCATTATTCATGTACATACCAGGAATTGGAGGTTGGTTTTGCGGGATCATACCAAGCTGTTGCTGATAAAACATAGCGGCTTGCATTTGTTGCTGCTGGAAAGCTGCTATGTTTTGCGATTGAATTGGCAGCTGACTAGGAGCAGGAGTTTGTCCAGTTGATTGTGGGCCCTTTGGCTGAGTGTGGGAGTTTTTTTGTTGTGGAGACAAAGGGAATCCACCTGGACCAGGGTTAGCTTGTTGCAATTGAGGTGGATATCCACCAACAGGTGGAGATGCTACCATTGAATTTTGAACGAAAGGCGAAGGCATCATAGTCATTGGCAATTTGAGCATATCAGGCGAAGCAAAGAGATTATAGTGAGGTTCATCAATCGTTTGGTTCCAAGTTGGTGGGGTAGTATATGCTCTTTCAACCCGAACAGGTTCGTTCTTAGGAGTACGATTCTTGAGAGTTACAAACAAGTCAAAAGTTAATCTGAACTTCTTTGCCTTTTCAATTTGACTGCTTTTGGTAGGTATTTTATCAGCCCCTCCAAAGAAATCTGCTGGAGGGATTTGGTAATGACGCTTAGAAGAACCGCCTGAGCCTGAAGAATATGGTCTTTGGTTATTCATCCTAGGACTTGGGTTATTGGGTGAGGACCTGCTATTATTGTTACTGTTTCCGTGGTGGCCTCCATTATTGGCATATGGTAACCAAGGTTGTTGAGGTTTTGGGGATGACTGACTACTACCTCTAATCCCTGTAGCGGGAGTAAAAGCTGCTGCCTTAGGGTTTAATTTGAATGCAGGCTTAGTAGGATCCATTTTTTTCTTAGGAGGAGAAACCGAAGAAGAAACAGGGGTTTCGGATCCAGGAGTTGACTTCTTTAATATTTCATCTTGCTTGTTTTTATCTTTAGCTAAAATAGGTAGCAAATCATTGGGAAGTTTATGTGGAACTTTGAATGTGGCACTAAATTCCCTTAAGGAGTTAATTTCACTTTGGGCATTCAATCTAAACGATTCATTTTGAACCGGTTTAGAAGGGATGGATTCCGGTCTTTTTTCAGAAGGCTTTTCAATAGATGCAATAACAGGATCTCTATGATTATTATTCAAAGCTTTTGGTTTAGGAGGAATGTACTTTTTATCACTAATATTGACAGATTTCAAAGCAGCCATCAATTCATCACCTCTAGTATCCTTCTTCTTACGATCTTCGCCCTCATCTCTAAGGACACCCGAATACTTCATTTCTTCATCTATACCAGTATCAACAATTTGACCTCTCTCTTCCAAAATATGAGGATCCAAGGAAGAGTCGGCTTCAATTTCTTTGGAAAGTTGTTCGGCTCTGGATAATCTTTGCTGATAGTCTTTTGCCTTAGTGTTAATTCTAGTGGTATACAAGTGCTCGTCATACGTTGGTTCAATTCCGAACTGTTCTTGGTTAGCTTTGAATTGATCCCACTGTGAGTTTGAATTGTCTTCAAACTTCAACAATCCAGCATCGTCGTCTTCGGGTACCCACCTTTGCAACTCCCTTTCCTTGAACTTACTATTGGAAATATCCGAGTCAGTTTTGAATCTTGGTGAAGAAGCATCAGTTTTGTTGGCTTTTTTGTGGTGTAAATCTTGGCCCTTCATTATTAAAATAGTTGACGTGTTTTCGAAATCAATACGGGGACAAAACTGGTTGATCTGAACGTGGAAATAAGATTTATGAATTAAACCCGGTGGGAGGTATCAATTGTGGTCTGATTGATTTGGTGATAAGGGTATTATTTAAGCCGTTAACAACAAACGAAATATGTGGCGAGAAATAAAGCTCTATTAATTAAACGGTTATACCTAATGCAGATGAACGTTGAAAGTAACCAATGAGTTTCCTATGCCTCTGCAATTGTTCCTTAAACAGTAGATACTCTTTCGATGCCGTCAATCGAGTTGAGTAGTTCGGTATGTTGTCGATTTGTTGAAAATTGAGGTGGGAATGTTTAGTGAGAACGGGTGAACACACGCCTCGAATTAAATTATTTTTCAATTACGGTTGGCAGTACATAGATAGGTAAATATATGGTAGAGATATAAGTCATTGTTAGTTATAGTTACAATTGCAACATATACATTACGTGATTAGTACATTTATTCATTATTAAGTTTTACATAGTCAGCTTCCAAAAGTAAAAACGAGTGGCCAGCGCATACGACACAAATGTATTGTGATCGTTAATGGATTAGCAGAAGAAGTTTATACCGGAAGATATCTCAACTTCCTGTACATCCCAGTATACTTTGACAAGTTCCGAGACAAATCCGATATCATATTTCGAGTGAGGATCCAATTCTAGGTTGACCAAATCCTGATAAGTTATCACCAATTTACCATCAACCAATTCATCTACATAAATATCATTGATAAGATAAAGCCATTTTTTGGTAAGTTTGTGAAAATAACCCACAACCTCCACTAACTCAAGGGTATCCGGGGTTCTGAAATCAGCCACCAGCTGTGGATCCGATTCCATGTGTTGATTATTAAAGCCTGCAGATGCAAACCATGAAAATGCCGACCAAATAAATTGAGTCCATGACAATGCATAGGTGGATTCTTGCAACCACCAATTCGGTTCATAAGATATATTGTTCTGATTCTTGTTCCCGTAACCGAGGAACTTTAAGTTTGATAGTATTGATGTGGAAGTGTTGATAGATACGTTATCAAGCGACTTATTATTGGGCAAATCATTATCCTTGGAAAGCAATTGCTTATATATGATTTTGAATTTAGAATAATCGTTGAAGGTTGACTTCAAAACGTCCTTTTTAGCCTTAGATACGTCTCCATAACTGATAATCTCTGGGCAAGTTAATTCGTCGTTCAATACAATTGCAAAATCATAGATCGGATGATACATCAAGATGTCATCATTGGTGGTTGCAACATAGCTTGCAAGCTTCAAATCTTCGTTCTCCAAATCATGAAGACTGATATTATAAAGCGGTTGAAGAAAGTCCTTATTGGTGTGATTGAAGTCAAAGTTTAGTTGATTTGGTATGATAGATAATATTGAGATAATATAATTGAACATTTGTAGTTGGAAGTTATTATGTTTAGATTGGTTGAATATGATTATTCTCTTTCTTAACAAACTCAACTTATAAATCTTGAATACTAACGGACCAAATTTGTTGAAGAAATCTGGCAAGCTATTGATTGGATTGTCGAACTTGTTGACCGGGATGTCCAAAAAGCTATGGCTTTCTAACGTTGACGTATCTTCATCTTTCAAAAAGGTAAGTAAGCATTCGTCCAAATAACTAATGTATTCAAAACCGTTACTCACAAACGTATTGGGTAACCACTCAGAGGTTTGTGGTTCACAAAGACACCCAATACTATACATCTTAATATTATCACGGTTGTTCTCATCTCCTGTATTGTTGTTTATCTGTCTGAACTTACTTATTCCGTAGTATAAGGTGGAGTCCACCCTGTGAGTTAGGAGAGTCAAATCTTCTTCAAATTCGTGGATACCAGAGGGTAAACATTTATATTCGATTCCAGATAAATCAATAGACAGATGGTTCTTTGTCCATACTATCTCGTATCCATGTTTTGAATCGAATTTGATGAGGAATACTGCTTGTATTATCGGAGCTTTATAATCTAAATGAATCATTGAGTTGACAAGTGAGCGATAATTTACTGAGATTTAGCACGCGATTCAAGCTGGAGGTTTGAATATATATTTACCTTATTAAAGAGGTAGGACTTCAGAACTAGTTCACAGAGAACCACTACTACGGAAGCATCAAGAACCATTACTTTAAAATGAATCCCCAGGTACGGAACCTCTACAAAACACTCTTGTATATGGGTAAAGAGTACCCCATCGAACTGGGTGGGTATGGCAAATTTCGTCAAGTATTGAAGCAGAATTTCCAGACTACAAAGGTAACGAACCAAGACGAATTAAATAATGCATTGACTAAGGGCGACTATATAATTAAGGAGCTAGAGTCATTGTACTTTTTGAGGCGGTATAGATACCTTAAGAGGACATACAAAGAATGAAGCCAGTGTTTGGCTGCACCAGTCCTAAGCTCTTACTCTCAAAATGAAGTTGATCACAACCGCCACTAATAAGAATAAGCACAACATAGTTGGACCAAAACGGTCATCATATGGTCCAGAACCTCTTAATCTGATAGCCTTGGCTCTCCAGTGATAAGTGACCAAAGCATAAACCATAGTCAACATAGCGATGAAAGTGAACAAACCAGCACTGATTCTTCCAACCAGGTCACCAAAGTTCAATAAACCAACTCCCAAAGAACCTAAGATGACAGTGAAATTTAACCATGATAAGAAGGTTCTTTCATTGGCGAAAAACACCTTTGGCTCTACTCTAGCAGGCAAAGCAATTCTTTTAGTTGAAGATGACATGTGTTACTACTTCTGAAGTACGACAGATGAGATGAGTTCTTGAAGTAAAGAAGTCAAGCCAGGAATCCAACAAAGCGAGAGAAACGTGGGTGCGGCCTGGAAAAATAGATTGGGTCACGTGAACTGTCTAACTAATTTAATTTTTTCCCGTCATGCGGCTGTTTGGGTTTCCTAAAATGGTTATTCTAATAATGCCTTTCGTATCCGCCCAAGGCATCAAAATTACAATATCATCAACTAACATCATATAATAACGTAATAAATATAATAAATAATCAATAAATAATTATACCCTAACTTAGACCAGAAGCGGATTGTTTAAATTATTGCTTTGATAAGTGGAAAGGGCGAGGAACAAAGTATGAGTTTTGATGGTTTGCTACCCCTGCGAATGCATTATAGAAACCAAGGAATGCAGTGATGACTCCAACAACACCACCAGCACGAGTGACACTGGTCTTTTGAGTGAGGTCACCAGCAGCCAACAAGAAAAACGTAATGTCTAAGAAGAAGAACAAACTGAACATTCCAACTGTAGACTTCATGGTACATAAGACCATCATGAAGGTGAAAAGAGCCCATCCAAGAAGGAAGAATCCAACCGCGTTCTTGAGTTGAGTTGGATCGTCTTCATAAGCGGCGGCAATACCAAAACCTTTAACTTGAATGGCCATATAAGATAACCAGAAGGCCCCGTAGGAGCAGAAAGCAGTAGCACCAAATGTGTTACCCACCATCATTTCCCAGACACCAGCAAAAAGCTGGACTGCACCACCATAAAAGGCAGTTAATCCAACAACAGCATTAGGAACTTTAATACCCATAGCTTGGGCATTGAACATTGACAACACAAAAGTGGTCAAGGCGAAAGCACATAATCCAAGAGGCCCTGGGTTGGCGAAATTGTGACTTGGTGGGGGAGCTAAACCAGGATTCAAAGAACCTCCAAAAGCCTCAACCAATTCGCTTCTAAGGTATTTCCTATGGCCGATGACGATATATTCCTTGTTGTCGCCAACAGTATGGATCTTACCAATATCTTCATTGCTACTCACGGATAATTCTTTGGAGCCGTGGCTATGGATTGAGTCACTAGATGTCATGTTTTAATATTATTCTTCGCAGGTAGTTTTTTTTGGTCGGGGATTTGGGTGTTTTTATAATGAGGTGCTCGGAGTCAGGATTTTCACTCGACCCCACAAAACCTTTTGCGCAGATCCCTTAAGTACGAAAATCAGTTTATTTGTGGTGCTATACACAAATCTTGGTAGATGGCTAGTGGGTGTAGCTCCATTACTTCTTGCGAACTCGGACATCCAAACAATGTTGGCTATGTTTTATTATATGTCTTACTCTCATTATATGATGCTAGGGCTGCCCTATTGGAAACTCCGAGCCCATCTCGCAAAAAACTGCATTTTTCTCGCCTCAGCCCACCACTTTTGGACGGGAATTTGTTGAGTGTTTGAGCTGGGTGGGCCGATGGCAATTGTGGCCATCCACTTAAGTATGATGGCTACCTAGAAGCCGTTAACACCTAAACTGAAACCCCTTCACCCCACCACCTAACCATTGACGGGGTTAGCTAGTGAATATACGAGTTTGTTGAGCAGCTGTGGGGCTCCAGGTGGTGCCATCACATACACGACTCTGCGCACCTTAGTGGGGGTGTTAGTGGCGGAATTGTGGTGGTGAGGTGGGGCGACATATTGTGAACTGTAGGTGGGGTCCCCGTCCGCACACACCACAACACTGATCGGCCATAGTTAAATCCGGAGTATTGGCATTTGGCATCATTCGACTTTTTATAACTTTAATATTCTATGTAGGGTTACACACTTATTTGGTTGAAGGTTCTAGTAAGGTTCTTGTAAAGTTTCTTACTAGCCCTACGCCCTGTAATTCGTTTATAGACGCGGAAAATCGGCTCATATACCAACCGGTTGGCTAATTGCATTGTTGCCCAATTAGTTAATGCCCATGCCCAGATAATTATATAATACTTCAATGGCAAACGTTGTAATTGGAAAGTGTCTCCTAGGGTGCCCTTTTCACCGATTAAAAACAACAGGGACGAAAGAAGTACACTGAAAACCACATTCGTCACGTATGGCACATTTTTGTGAATTCCTTCTCTATATGGTGGCCCTTCCGTTAATAGAACGGAAATAAGGATGTATTGGAAATTGGTGAACAAAAATAGTATCGAATTGTCAATACTCCGCACATTTTCATCGTCTCCGGGCTCTGGTGTTATGTACCATGGCTCAGTTTGGACGTACTTCCAAAGAATTACTTGGAACAAAAGTAATATGCCGATATTACAAAGGAGTGATATTAAGATCTTGGCCGATACAAGGTTTGCTGTGGGTCTCTTGGGGATGATTTTTTGACTAGGTCTTGACCATGACATGAAAATAGCTAATGGCAAGATTAAAATCAAGTCAATATACAAAAATTGGAAATCCCCCAAGTTTGTTCCCCTTTTATAAAGTATCGATACAGTGATGAATTGAATTGCCGAGTAAAGGGACATGAATTTAAAACTTGAAAAGCTTGTTACCAAACTTGACCGCCCTTCACGTATAACATTAAGTAAGCAAGATATCTCAAACACTCTCGAAGTAAATGGTGCTGCAATTGATGCTTCGGCTTCACTCAAAGAAACTCCCACATTGGCAGCTTTCAATGCACCACAGTCATTAGCACCATCTCCGATGAAACCAACCGTATAATCAAGCTTTTGCAATTGGTTAACAAGTTCATGCTTTTCATCAGGAGACATCCGTGCAAATATGTCACAGTTTAATAACAACCGGTGTAAGCTCTCATGATCTTTGAACTTCGTTAATAAATACTTAAAAAACGTCCCGGTTATGGCAAGCTTATAACTATACTCATAGTTCTGAATATGCAATGGGTTCAAGGTATCTGGGTTCAACAACTTCGTGGGATCATTGATGTCTTCCCAAATAAGCTCTTCAAGATCATCTTCTTCACTAAATCGTGGGACGAAAATAGAATCGTTCTTCCCTATAATTGCACACTCCCGGCCCACACTGATAGCTGTTAAAATGTTATCTCCTGTGCACATTATAGTTCTAATGTTTGCCTCATTAAGTTTCTTGATGGTGGGGGTTGTCTCTTTCTTCAATTTGTTCTCAAAGATAATGAATCCTAGAAAATTTAAATCAGTCTCTAACAGATCACGAGAGGCAGCTTTCCAATCTTTACTCTTCACTTCCCTATATCCACAAGCAATAACTCTATAACCATTATTCGTATAATCATACAAGAGATCAAAGAAATCTGGAGGAAGGGTATCCTTATTGCATAAATCAACCATTACTTCGGGAGCACCTTTACAGAATATCAATTTTGAGTGATTGTTTTCCACTATTACACTCATTCTCCTCAATTCTGACTCAAATTCGAGTTCCCTAAGTATCTTATGATGTCCATGTACATTTTCAATCACAGGAATATCTGCATCGTTAATTTTGGATTCGGTGAACATAAACATTTTATAATCAAGTGGATCACCAAGGGTTTCGCCATCAATTACACGCAAAGAGTGACATGTTGACATCAAACCAAGTAAGAATGGTCCATTGTTGGAATCATGAGCTGTACCTGGTCCCCTGATTAGAGTGATAGCCTCCTTAGTACGACTTAATTCATCGAATGTCATTTCTTTTCTCCCACTAATGTTATTAACTAAACGAACACCCAAAACATCCAATCCATCTTCAGTCAATGTGCCCGTTTTATCGAAACAAATAACGTCCAATTTACCCCCCACATTCACTCTCGTTGGGGATATACAGAATATTTGATAGCTCTTTAATCTATTGATAGCAAAAGTTGTACCAATTGTTAAAGTTGCAGGTAAGGCGGGTGGTACCACAATAGTGATGATATCCAAAGCTCTCAATATCATCAATGACCTCGGTAAGCCTAATTTGATAAAGTTGATTGTTGAATAAATGAAACCAACAAATGCAATCAATGTCATGAAACCAATGTATTTAAATGAATCCTGGTAAAATTTGAATCCGACAGGTTTCGGAAAGAGCATAGATCTGATCAATGCCCCTTTGGTGGTATTGAAGCCTGTCTTGGTTACTAATGCTTTGACTGGTTCGTCGTTGTTTGACTTTCTTTTAAGGATTTTGGTTCCATTATAAAGATAAGACCGAGCCAAGTTCAAATTGATGTTATCACCAATAAGGTCCAACTGTTCTTCCGAAACCGTGGTCTTACTCACAGGAACACTTTCCCCTGTCAACATGGATTCATTTACTATGACCTCACCGTTTATCAAAAGACAATCACAGGGCAACACATTTAGAGATGGATCGACTTCAAAAACGTCACCAGGTACCAATTCATTCAGTAAAACTGTTTTCCAGAACTCGTTTCTCCAGACTCTAATTTCACAGCTTAAAGAGGATATGCTTCTTAATTTCTTCAATGTCGACTTTGTCTCAATCAAGGTATTAACAATGGAGATCATAGATATTATGAAAATACAACTTGCATAATAATAGTAGTCGTCAATCCACCATAATAGGATAGAAAATATCTGAAACACATAAAAAGGATGCAAAACTTCTTCAATTAAGAGATTGAATATGGATTTGTCTTCTATTTCGATGGAGTTCTCCTCAAAAATCATTTCCCTTTCCTCAAACAAGGACTGAGAAACACCGTCATTTATTTTATTGACATTAGTCCACGTATCATCAAACCAGTTATTATTGGTTTTGAAAATGTTTTCAACAGGATTATAAAAGAACTTCATATAACGATATTTGAAAGAATGAATATAACTGATAACAGGATCATTGACTTGAAAATCTAAAGCAGACATGTCTTTGTTTTCTATGATGTTCAAAAACGAAGATAACCGTTGATTCAATCTTCTTCTTTCAATATTAACAATTGTCAATTCACCATATTCGTTTTCAATAACACACCAGTCTGCTTTACCTAACGGGGAAAGGTCACCCATTAAGTTGATTCTATATCTAGGTATCCATCTTAATATCAAGTATGCTATACCTAGTGTCATTATGCATAGTATATAGTAACCAACTTGCTTGAGAATATTATTCTGATAACCTGCTATACCAATAACCAAATCCTCTTCGGCCAAGTAGTATCTTTGGTATGCAGTGGTATATTGAAATTCATCTGTTTGTTCCTCTTCGTCAATATCATCTAGCAATTCCCCTCTAGAGTCAACACTGCTACCACTACTTCTTCGTCTTCTTTCGAATTGGGAGGACCGAATGCTTAGTTGATCTTGTGATAATTGATCCTCTAAAGCTTCATCTTCAGCAATTATAACATCCTGAGTGTCAAACTTGACATTAGGGTATTCCCATTCAGTGTTATAATCAACATTTTCTTCATCATTTTCGTAAGTTGAACCTCCTGGTGCCAGTTCAATTTCTTCCAATTTGAAAAACTTGAAGTTCGCCACGTCTTCATTTGAAGCATTAGAGCCAAGTGACTTCACAGATTCCAGTTCAATCTCTTGCTGTGTCAGTAGTAAAGGTGATGTCTCTCTTGAGACTACTGATTGCTTTCTCTTAGACCCAAAGTTATGGGGGAAGTGGAAAGAGGTAATAGAGGATGGAATAATTTCACTCCCAGCTCCTGAATAGATTTCACCATTGTTTATTTCGTTCCAGAAACTTTCTTGTGATACCACAGAACCTCTTCTAGATAAGTTTCGAGGTAATGTATCTCTACTATCGCTGCGAGATGAAGATCGAGACCTCACAGACGATTGAGATCGTGAGCGGGAAAAGGCCTTTCTTTTGAAACCTTCTGAAACCCTGTCATCCGGTGAACTAGAATCTACTGATTTTTTCCTGCTCTTTGTGTTCTTTCTACCCATATTCTGTCGTGGCAGATGAATGGGCTTCTCACACTAAATTCGCGCCTGGGATAGATTGAAAACATCACCAAACCAGAGCCATGGCTCCATTGAAGTTGAAGCTTAAGGTGGGTAACAGTAAGAGTTCCGAAAATAATAGTGATGGAGAGCTTGCAAAGCGTCCATTGAAGGCTCCCAAGATAAAGTTGAATCCTCCCAAACTAAAGGTTACAAAACCAGACAAAATTAAAAAATTGAAGATCAACTTTGGACCAAAGAATTCACAACTGATTGACAATGTAACCGCCGAAGGTATCACTCAACAAGTGAAGAAAGTGCCGAAGGTCAGAATCAAACCAACAAGAGTACCTGGTGATGGATACGATAGTGAAACTCCTGATATGGAGGATGATCCTTTGATAGAAAATGGGATTGTGATACGATTCTTAAATGATATGAATCTTGACCATGTCCACAATGCAGTTGAGTCCAACGACCTTAGTGGTATCAATGTGAAGTGGTTGACTAAAGAGAAAGCATTAGTGAATGTCAAGGGTAATATTTATTCTGCTTGCTTGGTAGATTTACCAACCGTAAGTGAAGTGTTCAAGACAATCGACAAAAAAAATATCTTCAAGATACTTGATATATGCCAGATGCTTTTAGTCTTGAAACCGGTTCAGCCCAATGATCTAAATTTCGAGAAAGATTTCGAAGTTCCAGAAAACAGTACTTATAAACATCCGTTATACAGGATATCACCTCAGAATGAAATAAGAGAAACCAGACCTGTTATGAAGGATGGTTTAGTTGATCCATTCAAAGATGTGTACAGAAGATTCAGACCCCGTAAAATTAATAATAAGGTTATGGATGACATAGAGAGTCGAGTTGACGAGTTGATTAAACTCGATAATGAAGCCGAAGAGTCTCACTTTGAAATTTTGGATGGCTCCAAGGCACTGATGGCAGGATCAGCCCGTTATTCTCCTTCGCCACCACCAACCACACAGCTTCCCCAACAACCAGTTACGGACGATTCTGGTCATTACCAAACCGAACTTGTTTCGGGTGGCTTTGACTTGGATGGAGAGGGCGATGAAAACATCGATTTGGAAGAAGAATTAACCAAGGCATTGGAAACCAATGTGGGGGTAATAAGCCAAGATGAGGAAGGAAGAGACATAGTTCTTGAAGGTGCCACCCCTGGAGCTGACCAAGAGGAAGAAGAAGACGAGGAAGAGGACGAGGAAGAAGAAGATGAAGAAGACGGAGAAGAAGGGGATGATATTGATGATGAAGAAGATGATGACGAAGAGGATGACGATGAGGGTCACAAAGCGGGTAAACAACATGTCAGGATGTTGGAAGAAGAGATCAGTGATCTTGAGAAGGTTGTTGAGGTCCACAAGAAGGGGTTGGCCAACGCTACGCATAAGATGATGAAGATGAAGTTTCAAAATAGCTACAACACTTTAAAGGCCTCGCTTGATATTAAGAAGAGAGAATTGGCAAAGGTGCTTGAAGAAGAGAATGAAGAAGGTGCAGCCGAGTCAGGAAATAAAGAGGGCCAAGAAGACGACGACGACGAAGACGACGACGAAAAAGAAGATGAAGATAGCGAAGACGGAGATGCTGAAAATCTTGATGACCTTGACGACTTATTTTAAAATTGACAATAAATAACTCTATCTAATAAAATAAATGGATTCGCAAATCCCATCTCGTTCCTTTGGAAGAAAAAAATTTAATGCGTTTATGCATTACTCAATCACTGGCATTGTGATAATTTTTACCGATTAGTTTCTTCCAGATAAGAAGCCGTTTATTATTTATTACATCTATATCACCTTCACTATACAAACAGGTTGTATTACAGGGAATTTATAAAGTTCATTTTCACTTTGAGTAAATTATAGATATGTCCACCAACTCAATTAAATTATTGGCCAGCGATGTGCACAGAGGTTTAGCAGAGCTTGTGGCCAGAAGACTTGGTTTAAAGCTCACCCCAAGTGAGATCAAAAGGGATAGTACTGGTGAAGTGCAGTTTTCCATCGGAGAATCGGTTAGAGATGAAGATCTTTTTGTCATATGTCAAATTGGAAGTGGTGTTGTAAACGATAGAGTGATTGAATTATTGATCATGATAAACGCATGTAAAACTGCAAGTGCCAGAAGAATCACTGTTATCCTACCCAACTTTCCTTATGCTAGACAAGACAGAAAAGATAAGTCTAGAGCTCCAATCACTGCTAAATTAATGGCTGATATGTTGACCACCGCCGGCTGTGATCATGTTATCACCATGGATTTACACGCTTCACAGATTCAAGGGTTCTTCGACGTGCCTGTTGACAATTTATATGCTGAGCCTAGTGTCGTGAGATATATCAAAGAGAAGATTTGCTATGAACAAGCTATTATTGTTTCACCAGATGCTGGTGGTGCTAAAAGAGCTGCAGCTTTAGCGGACAGATTGGATTTAAACTTTGCTTTGATTCATAAAGAAAGAGCAAGAGCTAATGAAGTATCAAGAATGGTTTTGGTTGGTGATGTTAGTGAAAAGATTTGTATTATTGTTGATGACATGGCTGATACTTGTGGTACCTTAGCAAAGGCTGCAGAAGTGTTGTTAGACAATGATGCTAAAGAAGTCATTGCAATCGTCACGCATGGTATATTATCAGGTAAGGCTATTGAGAACATCAATAACTCGAAATTAAAAAGAGTGGTATGCACCAACACCGTGCCGTTCGAAGAGAAGCTCAAACTCTGCTCCAAGTTGGACACTGTTGATGTTTCTGCCGTGATAGCTGAATCGATAAGGAGATTACATAATGGTGAGAGTATTTCATATTTGTTCAAGAACGCTCCCCTTTAAACAGTTTATTTAGTTGAAAACACATATATACCAATCTCTTGGCTAGTAGCGTCTAATAATAGACTGTGGGGATATACTGACGTGAGCTCCTACGGCTTATGTATTGTGATCTTTATGACGCTGGGATATCAAGCCTAAAATCCAAACCAATTATACATGCGCAGTCTTAATTTTCACTGATAATGATAGGAACTGATTCCTACTGCATTGTAATAGATTTTTCCGACACTGATACCACCCAACTTGATTACAGACATTCACAAATACAAGTCCAATCGATTAATAATACCAAGACCAAGCCATTGAAAATGTACAGTAGGGAACCCATAAAGGCCAAGTCTTTGGGCCAAGGTACTGTCAGGCTATTCAGGGAATTTGAGTCTGTAGATAATGCCGATAACACAATCCCTCCCACAGAAGTGAAAATTGAAGGAGATGAAACCATGCTATCAATAATCGCCCTCCCAACCTATTTTACCGCAACTGATCTACTTGGGTTTATAGGAGAGAAGTATATGGCGTACATAACGCATATAAGGATATTGAAGAGTGAGAAGCCTAATCGGTTTCTTGTGTTACTAAAGTTCAATGATTTGGTCAAGACAGCCGAATTCCAGTACCATTTTGACGGGAAACCGTTCAATTCAATGGAACCCGAACCATGCCATGTTATCTATGTTAGAGGAGTTCAGATATCATCCCCAAACTCGAGGGATACAAAGCTCATTAAAGCTTCAAATGAGGCATTGATACCGTTCTTGCTCAATGACCCTTTCACTTTCCGTGAAAACGAAATGTCCAAAGATAATACCACTTTAGTGGAATTGCCAACATGTCCGGTATGCTTGGAACGTATGGATGCCGAAGTCACAGGTTTACTTACTATACCCTGTCAGCACACGTTCCACTGTCTGTGTTTATCCAAATGGAAGGATGATACATGTCCGATATGCCGGTATTCTAACAACGTTCCGAATCAAAAAGTTAGAAGATCCATGAGAAGACTTCTGCAAATAAGTAACACAAGACTACCAGATGCCTCAGTAACTGGGTCATCACTGTTAGCAGCAACTTCAACAAACAGTTCATCTCTTTTAGATGGTTCAGTCATCGATGAAACAGAGATGTGTACAGAATGCTCTACCACAGATAGCCTATGGGTTTGCTTGATATGTGGAAATATTGGATGCAGCAGATATGCACCAGAGCAGCATTCTCTCAAGCATTTTGTCAATTCGGGCCATTGTTTTGCTATGGAAATGAGTACATCAAGAGTGTGGAATTATGCAGGTGATAATTATGTACATCGGTTGATAACTAACCAGTCGGATGGGAAATTGGTCGAATTACCCGGGAAGAACTCCGAGGCTGATGGTACTAAATCATCTAATTCTGTTGATAAAGTGGATGAGGTTGGGTTTGAATATTCACAGCTACTAATCAGTCAATTGGCCAGCCAACAAGAGTATTACGAAAATCTCTTGGAAGCACAAGGCACCGGAAACGTTCCAGCGGGGAAGTCAAGAAGGGGGTCTTCGATAACGGAAATAATAAACTCCAGGGCTATCACAGATTTAGAAGTTAAAGTGGACGAACTCACCGATCAGCTTTCTCAGCTAAGTTCTGATACTATACCTTCCTTAAGGTCCAAAATAGCATTGAAAGATGAAAAGATTAACAAGTTATCAAGAGAGTTAAACGAAGCTAGAAGTTTGACTGAAAGTTTATCTTCAAAAGTCGAGTTTCTTGATACAACTAAAAAGGAGCTTGAAGCGCAAAACCAAGATCTAAACGAACAACTAAAAGACTTAATGTTTTATCTAGAGTCACAAGAGAAGTTTAAAAATCAACCACAAGATGTCATCGACGGAACAGTAGTTATGCAAAAAGATCCTAAAGCTAAAAAGAATAAAAGAAAGCGCTGAGGCATACTTACTCGCAGCCGTACCAATTAGGAAGTTGCAAACAGCATGTTGCAGCGTCTTGCGTTTTACTTCCAATTCATCATCTATTTGAAATCATGACACTTGATATATTTTCTTATGTCGAAATTAATATGCTGATTGCTTATCACTTAGGAAAAGATAGTGGGCCAATTTGAAAATATATTTAATTCATAATTACAAAATTCAATTATTTTTCTTTTTGTGATACATGGCTGATTTCAACGTCTCAAACAGGAGTAGACTCCCACCCATTTCATCTCTTATTCTGAGTATTGGGAATGGAAGGTCCACCGTGAGGGATTTCTCCAAGGAAGACCCTCTTCATGGACAGACCCGCAACGACTTTTACCTTCACCAACATACCAACTTCAGTTATCCGCAGATAGGTCAAGCACCTTATCAACACGCCAGAGCTCACTCATCTCCAGCGCAAGTATCAGCTGCTATGTCACCTTATCAGGACCCAAAGAATCTACATTCTCCTGGTGATCATGGTCATCTAACGTCTTATGGGTTTGGAAGAGCGAAACCCTACCTATCCCCCCAGACTTACCAGAATCATGGAAACACAAACCATATGATACATTCTAACTATCAGTATTCGATTCCCAGAGATAACATGAATGAACGGAGACGAGTAGACGATGAAGTTGTTAGACCCGACGACGTTATAAAGAATATCAGATCCTTCTTGTCAACCAGAGGTGACATCACTCGTAACTGGAATTATTTCATGAACTGCTATAACACGCTTTTGTTCAATAGATCCAGAAACAATGGACAGTACGTGAATGATAGCAGTGATATTAACCAATTCTGTACTGCTGAAGACCTCCATAATATGTTACTTTCAGTGCCAAGTTCAACTTTCCAAAACCTTGAAGCCAGCATGAAGGAGCAAACGCAAGCCATAGAACGTCTCAAATCATTTCAAACAGCGTTGATAAACCAAAAGGAAAGAGAACGGAAATCTGGCAGATCAAGCATTGCAAATATAAGAATTCAAAAGCCCTATACGTCTCCTGTCAGAAAACAAGCCGTAACAGTAGATCTAACCAGAATCTCAGATGATAATCTCCGCACCACTAGTTCTAAGAAGCATGACTACTCGATCAGTCCAGGATCCCAGTCAGATTCTTCATCAAGTACCTTATCTGATAATGAAGACAAAAACCATCCCAAGTTAGTTTCACCTCAACGTACTAGAGCTTCGGTTTTAAAGTTCCCAAAGGAAAGTAAAGATTCACCTTGTACCCATTGTGGATCCCGAAATACACCTGAATGGAGAAGAGGGCCGGACGGGGATAAAACGCTCTGTAATGCATGTGGTATATTCTATTCCAAGCTCATTAGGAAATACAATAGCCCCACCGAAGCTGCAAAGATTATGCGTGAAAGGAAGTCAACAGGGTCTCATAATGATAGGCATGTTTGATTACTTATGTAATTTGATATATCGTTAACTTTTAAATATTGTACTATATACAGGCTGTAATAAAAAAATTGATGAGATGCAGATGAGGTTGATGAGAAAAAATTTAATATACTCAAAGTAGTCTTTTGTTTGAACGAGATGGAAGGGTCGACTAACCGTCAGTCAGTTCTTAAGAACAATGATATTGCATTCCCTAGAGGTGGATCTACTGGGTTGACTCCATTAGAGGTTAAGGAAATCTCCAATGAGGTCACCAAAGATATTTTATTCGAATCTGCCTCTGTTGGTTCCAAGAGAAAGAGTTCCAATACTACCACTGCATCCAAGAAAAGAAAACAGGGGAGAAGACACACAAAGACCGAAAACGAGGACGAAGAGGAAGAGAAGGAGTCTGTTAAGATTGAAAATTTCAATTTCAAGAACCTTATCCCAGGTGCTAAGATTCTTGGTACCATCTCCAAAATATCCAAACTTGATATAACCGTGTCCATTGGTGATAACTTGTTCGGCCATGTTCCAATCACTTCCATCAGTGAAGAAATATCTTCTAAGGTAGAGAAATACGCTGAAGAAGAAGAACAATCAAGTGACGATGAAATTATGTATGATGATGATGATGATGAAAATACAGAGATCAAGACTGCTACCCTTAAATCTGGTTCTGTTGAATTTCCAAATCTTCTTGATATCTTTACTTGTGGCCAATATGTAATTGCTTCTGTGGTTGAAAGTTCCAACAAAAAGAATGCCAGAAGAATAGAATTGTCCCTTGAACCATCTGTTGTTAACAAGGATTTGGAAGATGGTGATTTGATTAATGGTAACTTGATCCAAGGTTCTGTTGTTTCTGTTGAAGATCACGGTGTCATATTTAATATTGGTAAAGATAAAATGACCGGGTTCGTATCGAACAAGGATTTGAAAGCAAGCAATACTGACATCAACGATTCTCATATTGGAAAGACTTTCCTTACTAGCATTGTTTCTAAGAGTTCTAGAAATGTTTCGTTAAAACTTTTGGCAACTTCATCAAAATCAGCTACTGTGAGAACAATCTCTTCTATAGATGCCATTCAGCCGGGTATATTGGTTGATGCCTTGGTATCTGCTGTCACTAAAAACGGGGTGGTTGCAACGATTTTTGGTTTGGTAGATGGTACAATTAATTTGGGTCACTTGAAAGATACGGATTTGAAGACTTTACAGCACAAATTTGCTATAGGAAATACTGTTAAGGCTAGGGTTGTTGGTATATTACCAAAGGCAGGAAGCAAGAAACTTATTTTATCCCAATCACCTCATATCACCAATTTCGAGGATCCTAGCCAATTGAAGACAGCTGCATTAGAGGCATATCCAATTGGATTCAAATTGGACGAAGTTAAAATTAAGGCAATTGACCCGAACTACATATACGTAGACCTCGGAAGCAATTTACGTGGTCAGGTACACTTATCCAACCTCGACTCTGATAAATCAACTGAAATTGAATACAATGTCGGATCTACTCATTCTGCTAGAGTTATAGATTATGATGAGTTTAACCATGTTTTAATGTTATCCATGGACCCCAAAGTGATAAATGCCAAATACTTGAACTCTCGTGATCTCCCAGATGGTGAATATGTTAATGCTGAAATTCTCCAGGTTCTTCCTGAAGCTAAAGGTATTATCGTCAAGGTCTTGAATGAGTTCCAAGGATTTGTCCCACCTATGCATATGTCAGATGTTAAGCTCATCTACCCAGAAAGAAAGTATAGAGTAGGATCAAAAGTAAGGGCCAGAATATTGAAAAAGGAGAGCAATAAGGTATTAGTTACTTTGAAGAAGACTTTAGTTAACATCGAAGATCAAGAAGTATTGAATTCCTTTGAAAAAGCAGCCCTTGGTTTCAAAACAGCTGCAACCGTCGAAAAGTTTGTCCACGGAGGTGCTATTGTATCCTTTTTTGGCCACTTGGGAGCTTTCCTCCCAAAGAATGAGATATCTGAAACATTCGTTGATGATCCAAGAGACTATTTAAGAATCGGTCAATCTGTCAACGTAAGAATCATAAATATCAACCAAGAGGACAAGAAATTAATAGTGTCTTTAAAGCAATCGGGAAGTTTGACTACCTCCCAAAAGGACACCCTTTCTGACTTGATTCCTGGCAGGTCCGTTGTCTCAGCATTCCTTGTAGAAAAGAAGAAAGATTCTGTGATCATTGAGTTAGAAGACAGCAACTTGAGAGGTGTAATTTTCAATGGACACCTTTCAGATGGTAACTACGAACAAAACAGAGCCTTGGCCAAGAAATTGGTCGTTGGTGAAAAGCTTGACGTATTGGTGTTAGAAAAGGATTTGAAGACAAGATCAGTCATTGGATCCGCCAAAGAGAGCTTACTTGAAGCTAGTAAAAGAAACGAATTACCAACCAGTTTCAAAGACATTAAGGTTGACAACACCAAGGTCTATGGATATGTCAAATCGGTGACCAACATGGGTGTTTTCATCAGTTTTGCCGGTAAATTGACCGGTTTAGCATTGGCCAAGTATGTTGATAACAAGGGTGGTGACTTATCCAAAAACTTCTATAAGTATCAATCAGTATCATGCAGAGTTATTAGAGTTGATGATGAGAACAAAAGGTTCTTGCTTTCTCTCAAAGATATCCAAAATGATAATGTCAAACAAACCGAAGCCCTTATTAACCCTGTTGATCCTAAGATGAAAAATGTTGGTGAATTCACTCCAGGTGTTGTTACCGAAGCTGTTGTAAAGTCGGTCAAGGGTACTCAGTTGAATGTCGAATTAGCTGACAACCTTCAAGGAAGGATTGACATCACTCAATGTTTCAATTCATGGGATGAAATTAAGGACAAGCATCAGCCATTATCCCAATTCCATAAGGGAGAAAAATTCAAAGTCAAGGTTATTGGTTATCACGATGCAAAGAATCACAAGTTCTTACCTATAACTCACAGGAAATCTAACAAAAACATAAATTTGGAATTAAGTATGTTGTCCGAAGTGGTTAACAATAAGGCTTCTCCTTCAGACATTTCGAGTATCAAGCAAAACACTCAACAACTTGTGTTTGTCAATAACGTTGCAAGAGGATATGTATGGGTTTCTATCTCTCCGAGTGTGAAAGGAAGAATCTCCTTCTTGGAATTAACCGATGACACATCCATATTTGAAAATTTGGATACCAAGTTGCCTATTGGATCGGCTTTCCATGCAGTGGTTAAACTGGTGGACAACGAGCATGATGTGATTCTCTTGAGTGCTAGAACCCTGACTGTCAAATCGATTGATGATGTGAAGGAAGGTGACAAGCTTCCAGCTAGGGTGTTAAAGGTTAAGGATACTTTTGTGTTGGTCGAGTTGGGCAGTGATGTGACTGCTTCTTCATTCATCACAGATGCTTTGAATGACTATACTCAAGACTTGGCCAGCGTGTTCAGCAATAACGATTTTGCTACTGCCACTGTATTGAGTGTAGACAAGGATTCCAAAAAAGTTGCTGTTTCATTAAGAACAGAGGCCAAAGATAAGCTCATTAATTCTTACAAGGACTTGAGTAGAAATGACGTTGTAAGAGGTTTCATCAAAAACATTTCAAATAATGGTATTCATGTTGCATTAGGTAGATCTGTTTCTGCTTATGTGAGAGTCTCAGATTTGTCTGATTCTTACTTGAAAGACTGGAAGAAATACTTCAAGATCCATCAAAGTGTTATTGGTAAGATATCTTCCTGTGAAAGTGAGAAACAAGTTAGAATGACCTTAAAGGAATCAGAAGTCAATGGTGAATTAAAGACTTTCAAGAAGTTTGAAGACTTACAAGAAGGTGAAATCTTTGAGGCTTCTGTAAAGTCTGTTACCGATTTCGGTGTTTTCGTCAAGTTGGACGGTACTTTCAATGTTAGTGGATTATGTCACCGCTCTGAAATTTCAGATAACGCTATCGATGATGTTAAACAGCTCTTCGGTGAAGGTGACAGAGTCAAGGTCAAGGTTTTAAAAATTGACTTGGCAAAGAAACAGTTGTCCCTTGGTATGAAGGCATCCTACTTCTCTGACGACATCAATATGGAAGTGGACGAGGAAGAACTGACTGGTGCTGAAGAAGTTGAAGATTACACCAAGGAGGCATCAGCTTCTGAAGAAAGTGACGAAATGGACCAAGACGATGATGACCAGGTCATTGACGTTGAAGAAGCCGAAAGCTCTTCTGATGACGAGGAGGAAGAAGACGACGCTGCATCGACTTCCAATGGTTTCTCTCTTGCCGGTGGGTTTGATTGGACTGCTTCCATCTTGGACCAGGCTGACGAGGAGGAAGACTCATCAGACGAAGAAGATTTTACTGATAAGAAGAAGAAAAAGAAGACGGCTAAGAAGTACTCTGAAGACAAGACTGGTGAAATTAACACCAGAGCCCCTCAATCCAACTCGGACTTTGAAAGGTTAATCATCGGTAATCCAAACTCTTCTGTTTTGTGGATGAACTATATGTCTTTCCAATTACAATTAAGTGAACTTGATAAAGCTAGAGAAATCGGTGACCGTGCTTTGAAGACAATAAGTTACAAGGATGAGCACGAAAAGCTCAATATCTGGATTGCACTTTTGAACTTGGAAAACTCGTTTGGTGACGAGGATTCCCTAGAAGAAGTGTTCAAGAAGTCTTGCCAGTTCATGGATGTTTTGACCATGCATCAAAAATTAGCATCTATCTATGCCATGTCCGAAAACTTTGAAAAACTTGATGAGCTTTACAAGAAGATGTTCAAGAAGTTTGGATCGGATAACGTGCAAATCTGGGTCAATTATGCATCTAATTTATTGGATCGTAAGTTGAATGATGAGTGCCATCAAACCTTGGCTAAGGCTTTACAAGTCTTGCCAAAGCGTGATCACATTGAAGTGGTCAAGAAGTATGCTCAATTGGAATTTGAAAAAGGTGAGATCGAACAAGGTAGATCTTTATTTGAAGGTCTTGTGAATGATGCTCCAAAGAGAATTGACTTATGGAATGTTTACATCGATAAGGAAATCAAATTTGGAAAAGAAAAAGCTAAGGTCGAGGGCTTATTCGAAAGGGTAATCAATAAGAAGCTTTCTAAGAAACAAGCAAAGTTCTTTTTCAATAAGTGGGTAGACTTTGAAAATGATAACGGAGATGAAAAGGGTGCTCTTAAAGTCAAGGCTAAAGCTGTAGAATATGCAGAATCATTGGCTAAAGCATGAATAGATCATATGTATATATTTAATAAAAAAGAGACAATTTGCATCCGGAGTTGCTAGTTTAAATAGACTTATTCATGCAATACTAACTCAGGTAGCAGTTTCAAAAAAAGAGGTCCTACCCGGATTCGAACCGGGGTTAGGTGGAAGTTTTGATGGTCAAAACCACCCGTGATGACCACTACACTATAGAACCTGTAATTATTTATTCATATCCAAAAACTGATAGCCGGATTATTTTGATTCCTCTAGAATATACATTTGTTTATATTAGAGAAACACAATCGCTACTTATATAAATATGGAGGTTTCTAGCATCAACATATGTAACTGACCATCCGGTATACGTCGCAACCGTTTTACCAAATTTAAAGAATTGGAACAGCCGCACCATCGCCTCTGCTCTCAGATCCAGCTGAATAAATCAACTTACCGTGCTTTGACTCGTTCTTTATAATTTGAGCTTTTCCAAATTCACTTCTATCATAGCCTTTGATCCATTGGGTTCTATGTCCTAAAGCAGTCAAAGCTTGGAAGGCTTCTTCAGTTATACCTTCCTCGATGAAAACTTTGGTGAGATTAGTGCTAACTGGACCATCTCCACCTATTCCATAGTCAGTTCCATTCTTATCAGCCTCTAACAAGAACCGTGGCAGGTCAATCGATTGCTGAGGAGTGAAGCCGAAAATAACAAGATTAAGAACATGGAGAACGTGTCCAATAGGTTGCATATATCCTCCCATGTTTCCAAAAGATGCGTATAGCTCACCATCCTTGGTAATCATAGAAGGAATGATAGTATGATACGGTCTTTTGTTACCTTCTAATGAGTTCGTTGCTCCAGGAGTTAAGTTGAAACTGGCCCCTCTATTATGAAGGCAAAATCCAAACTCAGGAACACAGATGCCGCTTCCAAACCCTTGATAAACGGAGTTGATGAAAGATACAACGTCACCATTAGAATCAGCAACTGTGTAGTAAACTGTGTCCGATTTAAACTTAGGATCAGGGATAGCTACTCCGAGATCTTCGGGTCTAATAATGGCTTCCCTATTGAATAATTTGGATTTCTCTTGCAAGTACTCAGAGGAAAGGATTTTCTCCACTGGGATCTTTTGGAAGTCCTGATCAGTAACCGAATCATTGGCTTGAAGAAATCCTATTTTACATGCCTCAATCAATAAATGGAGGTACTCAGCCGAGTTATGCTTTAACTTGTAAATGTCAATGTCGCCATTCTTATGGAGCTCCTGAATAACCCCCAAAGCTACCAAAGCTACTAAACCTTGTCCATTGGGAGGGATTTCCCAAATCGTGTGGCCAAAGAAGTTATAATTAATTGGTTCAACAAAGGTTGATTTGTGAGAACCCAAATCCTCCAAACTCAACTTGTGGTTCCTTTTTGTTGTCTGACGAACAATGGCTTCAGCAATGGCACCTTTATAAAAGCCATCCTTTCCTTTATTAGCTATCAATCTCAATGCTTTTGCAAACGGGGCGTTGGTTACCCAGTCACCTTCTTGAGGGCCCTCACCATTGATCAATACAGGGATGTCTTTGGGAGATAAATCTGGGTTTTGCAGGATAATCTTTTTAGCCGAGTTTCTCCAGCTTCTTGCAGCCAATTCACTCACCACGTAACCGTTCTCTGCCAAATCAATGGCTGTTTCCAAAACTTGTTCAAGCGTGACGTTACCCGATCCCCAGGTATTAAAAGAGTCGTACCAACCGCAAATGGCTCCTGGCACAACAATTGAAAATACAGACGTATAGGGGATTCTCGCCAATGGCTTTCCCTCATTGATCTGGTCCCACACATACTGGATAGAAATACCCAGGGCGGACCTTCCACAGCCATTGATTCCAGAAACCTCTTTAGTAGCATTCTTGTAAAACAACGCAAAGCAATCGCCACCAATTCCCGTAGAACCAGGTTCTACCAAGCATAAAACAGCCCCAATCGCTATCGCTGCATCAACACAGTTACCTCCTGCAGCCAATATCTTCGCCCCAGCAGCATTTGCAATTGGCTGAGATGATGCAACAATACCCTTAGAGGAGTACACGGTGGACCGTCTGGATGCAAACTTCTGGAAGTCTGTCGACATGATATATAGTTATTGAGATTACTTTAGCCTTTACGAGATAGCACCAAAATGTTGGAGATCTGGGCGGCGCACTTCCTGTTCTTTTCCGTAAAAAGTGTGCTGCTGTTAGCAGAAAACACGGCTATTTAAAATATGGGGCAAGATTTTCTTGCGGTTAAATAATTGACTATAAATTCATAACTATTTAAGCAGAAGTGGTTTCAGAGGCCTTTTTCTTGTTATTCTTTTTCTTGGTGCTTGGCTTCAATGGCTTAGCGATAAGTTCTAAAGTTTCATCGTCGAGCTTCTTTTCGGTCTTGTACAAAGCAGGGTTGAAAGATGGAGACGTAAACTTAACAAGTCCGTTTTTAGTTATACCAAATGTAGTGAAATACTGAGCGACATATTCACCTTCCTTTTCAGTCATGATATCGTAGCTTAATAAAACCTGATGACTAGCACATTCAATCAAACCCATACGAGTTTTTCTGACATCTTCAAGCTTCTTGACATTCATTGGGAATGGACCAGAGGATTTGGCCTTGAATTCTCCCAAAGCTTGATGAGAGGTTTTCAATTTCAAGGCGTAAGAGCTTCCAGTTAATTTGTACAAGGAAGTTCTGTAGTTGGATAATTTGACCTTACCGTCTGTGGAAGTAGAAATCAAAATATCCAAGCCGTAGACTTCATTTTCTTCGAATCTATGGGTATCCATTTGATTTTTGTTTTCTTTTGTTGGGTTCAATAAAATCTCTTTGGAACCGTACAACACGTTTCTTTCTTGGTTGTGGGTCAACATACTCTCTACAGGAGTAGTTTCGAATTGTTTTGCAACATGGTCAACAATGTTAGTAACGTCCCAGTTTCTACCATTTGGCTTGAAACTTCTAATGGCTGCTTCACTTGCGTTCCAAGCAGAGTGTAACAAGTCAGCCTTCTTACCTTCAATCGGAGACGACTCAGATTCCCCAACGACCAAAGTCTCAGCGACAATGGATGGGAATCCATCAATTTGGGCACCCAACATGATGTTGACGACATCTCCTTCCTTTAACTCAACATTGGTATCATCATCCGCAGATGGTGGAGAGAAATGAGCTGGAATATGGTTTGGGTTGACACAGGTTGGGAAAGCAATTCCCTTGGAGATTTTAGAAGCCTTTTTGGAATTGTAAATCTTGCTCAATTCCTCTTCCAATAACTCGTCACCTTTCTGGCACAAGTCAAAAGTTTTCGATCCTGCAATAGCTAATTCTCTAACTTGCTTGATAACTCTACCGGCAATTTCACCGCCGGTTTTGTACTTTTGTACCACGTCGGAGTTGGCAATGGTGTAATCAACTTTTGGAGTTTGGGCTATACAGCTGTTAGTGTTATAAATAGGGTAATCATTAAATTAGCTAAACATACTTTTAGTAGACATAGTTCTTCAACAATTTTTGAGCTCAGTTGAAAAATTTGAAATTTCTCACGGCTTGGGGCAGGCAACGTTTAATTACTTCAGATCACGAGGATTGCCAAAACCACCTATGTGTAGCCTTAGAAGAAAGTACAATTAAAGTACCGCCTTACTGGGTGTCGTTTCTCTTGGTACAAATTTAATTTCGAAGGTGGTGTATATAGCAGTAGCATCCGTATTGCAAAAAATTGCGATAGAATACATATCAAGATGTCAGCAATAACAGAAAACTTATCCACAAAGAAGAGAAGAAGATCGAGATTACGGAAAATCTCATTTGAAAACACCCAGGAATTAAAAGAGCAAATCTGTAATCAAAATTCATTGGTCATTCGATCTGAAATCACAATCAATTCCTCTCACGTTACAGGTAACAGCGTTCTCCAAAATATTTGTACATTTAGTATACAAGGATGCAAGCGTCGTTAACAGTCACAAACAAATTATAAATGATATCACCTGTGATTCCAGTTTATATGGCCGTTTTTTTGAGCTCGAGAAGTTCTTTAGGGTTGGCGTACGCTTGTGCCATCCAATCTGACTTCAAAAGTTCTTCAACTGTAATTCTCTTGCTGTTGGTGGGGTGAAGCAACTTGAATATATAAAACCTAGCCCCGTAGTGTAGATCTTTGAATATCTTGAGGCAAGGATTACTTTTGTAATTTATACTACCATCTTCCAAGTCCTTGTTCAAACTAACTATTAGGTTATCCGAACTTGGATAACTATCTCGATAATGCTTATAATTGGAATCACTTGAGGCGGCAACAGACCATGGCTTTTTCATGAGGAACAATTGGATGTACACTATACCAAGCGACCAGTAATCCAAGGCCTTGAAATCAATTAGTGGTTTGACTTTTTCAAAGCCCTCTTCTTCCTTTAATAGTTTGTCACATTTCAAAATTTCGGGTGCCTTAAAGGAGTTAGTTCCACATAATAATAGATGATTATCTTTAGTCCAGTACAGAGGATCGTTTACCTCATCCAACGAGATTGCATAGCCAAAATCGCTTAATTTTAAAATACCTGAATTACTGATTAAGCAATTCTCCGGCTTCAAGTCTCTATGAACAATACCATTTTCATGTAAGAACTTGACTCCGGAGGTCATTTGTTTAAACATACAATCCTTCAAATTGGAATTGATACCAACTTTTTTCTTCCTAAGGAAAGAAAGCATATCTAATAGATCACCTTCAGGATAATACGGCAAAATAAACGAAAGCTCCAGTGAATTTTCATTACAGCAAAGCTCAAGAATATCTATCACGTTCTTGTTCTTGATTGATTTCACTATGCGGTACTCCTTGATCACAGTGGCATGGTATAATTCTTTCGATTCAATCACCCCAAATTTAACTGTCTTTATAACCACTTGTTCGTTGGTCAGTTTAACAACACCCTTGGTAACAATTCCATTGGCACCCTCATATATTTTATCCAGCAGTTTGTAAAAGCCTCCTACAGGTCGTAAACTAGTTACATCAACAGGTGACTTCGGGTCCTGAAGCTCCGTGTTTTGGTTATTTCCTGATGGGTCATCAACATGGTGGAACAAATTCGATTGCAGCTGATGTCGTTGTGAAGGGTCTTTGGGATCATCTGAACTCCCATCTGAGCTCAAGCCCAAAGCCTCCACCAGTTCAGCTATGCTTTTTGGTGACATGGTAACGGGAGTGGAACAAAATAATATGAGTGACTAGGGACCTTTTGAGCGGAAATAATTATTTGCACTGCGATTGAATAAGTAGAACAAAGATGAATATGGTTTCCCTATCGTCCCTGAAGGTTCAGTAAAGTAAATCTAAGCAAAAAAATTAAGGTTCGATGGGCGCCATAAGTCCTGTTTCCAATTTAGGTAAGCTGATTGAGAGAAAAAGATGAGAATACAAATTTTTCATCATGGGTGTGTTGATGTTTATTACGTAACGTCTTACTCAACAATAGACAAAACCAGGTGCGCAGCAATAATGACTACAAACGTTTCAGGAATTTGCAATTTGGTTGTATTTCATTTCGGGTATAGAAAAATGACGGGCGCAAGCAAAGTACAAAAATCTAACTTGTAAAAAGTGTATGACTTTATCAAATTGGGTTACCCCTTGCACAGCCCTTCGTAGATGATTAAAGTGCATAAAACACGAAGATGGGAACGCACCTCAAGGATACTTTTCGAAGCCACCTGCAGACCAAGCACTATATTTAACGCAGAGGCTATGGCTCCACTCAATAGTTATTTTTACCCTTCGTCTTGGTTTAGTGTTTCCATACTGCGTTTAGTTAATTTGTGACCGAGAAAAGTGTGTTTCTAAAATTAATTTTCTTTTTCTTCCCGAGTGGTGAAATTTCGCAACCTCAGGCTGTATCAAGAATGACTGCAAAGCTAGGCACCAGAAATATTTAAAACCATCAATTGGTCCATCGATTGGCCTTTATTGTCTATTTATTATTTATCAAAATGTTAAGAAGAGTGTTTACAATTGTCCCTATTATCCTATTGCTTGGTGCCGCCCTCCTATTATTCTTCATCAATTTGTCTGGTGCAAATAATTCAACCTTCTTGAACAGGTTCTACTGGAGTGAAGTTGAATCCAGCGACTTTGGCCTCAAGTGGGATAAGGCCCGGTGGACATTATACTCCTTATGTGGTGTACAAGATGGAAAGAATTATGATTGTTTGAGCAGAACTCCTGCTTATCCTTACTCCCCTGCTGATAATTTCGACTCGGTCAAGAATCTTCCAAAACTGTTCACTAGCAACAGAAACTTATACTACTACTTGTCAAGATTTGCTTACGCATTCTTCTTAGTTGGTATCGTGTTTGCCGTTCTTGCCCTCATTCCAACGTTGTTGTCTTGCTGCACCTCTGGATTTGTATCTGGTATATTGAGCTCAGTCGCTACGGGTATCGCTTTATTGTTTACAACAGCAGGTGCTGCTTTCATAACTGCAATCCATGTGAAGGGAAGAAACGCCTTCAAGGATGCAGGGTATACCTCCCACGTCAGTTCTCTACTGTTTGGTATTTTGTGGGCTGCGGTTGCTTGTTTACTTATCAGTTTCATCTGGATGTGTGCTGTTAGTGGTAAAGGTGCAACCAAGAAGTATCACAAGAGACACGATGATGCTTCTCACGAATCGTATGCAGAAGCCAAAGCAACGTCCTCCGACTCTTCCGATGAAGCATTGATGTATCATAATAACAATGGCTACCAAGAACACCCTCCTGTCCAAGAAACAGCCGCTCCAAAGAGAAAGTTCTTTTTCCAAAGGTCTTCTGAACCGAAGGTTTGAAGGTGAAGGAACTTCGCAATAATGACATTGATGGCTGCAAAATATCTTAATCGCTACGAATTTTTGATACCCATGATTTTCTACTAATTTGCAAGACTTTACCATATATTCTCTTCAATACTTAATATAGCAAAATCAAATGTACGTCAAAATTAATTACCACACAATTTCAACTTACATTCTGCTGATTGGATGATGAGCTTTAAGCAGTTTCACCCGCTTCTCTCTTGGAGATTGGTTGCCACTTCAATCTGTAGTTCCAGCTCCAAGCATCGGCATCGGCATCAGCATCTCTCTTAGAGATTGGTTGCCATTTTAATCTGTAGTTCCAGCTCCAGGCGTCGGCGTCAGCATCGGCATCTCTCTTAGAAATTGGCTGCCACTTCAATCTGTAGTTCCAGCTCCAAGCATCAGCATCAGCATCAGCATCTCTCTTAGAAATTGGTTGCCATTTTAACCTGTAGTTCCAGCTCCAGGCGTCGGCGTCAGCATCCCTCTTTTCTTTGGGGATGGTACTTTCTAAAACAGTCGAGTTGACAATGACAACGAAGTTTTGACCATCTGCCTCAGCAAAGAATGGTTGAACAACATCATCGAGTGGGTAAGCAGCCAAGACGGCACTTTCTGGGAGGTCAATGTCTTGACTGACTGCTTCTTCAACTGGAGCTGCAAAAGCGAGAGAGGAAAGGATGGAAACGATAATAGCTGAGGTGAATTTCATTGTTGGATGGAAACTTGAAGTAAAAGTTACTGTTAAGTGATGAGACTACAAATGATTTGTCGTCCATTTATACTTTTCGACATCCATATGTGTAAGACCTAACGTCCGCCGTGTGAACAAACCACAACTTAGAAGAGTGTTTTAAGATGCCCATTCATGTCCAGATCGGGCAATTTTTTTAGAACAAAAAAGTTGACACACCATTAATATTACAGATTAGGCTGAGATGATTTGCAAGCCAAACCAGAGAGCAACAGGCGGGTTGTACCCCTTTTACCAAGAGTGTCAGTGAACCACATTTGGACGGTCAAAAATTACCCCATCGAGCGTCTAAAGGACATCCTCAAACACAAATTACAGAGGAGTAGGAAAATAATTATGGTTTAGCCTAACACCACACCTGGAAGTTCTATCATTGGGTGTATTTCAAGGCACCCGAACGACAAGAATGGATTTGGCGAAACGTGCTGCAACAGCACATTCGAAACTGTGGGTTTCTAGCAAACTTGCACTGTACACGTTTCATTCTCCATCACCAAAGTATGATCAAGCTGCTTATACTGGGAGTGTCGATTCTAGTCAATGTAACTCAAATTGATTACTATGACTGTTGTTTGTTTATTTCGGATATGGTGTTGCATTTGTTTTCGCAGCTTCCGTAACTGCCTAAATTCGCAGTACACTTAAAGGCTTGTCACGACTATCGTTGTTTATTCCTCAAAATGGTTGGTTCTGACTTGAAGAGCAAAATGGCCCCTGACAAGCTCAAGGGTAATTTTGCATCGGTTGGCTCCTCAATTAGTAATTCCATCGGAAATAACGTAAATAACGTGAAGAAAACATTCACGAGGAAAACATTCAATAGCGATGATGAATTGATCTCCCAATATCAACATGACTTAAAAAGATCTGTGAAAGCCCTCAAGTTCATCCTTTCACAATTGCGCCGAATGGCGAACTACGGAATCCCTGCCTTGTTCAAAACTCAAATAAGCAGCATTAAATTGTTCGGCCAGTTGATAGGCGCTAACTCCCTTCAGTTTGATGGCATAGACGAGTTTTATTCCGAGTTTGATAAATTACAGGCAGAATCCGAAACTCCTATTGTTCATCCGAAAGAAAAAGACTTTCTGGTACCTTCTTTGAATGAACAAATCTACAATTATGCTTTAAGTATTGATAGACTAGCCTCTGACACCCTCAATTCGTGGGACATATTCTATCATGAAAACAAACTTCGAGTGGTCGAGATGAATGGGTTTTTAAATGATACACTAAAGGTCATCAATAAAAGAAACAAAAAGCAATATATTTATGACAAGACACATAATAAGCTTGAAAAATTGATGAAAAAGACCCAACTGCTTGACGAGAAAGAACAAAAGCAAATGGTTTCTTTAGAAAAACAATTACAGGATGACAAATATACCTTTGAGTCACTTGATAAAAAAGTTAAACAGATGCTTCCTCATGTCGTGCTTTGTTTAGAAGAGTTTATTGATTCTCTCTCTAAGATTATTTTCCACAAACAGATGGATACATATAAGGGAATGCTCACAACGTTGGAGTACTTTACAACTCATTACGGATTATTGTCAGAGGACGAAAGAAGTAAGGACTTTTCGTATGAATCAATTGCTGATGCATGGGAAGCGTCTATAACTCCAACGAGGCTCCAAATCGAATCTTTCATTACTCTTATCAAAGATAAAAATCCTGGCTTTATAGACAAAGAGATAGATGACACAGACAAGACTACAAAGTCATCAAAGATGTGGCACAAGGTTACTAAAAAGATGACCGAAAGCACATTTGATTTGAAAACGGACAAAACAAATGGACTATTCAACAGCCACTCAATCGCTGATGAGTTACAAGCTTTCATCGAGTTCCAGAATGAGAACTCAAATCGTTCCAAGACGTACTTTCCCTCTGAGAAACCCGTGAAAGTTGACTTGGAATCTATCAGATTATCAAAGAAATCATCATCGGCCCCACCACCTTTACCACCCAGACTGAACTCTGTCAAACAGCTTGCATTCCCAAACTCCCCTAGAATGACTAGCAGTTTGTCGATACCTTCTACACCTAGTTTATCCACACCTATGACCCCTACTTCACCCGTTGGGTTCGAAAGAAATAGACTTAACAGTGTGGACGAGATTATTGAACTGGACTCTGACTCTGACAGCTCAAGTCTTCTTAGTGACGATTATGAGGATGACGAATCAATTCTGACTTCGAAGTCGTTGTCGACGACACGCTTGGTAAGTGAAGGCAATTCTAAGGTATCTAAGATCTACAATTCATCCAAAAACAGTATTTCGGAAGCCCCTGTGTATACCCGGTTTCAGCCTTTGAAGTCAAACACTGATGGATTGAATAACAAGTCCAGTATAACACACTCCCTAGATGAACTCAAGGAATATTTCAATAGTATCCTCTCCTTTCTGCCACCAGTGACTAGGACAAAGATCACTGCTATTTATGAATTTACCGGCTTGGAACCGGGTGATTTATCCTTCCAAAAAGGTGACGAACTTGAAGTAATCTATACATTCCAAGGCTTTGGTACAAGTAAAGATAGGTGGTATCTTGCTTTGAAGAAAACAGACAATGGGTCCGTTTCTAGATCAGGACTTGTACCAAGCAATTATTTCGAAACTGGAGTTTATGATACTATTAATTAATTTATGATATACCTTTTCAATTTATTTATCTCTTATCGCCATATTAATTATATTTATCTATTGTGCTATATTGTGGTTCTTTAGTCCACTTCATTACCAAGAAGCTCGAACAACCTACCCATGATTTTCTCTGGGTTTTGTCTCAAGCCACTGTGGAAGAATTCACTTGTCGTATAAGCTCTGAAATTTCTGCCTTGAAAAACGTCCTGCAAAACTTTCCTACCTAAATCAAAATCAACATACAAGTCCAGCACGTATACAGCCCCAACAATGGGAAGAGATTTAAAGTCCAAAGTTCTCAAAACATCGACGTCGTACAACTTTGGCCATTTAGTATTCAAATGAAGCGCATGGGCAAGCTTTTTGAAAGGCCTCAATTCAACATAGTCATCAAACATTGATTGAAATACCATCTCAGTGGTGAAGTACGTTGGCTCTCCATTTCTGGAGTCAAATACAAAGCTTTTATTGTCTTCGTGATATCTCAACCTATCTGCTGACCAGTTAGAAGGTTGAATTGTTGGATTGTTACCATCACAATATATCGATTCTTGAAAAAGGGCATACAAGATATTGGTGTCAAAATTCAACAGATTCGAAATGCCGGTCAATGTTCCTCGACACGGTTCACCAAATAACAGTAAGTCATTATGAAAATCCTGTACAAGGGTGTGAATTAGATCAGTCCCACCATGTCCTCCAAAATTCAACCCAAGTTGCTGGAATCTTTCCACAGATAATCTTCCTCCGTCAGGAAGAGTCACATCATTGGAATCTAAGAACTTCAATATATGATTAACCCTAACCACATCTTGAGGATACTTGTCATAGTAATGAATATTTCTTTCCTTGGCTCGTTCATACGTAGCAGTGTATACGTCATCAGGACCATGGTTAATTGGAGGTATACCGCCTGTGACAAAAGATTCCTTGAGGGATTGTGGGTATTTTGAGTAGTAAATGAATGAGCAAAACCCTCCAAATGATTGCCCTGCGATGGACCATTTGGCTCCTCCCAATAATATTTTTCTAATCCTTTCAAGATCTTCGACAATTGAGGCACCAGTGAAATTCAAAATGTATTTCATTTGCTCTATTGTATATTCGATATCCGTCAAATTACTCTGTCTGGGGACAAGCTTGGGGAAACTGCTTGCGTTTAATGGTGTACTTAACCCCGTACCTCTTTGGTCCATAAAGACTAATTGGTAGCCTCTATCAACGAAGGTATTAATGTAGGACATATTGGTGGCGGGAGGCGCACATGGAAACCCGGGACCTCCTTGTATAAACGCAACAAGTTTAGGGTTTTCAGGTAACAAATGAATTTGTTGGGAGTCAAACTTCTGACAAAGGGATGCAACTACTTTGATAACCTTACCTGGGAAAGACTCATCGAAATACGATAGTGGCAATTCAAAACTTAGGACATCTACAGCGATGTTACCGACTCTATAGGAGTCAATTATGCTGTATGCATTAACCATATCAAGACACAAAGTAATATAGACTTGACAATAAAAGAATGCGATAACAGGCTCGAGAGAATAAGGTGTGAGCTAGTACTACGATGTATTAAATTTTTAAAAAGATATTTTTGCCTCCTCTAGTCAAATCTTATAGAAAACTGGATACCGCTATTACTATTGTACAACCACATCCCTTTTAGGTTTCATGACGGGACTGTTTCCTCGCTGTCATAATCAATCCACCACATCTCAAACGCGTAAATTGAAAACAGCGCGTAATATTTAGTCTCTGATGACAACCAACATGACTAGCCAGAGCCGGTTGCAGTTTAACAAACCGATAATTTCGTCCACCAGTAAACAAATAGCCACCAAGGACCTCTTGGTCAGATTGAAACAATTAAGTGAAGAGTTGAGCGGTATCAACCAAGAAAACCCAGTGTTAGACAGTTTCGATGCGATAAAGTCTGATCTTGTAAATCCAAAGCTATTGAAGAGCACAAATCCCGGGGTCCAGGCCTATATTTGTTGCTCTATAGCAGATATCTTGAGAATATATGCACCTGAGGCCCCATTCACTGATGATGACTTAACACAAATCTTCAAGTCATTTTTCAGTCAGTTCAAGAAATTGTCTGATATGAATAACCTATATTTTCAACAACAGTGTTATTTGTTAAAAAGGTTGGCAGACGTCAGATCCGTGATATTAATAACTGATCTCAAAGATTCAGAGGCTCTAATGAAGCTTGCTTTTAATACGTTTTATTCCTTGAGTAAGAAGGAGTTCCCACTGAGACTTGTTTCATTGATAGGCGATATCTTATCAGATATTATAGCTGAGGCAGAAATCATTCCTAGGCCCATTTTGAAGATGATATTGGATAACTTGTTATCAACTTCACATGATACACCTGGCGTCTTACAGGATTCAAGTATCTCCAACCCTGCCTTTATGATTTCTGCTTCTATTTGTGAAGCGAACATAGATCGTATGTCACGTCAAGTTGCACAGTACTTTTCTGAATTGTTGTACGAATCGTCCAATCAAATCGAGCAACACAACCAGGGACAAGATAGTGTTCAATCGAAAGCAATGGAGACATTGACTCGGATACACAAATTGTCTGTTCAAATGTGGAAAAGTGTGCCGGGTCTATTAAATGCTGTCATTGGCCTCATTGAGGAAGAGTTAAATGCGGATGACGATACTATTCGAATGTTAGCTACTGAGACAATTGGCCAAATGGTGGGCTCTTCCAGCAGTTCTCAAAATTTTATCATTAAATATAACCTGGCATGGACAACTTGGTTGAAAAAGGCCCTTGACAGCTCGCCAACTGTAAGATGTAAGTGGGTCGAACAAGTCACCATTATAATCAATGGTGTTGATTCCCTTACCACTGAGGTTTCCTTTGCATTATGTGAAGGTGTGAATAAATGTTTACTAGATTCTGATGAGAAGGTTCGGTTGACTAGTTGTATATCCTTTGCAAAGGTACCTTTTAGTAAATTCACTAGAATATTTGACCAAAGAACTATGTTTATTTTAAGTCAGTTGATTAGGGAGAAGAATACTGATATTAGAAAACAAGCAATGCTAATCCTTAGTACCCAGTATGATGAGTACCTCAAGGCTAAGCTCCTGAATCAAGTCATTGATTTTGGACAAAAGACCAATGATCCAACTGAAGAACTTAACGACTCTTGCTTAGAACAAATTCCGAACCAACTCATTTCATTAGTCTATATAAATAACAAGGACATAGATGCTTTGTTAGACCAGTGTATCTTTGAAAAGTTGTTCACACTCGAACAGAACACAATCTTGAGAGTCAACAGACTATGTCATATCTTTCTGGTTTTGGATGGCAAGAGTAAGCAGGCTTTCTTTGCTATCAGTAAAAGACAAGTTAGAAATTCAACTACGCTTGAAACATTCGTTACTCTCTGTGATCAGTACAGTAAAATAGGATCATTATCTGAAGATAAGGAGAATCTCCATAATAAATCTGATTCCTCGGATGGTGGAACAAATGAAGGATTAGAGAAAAAACTCGGAAAGCTAATCGATTGGCTTTGTGAGTCTCTTCCAGATGGAATCAATTCCCATTCATGCTTGACAAGGTTCTACAAATTGAAAAATTTTAGATTGACCTTTCTTCTTCGCCTGGTATTCACCCCTTCATCTGACTTCTTTACGGTCAAGAGTGCCATATCAGAGATAATAAGTAAGTTGGGAAATAATAGGACTATCAAGCTTGACGACCAAAAGATCACTGTTTCCACTACTGACTTTGTTTCCACCTTTAAAATCTTATTGTACAGGTCATCCTTAATACTTTACAATCCAACCAACGTTACTGACTTGATTAACTTTGCTACTGATGAGTCTCATCAGTGGAACTCTGTGGCTAAAGAGTTGTTACTGGATATTAGTGTGACACTGCCACATCTGCTCGTATCTAATATAAGTCAATTGGCAGATATGGTGAAGGATGAAACTTTGGAAACACTGAAGCTTATTTGGTTAAAGATTTTGTATCATTGCAACAAGAATACGACCCCCTCAAGCGATGAAAATGCGTGGGTCAGCTGCTTATCTGGAATTTGCACGGATGGTACTCCACATGAGGCCAAATACGCCACCAAATTACTAAGCTTATACTCAGAACTGCCTTCTTATTATACTAAAATTGTAAACCAAATACTTCCATTGGATGTGGAAAGTCCTAAAATAATTACTCACTTGTCCACACTAGCAGAAATTGTGCTTCTTGATGAAGTTGCTTTGCAAGATCAGATTAGTGATTTAACTACAAATCTTATCAAGAAGTTTCTCTTAGAAAACAAGTGGGATAATTCGGATATTGAAGAGGGATCTGACTTTTGGGATTCTGATATATTAGAGCTTGATCTTCCATATCACACGGGTATTATCTCCAAGGTATTGGTGCTTAAATTTTTCACAAATCGTTTAAAGTTTCTAGCAGCAAACCGTAGTGATTTCAAATCTGTATCAGCTACCTTCAACCCATTACTGAAATTAATTTTAACGATCATTTCCAACGGTGGAGAAATAGTAGCGGATGGTTCTACAACAGACCTTTGCAGGAAAAGACTCAGACTTGAAGCTGGATCGAGCTTGTTCGAACTAGGCAGCCAACCGTTATATAATGAGCAATTTGGACCCAGCTTCATGAACTCCCTCATTCAATTGGTAAGAGATGAGAATAAGTCCGTTCGTTCTACATTCTTGAAAGCCTTACAGAAAGGCCTAAGCACAAAAAGCATCCTGGATAAGTTTTTTGGTATAATCTTTTTCCTGAACAATGAACCTGATGTTTCATTACGTAATAGTATAAGTACTTGGGTGAAATCATTATGTCAGAAAAGTATCACAGCTAAGGATTTGAGATTCGAGAATCTATTACCTCGAACCATCCACCTTGTTTCCCACTACCCAGCCTTTTCAGAGGAGGAAGATAAAGAAGTGCGGTTCAAAGTTGCATTGGAAACCTTGGTATATTATTTGACCAGTGTTGCGACCCCAGAAAACATCTCAATGTTATACTACCTTGCTAGTAGAGTGAAACAGTTCAGAGATGCTACGATAGACCAAGATGTCTACAGACAAGAGCCTTTGCCTCAGGAAGTTAACAATCTATACGAGGTATCAGAATTGTGTCAGTTCTTGATAAAGGAGTATAGTGAACACCGAAACTGGACCGCTTCAAGTTGGCCAGGGAAGGTTCCGCTCGCAAGGGACTTGTTCACTCCGATGTTAAGTACCGAAGAAGCTCAAATGATTATCTCTGAAGTTTATGTTCCAAGAGAATTCCACAAAAATCTCCTGCATTTTATAAAGTCCAAGTTGGTACCAGGTGGTCATAAGCGTTCTATCGGTTCAACATACTCAAAACGGCCGAAACCACCCTCCTCATCAAACAGGAAGAAAGCAAAGAAGACTCCAACAAAATCCAAGTTGAAAGTCAATGATGGACCAATAAGAAAGAGTTCAAGAACCAAGAAACCTGTCCATTATGACTTGTCTGACGAGGATGAAAATATTCTGGCAAGTGAATCTAACAGCGATTCGGATATTGACTTTGACAGAGAGTAGCTTTGCTTAGATTTTATGATTCATTTATGTAATCGTTAATATATAATGTAATAATAACTATGCCTCCATTTCTTGTAAGGTTTTGATACGGGGATGTATACCCTCTTCTGCAAGAAGCTTGAGTCTTGTGGCCGCTGGGCAGTTTGAAACACTAGTGAGCTCAAGTCCTAGCACTCTCAAAAGTTTCATCGCTTGAGCTTTGTAAACCTGAATGAAGTACTGACCACAACTTTCCCACCAGTTGGCAATGCAGAAAAAGTGTACATTTGTGATTAGCAGTGGATCGGTGTTTCCCATCTTTGCCAAGAATGTCCAAGACTTCTCGATAGGAAAGAATTTGTTACCAAGTCTAGTCAATACAGAAAAAAATGAACATATCCCGGCTACTCTTTCATCGTATTTATCAGCTTCTTCCCATTTCGACGTATTCTTGTTTCGTTTCCATCCCATTCTTAGCCTTCCTTCCTCGGTATCAATTGAGCAGCTGTATCCAATAACAAGAGGGCATTTCTTTGCTATTCTAGGCATTAGATATTCATTAAAGTCTGGAAAAGCGTTTAATAGATTGGATGCCAACATTGCTAAGGGTACAGCCGAATTGGGTTGGACAACAATTTCGGTTTCTGCTTGTGATACCAACGACTTGGCTAAAAAATTCAATATGAACTGGTATGCCAATTCGTGAGACTTTATGGAATTCACGGTACTGACAATCATATTAGTGATATCATTAAGTTGCCTCATGCTCCTTGATAGCTGTCCAATTTTAGGGTTAATGGCTCTCCTTACAGGACCAATCGACTTCTTCATATTTTTATCATTATTCACCTTATCTTTTACATCATTCTTCAAGACACTTATCCTATCTTTGTAAAGAAGCATCAACTTTTCAGAGTTAATGCTGAGGTTGGCTTTATCCTCGAGAGCTTTTTCTTTTTTAAGCTTCTCTTCTTCTTCTTTTTGTTTCGCTTCTTTAGCTTTTCTTTCTTGTTCTAACCTGGCTGCCTTCTCCTCCTCGAGTTTCTTTGCCTTTTGCTCTTCTAGTCGTTTCCTTTCCCGTGCTTCCTCTTCTTGTTTACGATGACGTTCTTCTTCAGCTTTTCGCTTGTTTTCTTGTTCCTCCAACTCTTGCTGTAACTTGATTTTATGCTTTCGTATCCTCTCTCTTTCATTTTCTATGATGGCCTTGACTCTGTTTGTTTGGATGCTCATGGATGAGCTGAATGTGTTTGTAACATACGCGAGATCATTTTCATAAATCTTCTTAAGGTCATCTAAAGTGCCATCATCAGGTTTGATTATCCTAAAGGAATTGAGTGAATGATGGCGTATTTTGCTAGGAATTTCAGGTTCAACTTCCAATTCAAAGTCAGGAGGAATTCCAAGTATCATTTGAGTAGAAGTAATCAAAACTGTATATTGAGAAATTTGATTCTTGAAGAGGGTAATGTTGGTGCGAATTTTTTCTCGAATTTTTTTTTCAACTCAGTAGTAAGAAGCCTAAGCATGAACAGCGTTAGGTGTTTCAGTACGGCCTCCGTTTTGGCCAGGACTGGTTACAGTACTGTAAATCCTGTACATCATCTTGTCCCTATAAACAAGTCTCTTTTGAAACCAGGTTTAAAGGAACTATTATTGCCCAAGGATGACATAAGAGCCCCAGGATTTAAGCCAACTGATATCGGGCAAGATAGAATCAAGGATTATTACAATGATCACATTCAGTCCGATTTAATGCTACAATTATATGTTCATGAACAAGAAGAAGTTACCGGCTCAAAGTTGAGATCTTGGGGTACGGATTCTCCATATAAGCTTTATAGAAAGTTGAAAAAGCCAGTTGGTTTGAGCAGAGAAACCAAAAACATCAAACCCATCTCCCCAAGCAACATACCCAGATTAACAGGTATCAACATAAATTTATATAACAAGGATGCGTTGGAGGAAAACTGGCTCAACATCTCTTCAAGACTTCAGATTGCACAAATCACCAATGTCAAACCTAAAAGAATCTACAATAGATCCAATATTCTTCCATGGAAATGTAGAGAGGGAAAACCATGTGGATGTAAAGTCCAATTGAAAGGAGAAGATATGCACCAATTTTTATTAACATTGACAGAATTGGTTTTACCAAGGATCAGAACATTTGAAGGTATATCAAAGAAATCTGGTGATCGTAATGGTAATATATCTTTTGGACTTGGTCCTGAGGATGTGAAGTTTTTCCCGGAAATTGAAAACTTCCAAGAATTATTCCCTAACTTATTCGGTTTTCACATCACTTTCCAAACTTCCGCTAGAACTGACGACCAAGCTAGATTATTGTTAAGCTCATTGGGTTTGCCTTTCCATTGAACATTCCTGTAAATAAGTCATGTATAACATGTAATAAATCCTAGAGATCAATAATGTTGTAAATCAATGTAGCGCTAGATTGATTTCAGCTCGAGTAGCTGACGCCTATGGTTCCTTTTTTGGAAACTATGCCCCTATCCAAGAAGATACACTCATCTCAACATCACCTTTTTACTATTCAAGCTAAATCTCAAAGACTAGTTACGATGGTATTTTTATGCGCACTTGATTTGGTTCGTTGTATGAGTTCTATTATTCATGAATTCAGTATATTGTATTCTACTAGAATTCGTCAAAAGGATAAGAGATGGGTGGATGGTCTGTTGAAGTACTATGAATTCAACAATAAAGTCGAGATCTTGGATGAAGATGGTATATTAGTGAAAAGCGATTTCAGAAGCATGGATTTCCAACCAGAGAACCAGTATTCTTTCAACGGAATCATAATAGAAGTTATGGAGTATCTTGGGACCACCGAAAGAGACATCCTGATGCTATTGAATAAGCATGCAGCAAAAAAGACTCCCAATATCCATGCGCCGGTAATAGCCGTTGATAAAGGGAACAACAAAAAGGTGTTTAACCACCAAAAACCTGTCCCTATGAAGACTTTGACTACATCCAATACGTGTATATCTAATCCTCCGATCGCAAAGGAAATCGGTTCCAAAAGAACTGCTTTAAAGGCCCCTGGTCTAACAAGACCCACCAGCACTAAAATTAAGAGCATAAGTGAACCACGACTCGACTTAGTGAAGCACATTCGTAAAAGAATACCACCAAAGAGTTCTAGAGTGTTCCGATTCAAGAGTTAGCCTATTTTCATTCGTGCTACACAATACTTAATTCTCACTTCTTAGCTTCCTTGTTCTTCTCTCTGTATATCAATACAGGGACAAAGTTAGAAGCAAAAATCTTTGCAACTGGAAATGAGGAAATCAACCCATTCACAGCTGCCAATGCTGGCCTATTGGATAATCTGGCTAAGAACGGTTGCGCAGGTAATTCAGTCATTATTCACAAAAGTAGTTGTTTGAGAATTTTATTTTATTATCTGACTGAATTCAAGGAGCCACAAATACATTTAGCTCATATATTTCTCGAAATTGGTATAATATTTACTATCTATTTGTGGAGTTGACAGGATTGGTACATGAATTATTCGTTTTGAAGAATGATTGATTTCAATCCAAGTCTTGAATAGATTGTCAGACAATAAAGGAGCAATGACCTCGCCGTTTAAAAGTAATGAGCCCACGACCTTGTTGGGTAGAATCAGCTGTGATGTGCTCGTAATGGTGATATTTTTGCCGTCAACCTGAAATACTTCCTCAAGTGAGTCAATGTTGCTTTTGTGTATCAACTTATTATCCCTACAATATACAAGAGAATATCTTGCCTTCTTGTAGATTTCCATTTGGAATTTGAACCCTGTGAATGGTGGCTCGTGAAAGCAAACTTTGGAAGTAGCAGTTGAAAATACTGGCTGTATTATAAAGGTTAACCACACTAGCCAGGACCACATAGAATTTGGCTGCGAATTTTTTTTCAATTCAAAAAGAAACCTGGGCTGTTTATTGCCTGCCCTGACATTCATTTTATAGTACCTTCCCAAAAAACTATATCTCCAATTCTAACACAGATTATGTATCTTGCTATGTTTTTGTGCCATGAAGACGAGAAGTGCCCTGGATACCTATATGATGGAGCTCAAAGAATATTTAATGTAACATATTTTTGAAGACCCATCTTAAATACCCAATTAGGGTACAAAGCCTTCAATTTAGACAATGCAAATGTTCAAAAGCTTTAAAGTAGACAATCTTCTTTCTGAATTTGAAAAACAGTAGCTAGTTTTCAATTCTTCTCCAGCCGTTCGATTTTACATAGTTAAAAAAAAGGTTTTTTATTATAGTATCTATAAAATATACCACGAAAAACGGCAATCTATACTTTTTTGAAGGTATAATCTGAGTTCAAGGCTTACACGCAATGAACTTCTCCGTCGGCGTGAGTGTGACATTCCTTGCCTGACGTTTCTTTAGATTCAGAGGTTGAAGTTGAGGTGGGCTTTTCGGATTCGCTCTTAGAGTCATCCTTGTCGTCGTCCTTGTCGTCCTCTTTGTCATCTTTCTTGTCATCCTTCTCATCATCCTTGTCTTCCTTATCGTCCTTCTTATCATCCTTGTCGTCCTTCTTATCATCCTCCTCTTCATCCTTGCTAACGGAACCGGTACATCCAACACCTGGAACAGCTATGTCATAGGCATATACATCCAAAGCATAGTACCCCAATGATTCTGAGTTCCTGACTGCTTCTTCGGGGTTTTCTTTAGCCAACTTTAAGGAATCTTCGTAGCCATCAGCAAAGTGGTCGACTGTGCCTTCTCCCAATGGTGTGTGCCAAATTCTATGTAACAAGTCTCCGGCCCAGAAAACATTAGTTTTTGATCCAGCAACGGTGTATCCCTGAGAGCACATCTGGCTAAGGTAACGTCTGGAAGTGTAAGACAAATCACAAATCACAGTTTCTTTTGTTGCATTGTCTCCTCTCCAATGTCCTGCCCAACCATCTTGACCACAATTACCATCGATGTCATCACAACGGAATACCAATCCATCCTTGTGGGAATTGACGACCTGATCATATAAGCCAACCACTTCAGCAATGGATGCATTTCCAAAATACTTTTGAAAGAATTCAGACTCTTGGCCATATCTCAAAGTATGTAACTTAGCATGTTCTGCCATTTCCTTTGTCTCCTGCAAGGCAGAGTAAATCTGATTATACTGCGATGCGTTACAAGAGGAATGAATAGTAAAATCTGGATTCCAGTCTTTATCCCATTGGTAGGATGAAGGTTGGCTCTTAGCACTCAGAGTTTTACTGGCAACTTCTTGAGAGTATCCAGTAGGAATACAAGTGGCAACACTTGAAATTGCTAATGTTGTTAAAACGAATCCTGTTAATTGCATTTCTATTGGTTTCTTTTATTGGGGTTATTTGTACTGGTGAAACAGGATTATTTATACTGGAAAACCATTTTGCAGCCGTCGCGCCTAAATCAAAAATTCTAACCTCCAAGGTGGCTTTAGAAGAGATGAACTTGTTCTACGGTGAGGCTTTAAGACACTTATATTCCCCATTTGGGTTTTTAGAGATTACGAATGTAAGACCAAGAAAAATTCTAACGTTGAGGACCAGTTAAATTGTCGTTTGGAGTACATCGCCGTAGTGCTCAAAATTTTTCTTGTAACTAGAGAGGTGCTTTCAGTGAATGGCATCTGTCTTGGCATTTTGAGAAAGATGCTTAAATATGACATCTTTTGGCTCCCTTCTGGTTAAGAGATCAAGACAATCATGAAGACCACTATTTTGTTTTCTGTGTTATTAGCCACTGGTGCCAGTGCTGCTGGGTCGATCAAAGATTGTCACTTTCATGGGTCTGAATACATGTGTATTGATGAAGATGGTAACGAAGGGGCCGTGGACCCTGCACCAAACTCTTCTGCCTCAGACACACCTGCCAGTTACACTTCCTGTCATGCTCATGGATCTGAAACTTGGTGTATGGATGGATCAGATGAAGTGTTATTCGCCGTTGAGGCCACTGAGAGCGAGACGACCAAAGCTACTGAGAGCGAAACAAGCAAAGCTACTGAGACGAGCAAAGCTGCTGAGAGTGGAACGATCAAAGATTGCCACTTTCATGGCTCTGAGTATATGTGTGTTGATGAAGACGGTAACGAAGGGGCCGTGGACCCAGCTCCAAACTCTTCTGCCTCAGACACACCTGCCAGTTACACTTCCTGTCATGCTCATGGATCTGAAACTTGGTGTATGGATGGATCAGATGAAGTGTTATTCGCCGTTGAAGCTACTGAGAGCGAAACGACCAAAGCTGCTGAGAGCGGGACGATCAAAGATTGTCACTTTCATGGCTCTGAGTATATGTGTGTTGATGAAGACGGTAACGAAGGGGCCGTGGACCCAGCTCCAAACTCCTCTGCCTCAGACACACCTGCCAGTTACACTTCCTGTCATGCTCATGGCTCTGAAACTTGGTGTATGGATGGGTCAGATGAAGTTTTGTTCGCCGTTGAAGCTACTGAAAGTGGACATTCCCACGATGACGAGGATGAAGGTGAAATGGACTGTCATTTCCATGCGGGGGTAGAACACTGCGTCCCAAAGAGTGGATCTGCTTCCAAGGACACCGAATCATGTAGTAGGGTCGACCGTGATTATGATATTCCCTTGAGAATTGGGTTAATCTTTGCTATGTTAGCTGCCAGTGCTATTGGAAGTTTTGGTCCACTCTTCTTAAACAATTTCCTCAACTTGGATACAGATGGAAATATTTTCCAAATTGTCCGTCAATTCGGAACCGGTGTTATTATGTCAACAGTTTTTGTTCATTTGCTCACACATTCACAGCTTATGTTTGCCAATGAATGTTTGACCAACGTGAAATACGAAGCAACTGCCATGGCAATCGCTATGGCTGGTGTTTTTATTTCTTTCCTTGTTGAGTACATTGCTAAACGTTTAATTAATAGCAGAATGTCAAAAGTGGAAGCTTCTAATCTCCAGGTCAATAGCACTGATTCCGAAAAACAGAACAACAAATCGGAAGAACAACAGAATGAGGTTCATGATGTGAATGATAAGATGTCAGTTGCTCTCTTAGAGGCTGGTATTGTATTTCATTCTGTTTTAATTGGTATTACTCTTGTCGTTGCAGCTGGATCTTATTTCATCACTTTGTTTGTGGTTATTCTTTTCCATCAAATATTCGAAGGTGTTGCCTTGGGTTCCAGAATCGCCGGTATTCGTAACTCTTCCTTTCTTTGGAAGTGTGGTTTAGCAGCAATTTTTTCCGTAACGACTCCAGTTGGTATGGCAATTGGAACAGGCGTATTGAATCAATTCAACGGTAACGATCCATCAACTATTGTTGCACTCGGAACACTTGATGCATTCTCTGCTGGTGTCTTACTTTGGGTTGGTGTCATCGAAATGTGGGCACACGACTGGTTGTGGGGATCCTTAGCAAATGCTCCCGTATTTAAAACTTGTTTGGCGATGTTATCCTTAATTTCTGGTCTTGTAGTGATGAGTGTTTTGGGTAAATGGGCTTAGGTCTTATTAATAGAAATTATCATAAGGTGTTGCACACCTTTTTATTGTATCCAACGGGGATATATTAAATAGTGAGTAATAAGAAATAGAAATAGTAATAATAGTTCCAAAAGAACATCCTGTATTAAACAGTAGAGCTAAAGATTTATTTCCCAATTTTTTTGAACCTGAGTTTCAACTTCAATGGACAAACTGGCCCAGCTGGAGTTAGCTTCTCTTCCCAAGTTGGATCGAGCTCAAAATGAAATCTCTTCACCACTTGTATAACTGCTTGTTTAACTTCAATAAGCGCATACTTCTCTCCCAAACAAGCACGTTTGCGTCCATGGAATGCTGGCAAAGTTCCTGAGCTTTTGGCCTTGGAGTAGTTTAAGTTTATTTCCTCTAAAACTTTCCCCCAGCGCTCTGGCTTAAAAGAATCAGCCTCACTCCAAACAGTTCTATCACGACCAGTTGCAAAGTTGTTGTAGCCCACGTATGTTCCTTTAGGTATTTTTATCTTACCGCCAAGTATTACGTCGTCTGTTGTGAATCGATTTATTATCTGACCCAAGGGAGGATATAGTCTCAATGTTTCATAGATGATTGAGTTAAGAAGTGGTACATTTTCAGGTTTTACCTTAAATGTTGGGTCATTTAGGCATTTTCGTAATTCATCTTGTGTCTTGTCATACTTTGCTAATAAGAACAAAACTGAAATCAACAATAATTGTGGGTTTTCATGCCCTGCGATTAAAACAATCATAGCATTATCTTGGAATTGTATTTTGTCAATTTCACCATTTTCTAAATTTTGCAATAATCGCAGACTAACATTTACCGAGTCCGATTTTGTTCCAGATGCCACCACAAGATTGTAAACGTACTCTTTAAACTTCTTGACTTCATTTTTTGCCCTAACTCTACTTGGTATCCAAAGACCGTCTAAACTGGGAAAGTTCATAAAAACTGGCTTAAATATCTGTGATTTAATATAACTGAATCTGTGTAAAATCTCCGGATTTTTCTCCTTGAAAAGCTTGAAATCAATCCCCAACATCGATTCACCAATATTCTGCAATGTGAACCTCTGTACTAAATCATATATGGGTATCTGCTTATTTTCGTTATCATACTGTTCAATCTTTTTCACGAGCGAAGTTGAGTTCCATACTGTAGGGTTTAAATTGGCAAACTGTATAGGTGACGTTAATATTTTTCGGTACTTTTTCCAGTTGGGGGTACTAGCACTAATAATGTTATCACCAGTATAGGAAGCTAATACAGAACCAGGTATTTTGTATTGATTGCCCCTCTTTTGGTATAATTCATTCTTCAGGAAGACTTCTTGCAAGTACTTTGGTCGCGACACTAATATGTTCCATTTGGATGCAAAATAAATCTTCACAGCTCCATCCCGTTCCAAGTGTTCCCTGAGGTATTTATTGAAAATATCTCTTTGATCAAATTTAGTCAAAGAAGGAAGGAAAGTAACGTAAAAGGGGACCGTTGGGATATTATTAGGAAAGTTACGTGGAGGTAAGACTATTGAACGAACGTACAACGTCAATACAAAAATAGGTATATATATCACAAGTATTTTAAGATACGGATCCATCTGAATGAATAGGTTGATACAAATAAGAGTCAGATCAACGGATAGTTGCCAACTTTTAAAGTCCTCCTAGCTTTCAGCATAGGTGTTATCAGCTATTATTTTCAGCAATTATTTTCAGCAGACCCAAAATTACTTCCTTATATAAGTCTTATGTCGACTGATTAAACAGCAGATTTTCCAAAATCTCGATATGCTATATCTAGGGAAAGAACAGTAGTGTGCAACAATATATAAGATGGATCAATAATGTTAGGCTACCAAATTCAAGTCCGTAATGACCATTACCAAATTAGAACAATCCACAAGTTCATTATCATTGAGTGAGAATGAAGTCGTAGAACCGACTCTTTTTGAAAGTGTGTGTATGATATATCTCAGACATGAATCCAGATTTATTAATTTAAATACGTATAGATATTCAGCACCAATTAATCAAAACGAGTTATTAAAGGTTTTACTTCTTGGTTCACCTGAAAGAGGACCTCACATTTTGAACGATCCTAAGGTATCTAGTTCACCATTGATGGTATGGGAGAGGGTAAAAGATGAAGGGGTAGTTGGGGTGATTTCCAAAGTAATTGAAATCAACCAGTTCAACAACTGGGCTATAAATCTTTTGTTGAAAACTTCAAGAATTACACACATTGGAAGTGGAGTAGCCAACAGTGAAGATACAGCCAGCCTAGTGACCAGAAAATTCAAGGAGAAATTAAAAAACACCACCTTGGATGACAAGTGGTTAGAAGGAGGTGAGAGTTATTTCAAGAGTAAAGTTGAGTATTTCATTTCTAGGGGGAGCACCATTGAAGCGGTCTTACCTGCTTTCCCATGCAAGTCATCGAATTTAGAAAAGGTGTTTAATAGTGACCCGGATAAGGGAGAACTTATGGCCTTGAAAACTTTGTACGATTTTGCCCAAGAAATCCACACTATATATCCCCCTGGAATGGTAATTTTGATTGTTAGTGATGGGCATGTCTTCAGTGACTGCATTGGAGTTGATGATAAAACTGTTCAAGAATATGGGGAGAAGTTACAAGAGTTATATGAATCTATTAAAGTAGGGAAAAACAACTTGATAAGATTCAGCTCTTTGAATGATTTGTTTGACTTGAAATTGAATGCTTTTGACTCTCGTTTAGTTGAAGACGTACCATTACCCCATTACGTTGCCACAGAAATTGAGACAAACTCAGAACTATGCAGAAAAATATTGATGAAGACATGTGATACTGATTATGGTCAGTTGAAAGAAGATATTAAAACGCCTTCTCACTCGAGGCTATTTCTTTACAGAGGATTCTCTAAGTTCATGGAAGAAGATTTGAAACACCACCCATCGTTGGCAGCCTTGTCCAGAAAGCAAAGAAAGAAAGTTTTTTCAAAGGTTGCGTTCGAAATGATCAAGAGAAATGATGCATATTCGAACTTGGTTGAGTTGGTATTTCCTATGCACTTAAGATTCTCCATCCATGCGCATAACAACTCAGGCCCAAAATTTGGAGTCAAATTATTGGATAAAGATAAATGTAAAGTTGTAGACTCCTTACAACAAAGTAGCATTCCAACATTTGATGATCTTTTACATATCCCTACGCCATGGCACAACACCATTCTCAAGATTGACAACGACACCCATGTTGTTACCAAATCAGGAGTCATTTATGATGCTTTTAATTCCAAGACGCACAAGGGCCAATGGAATCTGGAATTGAAATGCTTTGAAATTTCAACGATTCAATAGTTGCTCCCGATTAGCGGGAAAAACTTCTGCTTCAATGAGTAGTTTAATAAGTAATATCTCTGTTTATTAGTCTTACATTTACGAAGTCTTCAAATGTCCTGTGTATTAAGTGGCTGCAAATTTATTGCGAAAAGAATTTTTTGTAACTAACTGAATTAAAGAGATGGAGGTGCAGGAACGTCTTCACAAGCAAGACAAATTTCTGGCTTATCGGTGTTTGGAGCAGCATCATCGTAAGCAATACCCCCATTGATGACACTTCCGATTCCGGTACCGAAATCAGCTGTTATCTTTTTCATTTTGTTTATATCGTAACCAGTACCAATGTCAAAGTGGAACTCAAGGAGGCCACACTTCAAGGTCAAGGTTCCATCAGCGGAATAGCTGAATGTAGAAATAGGCCATGATAAACCAATGACATTGCCTTTACCCCAGTTTCTAACGTGGAAGGTTTGAGGAGCAGATATAGCTTCAACTCTAATGGATCCACCAGTGGAAGAAAAGTAGAATACTTGATCTTCAGATACAGATAAAGCAGCAGACTTAATCCATACGTTAGCATTTTCACCAATGTCAAAACAACCCTTTCCGTTGATTCTAGAGTGTTGAGAGAAAGCTTGATTCTTTAAACAAACAGTACCATCGTTGCTCAAGGATCCCCAAAGTTGACCCAAGTTAACCAAGCCGGCGTTTCTCTTGTCTTGATACAAAGCAATCAATCCGTTATTACGGAAAGCGTTAGGGGTAATCTGACTAACAGGGAGGCCGGATTTTCCGTAACCAGCAAAGAATACTTTACCGTTGTTTTCAAATGTATTACCATTAATTCTAAACTTTGGAGAAAAGTATGAATCACCTGAGGATACAACAATTTGACCATTGTTGGTAGTGATACTGTTGACATCAGAGATCTTGAAGTCAACAGCACAACTTTCAGAATCAGATGTCACATACAAGTTACCGTTATTCTTAAAGTCACCATGGAAATGAACATATTCGGCATCCACCAAGTCGTAGGTGACGCCCTCATCGATTTCTACGTCACCGTAGTTGACTTCTTTGTTACCATGTTTAGAAGTGTTACTGGTAACATGGATATCTTCTGCAAAAGTAGCGGCAATTAAAAGCAAAGTGCTAAAGATAGATGAAGCCTTCATTATTGAGATGAATAAAAGTGACTTGATTGATGAGAATATTGGAACTCGGGAAAAGCCATGGCTTTTTATAGTTAGTTTTTACGTGGATGCAATTCTAGTATGATTACTGTTTTGTAAGACGGAAAGTACGTTTTGGGAGAAACTTTCCTCTTGCAACAATATTTTCTACGAATGGAGAAAAATTACCTTTTACCCACCCAACTGTCCGCTATTGTTCTCGAAATATTTTGAATGCCAATACGTTGACTAGCTTTACGAGGGTTACAAAAACAAATATAACCCATGAAAGTGCCTGGGGCAACAAATATCACAATAGGCTCAGTCGATAATCACGAAACCGATGTTTGTTAAACAATACGCAAAAATATGTTACATGCACACCTTGAGATCTACGGTCGATGCGAATGTTGGCTTATTTTAACTGATTATGGAATAACCGATCGATGTTCTCCCGTGTTTATCACCATCGGGAGAAATTAACAATGCATGGTTATAGCAAAAATCAACAAACATTGCCCACTGTAAACCATATGATTACCTTTAGAAGTAGGAACTATCTTGAGAAAAAATAAACTGAAGATCCTATAACTGAAATACGTTAGCAATTAGTTCTGCAAAACATCACAGGCCACATATAATCCCACTTAAACAAAGGGGCACGCAATCTCCCCCATGTGGTTTTGTATTGCTTCTATATTCTAATTGAACAGTAAACATCCTTCCCATGTAAGCCCCTCTGAAGCCTGGTTGTTGGGCCATTGCATCTACACTAAATTTTAAAGTTTAGAGAGGTTTAAGCCCCAACCGAACGGATTAGGATGAACCTAAAGCATGTGTCTGTTCACTATTTGGGCATTCAGTTTTCGCGACGAAATGCATATTGCCGGAAATAGAATAAATATCGCTTCCATAAAATTATTTTGACTGAATGCAGGTTCATGCATGGGTCGGTCAAAGATCTACTCACAAATTATTTTCCGTACATCGACAGTGTTCACCATACTTGCCGATGAAACGATTATAATTCAGGGTCGTTTTGATAAACTATAATCTAAAACTCATTATTTATATTTAAAATCTAAAAAAAAGTTGAATTGAAGAAATAAATTGAAACCTCGAAGTCTATTCATCTAGGCAGACCCTTAATATGGTACCAATCACGCCGGTGGTGACTTAAAAGAAGTGAGAGGTAGTTGCTCAGAAGGGCTCAGGCTCAATAATCGAACATGTGGGGTACCGGGATTGGCAGTAAATCTTTTTATCCTCTCTTTAAGACGATCGAGTTTGTTTCCTTTACTGTTCAGCAAAGGTTGTTCTTTCAGAATGTGAAACGAGTCGGAGCACGAAGATCTACTGGTATCCAAACCAGAAGGGCTTGCTATAGTAGAGGAAGTATCGAGGAGATTCTTTATTGTTGAATGACTCCTGGATCTCACACACCTTGCTCTGAACTCTTCTTGTGTAAGGCTTTGTCTCTCCAATTCGTCAATCCCTGGAACATCTAAATCCGATGGCCGGTGCGTGCCTGGCGAGAATATTTGATCTTCTAGTTGTGCACTTCTTGAGGTATAGGCTTTGGGCCTCCAGCTCAAAGCATTGACCATTTTCCTGAGAACATCTCTTGTTCCTTGTGTGTTTGGGGGTTTGTATGCGATTGTAATCATCTTTTTCGTAGCTTTTGGTGGTTCCCTCTTCTTAAATATTACGTGCGACAGTGGTATGATTTGTTTGTCATTTAATTGACATTTCGAAAATAATTCTAGCGAACGGGGATCAAACTCGCTATTAGTATTCCTTGCATGTACTTGCAACTCGTCTTGTAATTTACCGATACCATTGATGATCAGGTCTGGCTCTATGCAAATCTGTTTCTCCCCGGCATTTCTTTCCGGATCACATCTTATATTCCTAGTGGAGGGTGTCGGTGCACCTCTTTGTTCTCTGTCCCTGGTTCTCTTTTGATGTTTTGGAAATACCACATTCCAAAATGCTGAATACGTCAGAGGCCCTTTGCGAATTGTCTCGCCACAAACGGAGTCATGTTTCTGAGGAACTGCAGATAATTTCGGGTTTGTTTTTCGCAGCATATCACGAGATCTGCTCAGGTCAGCTAAAACAGCCTGTCCACTGACGGTTGATAGATTGCTATCTAGGGATTTCTTTCCGGGGTGACTTGGCTTTGATGTGAGCTCGGAGGTTTTGGAATATGTTGCCGACGATCTACACGGACTTCCTCGACTCAAGGTTAAATCACCATATTTTCTTTGCTTCTTCTTGAATAGGCTTTCAACACTCTTGACAGATCTCAAGGAACGTATCGGATATAGTGGCTCTTCAAAAAGCACTCCTTTTTGTTCAGATACTTCTAGCGGTTTTGCAACTTGCAGATGTATTGTAGAGTCAGGTCCTCCATAATTATGTGGTTTTTTGGCTGGACTCAGTGCAATAGTAAAACCGTCACAATTACCATATGAGAGAATATCACTCCCTTCACACGTGTGTGGTTTCTTATTTAAGGTCTGTGATAATACTACCATTTTGGTGGATAAAATAGAAGTTTGCAACCACAAAGCGTTTTTGAATAAATTGCGCGAAATGATTTTGGATTAAGTGTTCATTTGACATTTAGAAATCGACGAAGAATACCATTTTGGCTGAAGCAAGAAGTTTTTAAAATGGACGTATTGACATATTTGCCCAAAGAAAAGAAAATATCCATATCTGCACTGGCTGAAGAGTCTAATACTGGATTGAAAAAAGATGTTGATCAGCTCAACACATTAATTGCAGAAATCATAGCCAACGGAAGCGATGTCCCTCCAGTGGCTACTCCTCAAAACTTCAATGCCGATTTGTCAAAGATGATAAAGAAGCTTTATGAAGGTGGTGTTGCTGCATTTAAGAAGGGGAAATTTGATGATGCTGCTAAGCAGTTCTCTATTGGTATAGAAATGATTTGCAGAAGACACAAATTCGAGTCATTTCAAGGTTCCTTGCAAGAATTGAGTATGTTTTTAATGTCCAGAACAGATGCAAACCTAAAGACCAAAGATTACGTAGCTGCTTTCAATGATGTGGATATGTTATTATCTATGCAGATGGTAACTCCTGATAACTTTTTAAGAAGAGGTGTAGCAAACTATTTCTTGGGTAATTACGAGGATTCAAGGGCAGATTATCAAAGAGGATTAGCCCTTGCTCCTGGTCACCCTCGTTTACAAGCCGAGTTGGAAATATGCTTAGACAAGATCTTAGAGGAAAATGGTGATTATTTATAAAATGGTTTAAATTAAATAGTTGAGAGGAACGTCACTGCTTCAATTTATTATCTGTGTAGTGCAATGTATATTATTAAGTATATGATTTAATCCGAATGTGTAACTGATTTTGGAACAAATGGAGTTTACAATTTGCAATTTGTTTCAAAATCAGTACTGTTATTACTATTTTCGCGTTATTTTTTGATCTTGTAACAAATAGATTCTGAAGCAGGGCCATGTCTTTTCCAGATCACCTGGTATCACACCAAGGTGAGAACGAGATTTCGAAGACGGACCTGGTTACTATATCTAATTATCCAAGAAACCAGTTTCATAAAGTGGGTAGCAGCCAGTATCAACAACAATCGGAGCGTTTACCACCTCACCGGCTTGAAAGATTGCAATCAATATTACCGACAAACAAACCACAGGTGGTATTCAAGAAGCAAAAATTAGATAGTCCGTCTTCAGGTTCAGTGCTGAATATACCCGATGTGATTGATCTAACTCAACTGGATGACGAGAATTTGGGTTCTGATATCACGCAAGAGCCTTCCAAGAATAAAGAATCCCTAGATCAGAAACAGAGTTTTCAGGGAGAAATAGAGGATACTAATCACCAACACAATGGAACAACGGCCACATTCACACGCCCTAATACGGTTATTGATGTTTCGCCTGAACCGCAGGGTTTATTAAATGTTTCCTCCAGTACACAAAACGAGCCTAATAGCCTTACTCATCACAGAGATATTTTGGATGATGACTTAGTAGAAGTCGATCCAGCCGAGGCTTCAAAATTACCTGTATTCACAAGTAAGGAAAACAGTATGAAATCTATGGTGTTTAATGAAGTGACTTCTCTCAAGCATGCCCGAGCAAACATGGAGAATAGATTGGAAATTTTGAAGCAAGAAATGTCTCAAGCAATACAGAGTAGAAGCAAGTCTATTCGTGAGAATAACTATGCCCAAGTAATGGTTGCAAGGGCTTCTCAAAGAATAAAAAATAATGCTATTATTTTTAGCCGTGATCCCCTGGCTGCAGACGATCCACTTGAGTTGGACAAATGTCTACATGCTGCACGTGAGCGATTGGAATCCACCCTTGTTGAACATAGAGAGGCAGGCAGTAAAGTTAATGCTTTGGATATACAAATATCGGGAATTCAACAACAAATGGCCAAAATAGATACCACAATAATGTCAAAGCTGATAGAGATAGAACGCATGAAACAAAGTAATTTACACAACCAAAGAGAAAACCATAGAAGGGAAGAACTAAGAAACAATTATCGACTTCAGAACAGCCTCATGGCACAGAACCAAATGCCTTTTAATACACCCTCGGGTCTGCAGTATGGTGCAAGTTATCAATTGAATCAATTGCATTCGAACTCTGGAAACTATTTCCAACCTCACTTGATAGCAAACCCTCATGCTCCAATAATTCCTAATCAATTCCCAACGCAATCACTGGCTGGATACCCTGCTTATTATTCCACTAATTCAGGTGGTGATGATTCCGCCTATATCAAAGACTTGATGGAGAACATAAAACCAGAAGAGGAAGAGCAAGAAGAAAAGGGTTTACCATTGACTCCGCCAGAACTCAGGATTAATCTTTTCAAACATCAGCGAATGGGTCTTGCATGGTTAATGAGAATGGAAAAATCAAAATCAAAGGGCGGAATACTAGCTGATGATATGGGTTTGGGTAAGACAATCCAATCCATTGCCTTACTTATGGCTCATAAATCTACCGACCCACTGTGCAAGACAACTGTTATAGTTGCTCCAGTTTCCTTATTACGCCAATGGGCAAATGAGATTCAACTACACGTTAAAGTCGACGTTGCTGTGGGGGTATACCATGGCACTTTAAAGCATAAAACATTCAAGACTTTTGAAGATTTCCAGAGGTTTGATGTCATATTAACTTCATACAGTACACTTTCCATTGAGTACAAAAAGCATTATCAAGAATTACTTGAGGATCCCTCTACGAGTTCAAATATTATACCTGACCATGGTACAGGGGGAAAACACTACCGTTCCCCTTTTTATTCTTCCGGTGCAGTATTTTACAGGATTATACTTGACGAAGCTCAGAATATTAAGAATAAGTTAACATTTGCTTCAAGGGCTGTAACAGCATTAAGTGCTAAATACAGGTTTTGTTTGTCGGGGACGCCTATGCAAAATTCTATTGACGACTTGTATCCAATAATTAGATTTTTAAGAATTAAGCCTTATGCTAAAGAGGAAACGTTCAAGTCCAAAATTTCTCGTGCTATAAAAGGCCTGTCGGATGCCGAAGAATTGAGAACACATCAAGTTGATGCTGAACGAAGTATGAATGCTTTGAGAGTTTTGCTTAAAGCTATTTTGTTGAGACGGTCAAAGCTGTCCGAGATAGATGGAAAACCAATTCTACAACTTCCACCGAAACATGTGGAAGATACATTTATTGAGATGGACAAAATGGAGTTTGAAGATTATCAATCTATAGAAAGTAATCTTCAAACAAAGGCTAAACGTCTTTTCCTTGAAACTAGTAATTTTTCTAGTATGCTTGTTCTCTTGTTGAGATTAAGGCAAGCTTGTTGCCATTCGTTTTTATGTGAGTTGGGTGGTGTGGGGAAGGTCGAACAGTATCGGGTTAAGAATTGGAAGCAATTGTTAAGCTGCATTGACAGTTTAAACTCAGAGAAACAACAACAAATTGGGGCTGACTTACGTGTTGGTGAATTAGACCAGAGTATAAGACCGAACGATGATTCTGATTTCGACCTGGAGTTGATAGTGGTGAAAGACTTGTCCTCGGACACAATAAAGCCAGATACAGATTCACTCGTCAAGTATTCGTTGCCAGAGTCCGATGTCCAGGAAACTAATTCTAAACAACTTCAGCCACAGTCACTACCTGAAGAAAACGATAAAAGTGTGTTCACTTGCCCTCTATGTTTTATTCCCAGTACATTTGAATCAGTTATAATGTTCCCCTGTCTGCACAAGATATGTGAGGATTGCGTTGACAGCTATTTAACTGAGAATGCCACGGATGACAATAAGGTGCGTTGCTTTGAGTGCCAGAAAAGTTTCAATAAGAATTCAGTAATTGACTATAGAATCTTTCATATGAAACATTTTGAAGGGAAAGATTGGAATGGTATAAAACTGAAGATTGAAAACGACTATAGAGCCCAGCAGTCAGCTTCGGAGAAAATTAAAAAGTTAATTGTAAGACATGGAGGTTTTGAAATATCTAGTAAGATGGAGAAATGCTTGGAATTGATTAAGAATGTATTTGAAAAGTTTCCTGGTGAAAAAATTATTCTTTTCTCCCAATTTACAAGCTTCTTCGATCTTTTGAAAATAATGTTGAACAAAGAAGAGATACCACATTTGAGATACGATGGTACCATGTCAGTCGAAAAGAAAGATTTGACTGTCAAAGAATTCTACCAGAATGATAATTATAAGCTTATGTTGACCTCTTTAAAGGCAGGTAATGTAGGTTTGACCTTGAACTGTGCTTCTCATGTGATTATTACAGACCCATTCTGGAATCCTTACGTGGAGGATCAGGCCATGGATCGTGCTCATCGTATTGGTCAAACAAAGAATGTTTATGTTTACAGGATTCTTATCAAGGGGACAGTAGAGGAAAGAATTATAGCTCTTCAGAATAAGAAGAAGGATCTCATTAATTCAGCAATGGATGAAAAGGGAATGAAATCGGTGAGTAGATTGAGTAGAGATGATTTGGCTTATTTGTTTGGTATTAGTCTTCCATCTAGGCGTTAATGTATTATATTTCAATAAACTAAGGGTTTAATAATGTACAAATACTAGGTTTTAATCTTTTTAATTTTAGATATATTTTCCAACCAGTCGGCCTCAGATATTACAGGGTTCTCTGTGTTATAACATAATTCCCAGACTATGAGGTTCTGGAAATTTTGTCCGAACGTCTGCAATGATTTGCAAAGGTAAATAATCTGTAAGATTAAGCCATCGATTTGGCCCTTGAATTCAGAGTTGTTTTCGGCCGTGGTTTCATCTCTTCCTTGATTATTTGATTTCTTGGGTATGTTGGTATTGAACTGGTCAATCAAGTGATATGCAAGGTTCTTGACGAACTGGTTAATTAGTAAATTATCTTCTTTTTCATTAGGCTCCAAATTGAGGGAATGGTTGATAATTGTGTGAAACATCGAAAGTGAATGATAAATTTCACTTCTATAAACTTCAATGAATCTTTTCAAATAGGAGAATGGGTTAAATTTGATTAATGGAGTCAAATTTGATAATTCATTCATGATATACTTAAACCGAGCGTTGAAGTAGATGAGTTTCAAGAACCTGGATCTTTCGGTAGAGTTTGTTGGGTTCAAGATATCTGAATCTTTGAGGTTCACAAGATCAAGTTTGTTCAAAATGTTAAAGATCTTGATAAGATTATTTTGTTTCAAGTTGGTGTTCAATAGTTTTATCAAATTTTTGACCATTATGTTCAATTCCACGGTAATCTGGGAATGAATCTTGGATATTAAAGGTAGCTTTGGAAATCGTACCATAAGATTCCTAGATAACAATGAAATCTCCAATGCCTCTTGATAGTTACCTTGTAAGATACAAATCTTGCATAGCGTAGGTAACTCAAGTAAATCCAATATAGAATCAATGCTCGATAAAATAGAACTATTCGTTGCCAATGAATTAACTGATTGATGATTAAGCGTCGTACGTGACCTTTTCTCGTCAAGCTTTAATTGTTTAAAAATGCTATTAACTTCAGCTTTCATCTCTGAAGTTATTGTGCTGTTTATACTCTTGAGATTCTGACTTACTCCCACAATCAAATCTCGATTGTTACTAGTCATTGTAGCCAACTTCTCATCGTATATGCGCTGAGATTCGTCTAACTCGGCAATCTCTTCGGTGAGTGTTTTTTGTCTGCTATCATCAGACACAGTGGTTGTTGTGTATGCGTCAACTGTAAGTAAGTCGTCATTCACTAAAAGCTCTTTCAAATATTGTTCAGACTTTCTTCGCAAATCAGGATTATCATTGACGTAGTTTTTCAAAGGATCATTAAGGCCCGATATCAAACTATCAAGTAGAATCTTAGACATAGCTGAACTTGTTATAATATTTGAAGCTCGATTTGGATTAACTCTTGTTCAGGAAATACCCGCGCACGACCTTTGGTGCGAAATTATGATTAGGGAAACCACCGTTTAATTCAAGGGCTGTTCAACATTATGGAAGGTTTATTTTTCAATATTGACTACGGTTACGTGGAAGGTGTTGTGAGAGGATACAGAAACGGTTTGCTTGTCGGCAACCAGTATTTGAATTTGACCCAATGTGATAACTTAGATGATTTAAAATTACAGTTATCGTCCACCGATTATGGAAATTTCTTAGCCCAACATAATGGCCCATTATCAACATCTATCATCAGAGATAACTTGTCCAAGAAGTTGTACCAACAGTTCCAATACTTAAGGCAACAATCTTCTGGTAGATTAGCCAAATATTTGGACTATATCAGCTATGGGTATATGATAGATAACGTTGCATTGATGATTACAGGAACAATTCATGAAAGAGACAGACTGGAAATTTTATCAAAATGCCATCCATTAGGCTGGTTTGACACATTACCTACCTTGTCCGTGGCTACAGACATCGAAAGTTTATACAACATAGTATTAGTCGACACCCCATTAGCTCCATTTTTCAAAGGTTGTTTATCTGCTAATGACCTAGATGATTTGAATATTGAAATCGTTAGAAACAAATTGTTTAAGAACTATTTGGAATCCTTCATTGAGTTTGTTGAAAAAGACTTTGGTGAGCCTGATAGAGAAATTATGTTAAAATTGTTAAACTTTGAAAGTGACAAGAGAGTAATTAATATCTCGTTGAATTCCATCAATAATTCGGAATTGAGTAGTGAAGATAAATTGACTTTATTTCCTAGCCATGGGCAATTGTATCCTATTTATCATCACCAGTTATCCAGTGTGGATGATGTTGAGCACTTAAAATCGGTGGTAACATCAGTTCCAGAATACAAGGAACTATTCAATGAACAACAGGACTCATCAGGTAGCTCAAGGAACTTGGAAGACTGGTTTTACCTTTTAGAAATGCAATATTGTAAAAACGCATTCACTCAACAATTTACTTTATCAAGTATTTGGGCGTGGTTACGTTCCAAAGAACAAGAGATCAGAAACATTACTTGGATTGCTGAATGTATTGCCCAAAACCAAAAGAACAGAATTGAGAACTACATTTCCGTCTATTAAAACTATATAGATAAATCAAATCGCGAATATCTCCAGTGCTTGTATTGAATAGAATGAACGAAAATGTTAACTTTACTGCTACTACTACTCATATAGAACACCTTCATGATGTATTTCTGGCTGCAGCCTCTATTTCTTCTCAGGGATTGATAATAATATCCCCTAAAGGAATAATATTGTACACAGAAAATAATCACATTTTAAACTGCCAATGTATAATTGACATTACACTATTTAGTAATTTCAATATAGTTCAAGCTGATCAAGAAAATACTCAATCGGCACCTCCACATGATAACCTGTTATTCGTTCCAAACACACAGGAAGCAGTTCCCGAAGAATTGAGATTTGGTATAGATTTAAGTCTCATTTGTCACGCGTTTGAGGTTCTAGATAGTAAAACCAATACCTGTTATTTGAGTTATAATGGCGAAGGGACTCCATTTGTACTAGAATTCGAGGACAACCTAATAAGTGAAACAATCGAATTCTTAACGTCTTATATAGATATAGGTTATCCTTATGATTCGGATACCACAGATCAAGAATTACTTGTTAATTACGGTGAACTAGATTATGAGATCATCTTGAAAAGTAAAGTGCTAGCAAGTGTTTTACAAGACCTCCAGAATATAAATACCAAGGATCTATTCATTTACATATCGGAGCACCAAGGAAAAGAACTTAGCTTCATCTCGAACGGCCCTATAGGTCTCCTGAAAATTATTTACCCTAACGATAAGACGATCTTGGAAAAACTAGAAATTTCTGATGGGCAGAAAGCTGTTTCAACCTTCAATTTCACCAACTTTGTCAAAACCTTCAAAGCAGTCAAGTTATCCTCAAAATGTAAAATATTGAAGGATAACGGGGGCATTTTTTCAATGCAATTCATTTGTAAAGATTCCCAGCTTGCTTCTTATTCGGGGACTTTGATATCAGTTAACATGCTTGAACTAGATCAAACCATTGATATGGATGCTTTAGATCTTTTCTTCACTGAAAACTCCAACGAAAATCATAAGAGAAGAAAACTAGATAATAACATCGCCGTAATCGCTGAGAGGGTAGAAGACGTGCCATTGTTTTTATGAAAATTTGTATTATAGCTATAGGTAACTTATTTTAAATGCCATACTTAAAGTCTCTTTGAGGCTTCTACCGACATTGATTTTCTTTGCCTTTAAAAATCTGTCAATTATGAACAACGCTATAACCACTAATAATAATACCGGTGAATTGTTCTTTATCCATTTCCTGGTGAGACTGAAGTTGTACAAAAGTCTATCCTTCAATGTATTCAAATCAGTTCCAGTGGGCTGGTGTTTAGATAAGTCTTTGCTCTGGTCTTCTGAAGGTCCGGCTTGCTGTTGCTTGATCTGCTTCAAGGATTTGTACTTTAAGTCCTTATCTAATTTAGCCTGCTCCTTTTTTTGGCTCAGTTCTCTTGCTTGTTGTGCCTTTTGCTTTTCTTTTTGATCGATTTCGTGTTCTCTTTCCCTTTGTGCTTTGGATATCTTAGTAAGATAATAGTCTTTATTCTCTATTAATGGATTTTCATTGATAAGCTGTTTAGAATCGTCATAAAGCTCCTTCTGAACTAACACCTTCAAGGCTATCAATTCCACCAATTTTTTGATATGCTTATCTTGCAATGAAAAATTCAAACGAGAGTAAACCTTGAGAAGTTTACTATAGCTTTCCTGCAATTCAAGTCCTATATAGGTTATCAAGCATAGGTTGTATAGTAACTCTGTAGGAATTGAAGAAACATCTTTATAAATCGAGACTAAATTGTTCAAGATCACATCATTTTTGAGTTCCTCTACTATCTTTTGTCTTTGCTGCTTACTTGCCTTAAACTCATGGTTGGATTGTAAAATTAAACCTGCTTCTGTCAAATAAAGATTCAAAAGCTTAACAAAAGTTGACTCAACTATTACCCCAGATCTCATCCTTTCGTAAATGTTTGCATATTGGGAGCTTAATATTTCAAAAGATTTGGAAAAATTCTTACTCATAAAGAACTTCAATGCAAGTGAATAGTTTTCCTCCATCAAAGACAGAAAGCTTAAAGAGCTTGACATTTGTTCATCACTCATCCTTTGTTCTTGTAAAATGACTGAACAGATTTAATCGCACTTCCGCGGAACGTCACTGTGATTTTAAGACCTCAAATAATATAAGCTGCAAAAATACTTTTTTATACATATACCATAAATAAACCTACCTGAACTAAACTTTTAACTTAATGACGTCTGTGAAGAAATAATATACACACCCAAGAAGAAGCAGACCAGTACCTATTAATGGGAAACACCAGTATGGAATAATCAGATTATCATTTGGAGGCCTCACGAAGGGGAATAAGGCCATAAAGAGATTTGCAATTAAGAATATGACTATTGCCAATATTGGAGCATTGAGCTTCTTTCCATTCCTTGGTGTTAAGAGCAAGTCTAATTCGTTCGAGGTACCTTCAATCCAAGCTCTGTCAAAAAACCTCAAGTAAAGAAGGCCTCCTGATAAAAGAATATTTATCCAGGTTCCCGGATATATATACAAGTTGACAATAAACTCATAAATCTCTTTCGATGGAGGAAGAACCAAAACCACCACCGTTACCACCCAATGCAAAATCAAAGCGTACGAAAACTTCTTAAAAATATTACTGAATGGGAGCAACCTTTCCATTGCCAATTCCTTATTGACGACGGAATGAGCATATGAAACAACAAGTACGTTACCAAAGTTTGAAATGGAAATAAGAAGCGGGAGCACTCTTGAAGTGATATTTTGACCAAAGATCTTATTAAAAAATATACCAGCAATAAGCACACCACTCAGTAAAATCTCAGTTTTGGGTATCACCACCAAATAACTCAATATTACAAGGAAATAAAGTACGGTTGTAATGAGAACAGCAAGAGGGGCTGACCTAGTTAAGACCTTGTATGGATCCTTAGTCTCACTTATCACATAGTTCACATTCTCCCACCCTTTAAACGAGTAAATAATCTCAAGTAAGGCAACAGAGATGGAGTAGTAGTTGGTATCTTCAGATTGTTGGAACATATTCGTGAAGTTGTCTGTCTTTGGCAAGTCTATGAATCTGAAGTATACCAATCCTCCACATAAAATAATCAACACAAGTATTAAAAGTTTTGTGACGCCTAAAAATACAAAGAATAAATTGGACTGGTGGTGATGGAAGATATGCAAGTATGTGCAATATGAAATGCAAAGTACCCCAATCAACTTGACATAGAGGTTATTAATGCTATCGTCATCACCAAGATCACCATTAATGGAGTATAAAATATACTTACCAAAGGCATAGGAATTACCAGAACTGAATCCAAGCAACACGATTTGGAATGAATAAACCAATCCTATTAGTCTTCTATTAAAGATCCTTTGTAAGTAATTCTTTTCTCCCCCATTCTGAATGGGTAAATGCAATGCAAATTCCAAGTAAATAATGATCCCACAAGCTATGACTATACTTCCAATGATCCATAACAGAAGATAAAGCCCTATATTTCCCTGACAATATTGTAAGATAATTGACGGCGTAAGAAAAATCCCCGTCCCCACCATCTTATTGACGATGAGAGACATGGCTGAAAGAGAGCTTAAATGAGCCATCTTCCTTTTGATATTAATGATTTCTATATTTTTAAATCATTATGCGGTTGATATGATAAGGCATCACAAATTGGAGAATTTCACGTGATGTGCTCACGTGAGTCAGGTTGCGAACTGATACTTCGAGCGATATACCCGCTGCCGCTAAGAAATATACTGTCCTGGGTTTTCTATCCTACAAGAGTAAAAGACTAACAATGAGGGTACACTTAACAGCTGTCTCAACCCTCTATGAAACAACCTCACTTCCTGGCTGATCACATAAATACTAAACTGTGTATTGTTCCCTTTTAAGAGCATTGAGCCACAAGTAGCCACATCAATTTTAATTACAGGCTTATATATAGACTTTGCCAAATCCAGTCCCAATAATCTGCTTCGAATATTACAATGTATCTCAGAACTCAATGCTCTTAAAGGTGAGCATATATACTCTTCTTAGTTGGGAGTGCAAGATTATGATTGGCCAAAACCAGGACTTCAACTTATCAATTCAAGATAACATATTTGACAGATAACAAAGATATAAATATTGTCAAGATTCGGATCAGAATCAGCTAATCTAAATGCAAACATTGGACGTCTAAGACGTGTTATATCTGATTCATTATCACACATCCCAGTTTTTAACATTTGTGAGGAGTTGATTGTACCCACTTATCTTTGTGGGGCTGTTATCCTCATTACTTCACAGAGATACAGGATTTGTTCCCCAATATCAGTATTGATAAAGGAAATCCAAAACGGCAATTCCGCGTGTTGTCCCCAGTAGATAAGGCGATGATCTCTTCGCGGTTAGTCCAATGTAGACGTAAGGGGAAATTATTGTCATAATTCCATGCGATAAGCAGTTTTTGATTGAACTAGCTTGATTTGGAGCACCCATAAATGATCAAGATGTATTTAAAAAGGTAATTCCCTCTATATAACTGGCTAACTTAGCCATGACTGAAAAGAAAAATTCCTTTTCAATCGACATAGAAAAAGTTGGTGATGCTACTGGTAGTTTCAGCAACCACAGCAGTGTGGATAATATGGATACTGTTCTTCAAACCGTGAAAACAAATGGGTTTGATGATAAGTTTGACGCTGACACATATGGGGAGACCAAAAGAAAACTATCGAGTAGACATGTAGCATTAATGATTATTGGTCAAAGTATTGGTACGGGTTTATTTGTTGGTTTATCAACACCTTTGGTAACTTCGGGATCTTTGTCTTTATTCACCGGTTTCCTATTTTATGCTTGTTTCGTTATTTGGCCCCTCATGTTGATAGTAGCTGAAATGTGTTCGTTTCTCCCTATAAAAGGTTCGTTTTTGCATTTTAGTTCTAGGTGGGTGGATCCTGCGTTTGGATTCGCTTGCACAATGATATACCTATACACCTCGCTTATGTTCATTGCCTTGGAAGCAGTCGCATTCGCTGGCGTCGTATCATACTGGACAGATGTCAATTCAGGTGTGTGGATCGCTTTGGCTTTGGTGACAACTTTGGCGTTTAACGTCTTTGGTGTCAACTGGTATGGAGAAATTGAATTCGTCGCATCGATCACCAAAGTGCTATTGATTGTGGGTCTTATGATGTTTTCCTTCATATCCATGGTGGGAGGCAACCCTAAAAAGGATGCTTATGGGTTTGAAAATTGGTCAAAAGGTGGCCTAGTGAAAGAATATTTAGTGCCTGGCAATACGGGCAGGTTTTTGGGTTGGTGGAGTGTTATGGTCTACGCTGCATTCTCTTGTGGGGGGCCTGATTTACTAGGAATGATTGCAGGAGAGGTTGAACGGCCACGTAAGACTATACCCATGGCTGGTAGAAGAGCATACATTAGAATTGTGATCTTTTACTTGGGTGGTTTATTTTTTATGAACACCCTTTGTGCGTCTACAAATCCCACATTATTAGATGCTAAAGCAGAAGGAAAGTCGGGAGCGGCAGCCAGTCCTTGGGTCATTGGAATCAAGGAAGTTGGTGTCCATGGATTGGACTCCTTGGTCAATGTTGTCGTTGCATTGTCAGCTTGGTCCTGTGGTAATGGCTTTACTTATGGTGCTACAAGAACCGCATATGCAGCATCATTATCTGGATATTTACCAAGATTCTTTTCTACTTGTTTGAAAAACGGTTGTCCAATTTACTGTGTTGTTGGAAGTTTGGCAGTCGCTTGTATCTCATTCTTGAGTGTCAGCAAATCCAGTGGAGTTGTGTTCAATTGGTTGATTAATCTAAGCACAACCGGGATTCTTACTACCTATTTTTGTATTTGGGTATCTTATTTCAAATTTAGGAAGGCCTTTGATAAGCAGGGGTTTAAAAGGGATACCGATGCCCCATTCCAAGCACCGAGATTTGTGCACCCGTTCATGACTTACTTTGGCTTTTTCTTGAATGTCATAATTATCCTTTTCAACGGCTTCTGGATATTTTTCCCCGGCAATTTCACAGTTTCTGATTTGTTTAGTTCATACTTTGCCCCAGTCCTTTTCGGCATATTGTTTTTGTCTTGGAAAATCTTCAAAAAGACCCACACGAAAACAGCCTTGAACGCAGATCTAACCACAGGCAAAGAAGAGATTGATGTCCAGGAAGCACTTGATGAAGAAGAGTACCAAAGAATTCCACGAAAGACTGGTTTCTTGTGGAGACTTTGGTACAAGTTCAGTGATATTTGCTTTAACTAGCTCATCTCATCTCATATTTTACTCCGAAACCTTATTCCCCCACTTATGAGAATGCAGTTTTAGTCATGGGTCTGGTACCATTTGAACTAATGAATAGAAACGTAGTTGATGTTTTGATGTTTGTCTAGAGATATCAAGCTGGACAGAAGTAGTACTTATTATACGCTAACCTTAAACAACTGCCACTTTGCGATGCCAAAACAAACTGCAACTTATTTCTTGCATATTGCACTCTACTGATAGGACGTTTTTTACGGCAATCTTTAAAATTTTCGTCCAATCACAGGAGCGCCCAAGCCTTGAAGCAACAGATGGTGGTAATAGCATAGTAATGTCTAGAGTAATTAGTAGATCAAATCTCAACAAATGCAATACTCAAAGCAAGCTAATACAGAACCCCGACCCCAACCCCACCCCCACACATACATATTATTTAGCACTCCGGGACAAAAGGCAATCGCAATAAAAAAACCGTATATTCTCCCCTCATAATTTATATTTGTGTGATACTGTACCGCACCCGTTAAGAAAAACGCTTCACATCTGCGGCGATTTTGCTCACCCGATGTTGTCTAATTAAGTAATTATTGCAAATTCCCGTGACTAGCCGGAGATGAAGCTGAACACCTACAACGCACCATTTTACCCATTTTACCATTAAAACTGCTGGCCTCAGTACCCTAATTATAGCAAATACAGCGTATTGTGTCGAATTTCTATCAACGATTGATAGAATTTTTTGCTCCAGTTTCTGGAACTGACCGAATTCTTGGCCCTTGTCACGAGAGCAGTGATAGCCGTTTTCTTTTTTTCGCGAGCCACCCTAGCTTTTTTTGTTATCAATAAAATTTTAACTGGATGAGATCTCCTCCCGAAAATTAGGTTTTTTTTGGAAATACTATTTAAGTCAAAAATTCCCCAGTTTTGAGATTTTAGAAAACCGCTTTTGTAAGAATGAGTCAAGATGCCGAAAAGAACGTAGATTCTAACTCATTGTTGAGTAGACATACTGAAGATTATCATTTATCTATTGCCAGGTCCAACCTTTCTGGTCCCTTGGATTCTGGGCACGAATTAAAGAAAGGTCTTCATGCTAGACATGTCAGTATGATTGCCTTAGGTGGTGCCTTGGGTACTGGTTTATTGATTGGAACTGGTAGTGCTTTGAAGACTGCCGGTCCAGGTGCCATTTTATTGGCTTATAGTGTTGTTGGTTTTGTTGTGTTTATGGTCATGACTGCCTTGGGTGAAGTGGCTACTTTCATTCCTTTGGCCGATGGTTTCACTGGTTATGCTAATAGATACGTTGACCCAGCTTTGGGTTTTGCTTGTGGTTATGTTTATCTTTTCAAGTATTTGATTATTCCTGCCAATCAATTGGTGGCTGGTTCATTGACCATGCAATATTGGGTAACTTCAGAAAAGGTAAATCCGGGTGTTTGGATTACGGTGTTTTTGGTTATCATTTTGGCTATCAATATTTTGGGTATCAAATTCTTTGGTGAAATAGAATTTTGGTTATCTTTATTGAAAGTTTTTACCTGTTTAGGTTTAATTCTCTTATTATGGATTATTGCCCTTGGTGGTGGCCCAAGTAAAGAAAGAACTGGTTTCAGATACTGGAATAAGCCGGGTGCTTTCTTAATTTACAGAAACAGTGCCCAAAATGTTGTCATTGGAGGTTCCACTGGTAGATTTGTTTCTTTTGTCTCAGTCTTGGTTAATGCTGTTTTTGCTTATTTAGGTACCGAATTGTGTGGTATTACTTTTGCTGAGTGTAGAAGACCAAGAGTTGCTATTCCTAAAGCTATTAGATTAACTTTTTACCGTATTGTTATCTTTTACTGTCTTTCCATCTTGTTCTTGGGAATGTGTGTTAGTCCAACCGACCCATTGTTATTGAGTGCAACTGGTAATACTGCCAGTGCTTCTCCATTTGTTATTGCTATCAAAAATGCCCATATCAGAGGTTTAGATCACGTCATTAATGCATGTATCATGTTGTTCGTGTTATCTGCTGCTAACTCAGATATGTACATTTGTTCTAGAACTATCTATGGTTTAGCTGTTGCTGGATATGCACCAAAGTTCTTCTCTAAGACCAACAGAATGGGTGTTCCATACTATGGTGTTGGATTATCATTCTTGTTCTGTCTTTTAGCATACATGACTGTTTCTTCATCCGCAGGTGAGGTTTTCGGTTACTTTGTTAACGTGGTATCTTTGTGTGGTTTAATGGCTTGGGTTTCTATCTTGATTATCCACATTAAGTTCATGCGTGCTTGTAAGACCCAAGGTATTGATAGAAAGCGTGACTTGGCCTACAAGTCGCCATTGCAACCATGGGGTTCTTACGTTGCATTGTCTGTATGCATTTTGATTGTCTTGATCAAAAATTTCACTGTTTTCTTAGGCCACCCATTCCCATACAAAACATTCATTACTGGTTACATTGTTTTACCAGTATTCATCATAATGTTGGTTGTTTTCAAAATCTTTTACAGAACCAAGACAATTCCTTCCGCAGAAGTTGATTTGGCTACTTACAGAGATGTTGTTGATGCCGAAGAAGAGGCATTTGCAGCCGAGGATGAAGAAGCAAAGGCCGTTAGGGCTGCCAACGGAAATCCAAAGGATTTGAGATGGTTTTACGAAAAAGTCTTGGGATGGATATTCTAAGACAGTATTTATAACATTTAATTTGTATCATATAATAAGATATCGTATCTTTTTGAACGTTAATGATCTGCGCCCATGAAATAAAAAATAATTTGCAATACTGCATAAGGCTCTGAATGACAGGACGCATATACAAGAGAGAAGCTGAAGAACAACCATTGGAAATGAGAGTTCCTATTTTGATTCTTCAGTAAAAGTCGCAACAGGGCCACTAGAAACAACACCGAATATCTTGTAAAACATGTCAAATAGTCCCGGATAATCTACAATTATTAGAAACGAACAGTCTATTATAATATCACAGATATCACACTAAAGAAATGAGCGGGAACGTTATAAAATTTAAAACACTCTCAAGTTAACAATGACCGGTCTGTGGTCAGAGTATCTGAATCCTTCTTGGGTCCAAGTGTCAAGAACGTTGTAAGTTTGGACAAAGGTTCTAGATCCTTGTTGGTTGACATTTTGTGGGGCCCAGACGAAATCAATGACGGTTTGGTTGTCACCTGGTTCAAATCCAGTATAGGTTGGAACTTGGGTGTATTTGTTGTAAGCAACAGTTCTGGTGTCAGCAAAATCCTTAATCAAAGTGGTGTAAGATAAGTCGGTATCAATGGAGTTGAAGTCACCGCTTAAGAAAGTTTGGTAGTCATTTGGAATAGACTTGATGAAACCAGTGATCAATTCGGATGACTTTTCTCTGGCTTCTTCACTGATGTGGTCATAATGGGTGTTAAGGTAGTTAATGTGTTGACCAGTAGATTTGTGCTTGAATTCAGTGATACTAACAATTCTAATGTTAGCAGCACCCCAAGATTTAGAAGGAACATCAGGGGTGGTACTCAACCACTTGGAAGTACCGTTAACCAACTCCCAGTCGTTGTTATCATAAAGAATTGCGGCGTATTCACCTTTTTCTACACCATCATCTCTTCCAACACCAAAGTAATTCCAATTGGATTGGTCTGCGTTCAAGCCTGCTAAAACGTCATCTAATTGATTCTTCTTAAGTTCTTGCAAACCAATCAAGGTTGGATAATTGCTCGATTGTTCTTTCAAAGCTTGAATTTGGCCAAATTTTCTTTCATCCCATGATTTTTCATGTTCGAATCTTTTCTCTGGGTCAGCAGCAACTCTCACATTTGAAGTAATAATATTGAAGTCCAACACTGGGCCATAAGGAGCAGCCATACTGGTTGCGAATAATAAAGCAGAGACTGCGAATTTGGCATGCATTGTAATGTAGTAGTGAATTGGCTAATGTAATTCGATAAAGTCATATAAGGTGACTTTGGTGGTGTATTTATACCATCTTGTTTATCTCAACGTGTATCAAAGCTTAACACGGTGCTACGTATCAACCGAATTGTAGCATTTTCGATATACCCTCCTTTCCTCGCCCACATGTTCATCTGACAAGGATTTTTTCCGGATTCAAACCTGTCGCAAACGTGCAACTTCAAACTTTATGATTTTGCAGCAATTCACACGTGTGACACCTGACGTCCCTGGCATCAAATAGACAAAATCAGGCGTAGATCCCCATACTCCCATTGAATATTTTATATCCCCTGATCTGCAACCGTTGACAGGCTGACAGAATTATCGATTGCTGAGCTTGAATTTTGCAAAGGGACTGAACACTGCCTTCAGCCTCATAGGCTATTAAGTTACCAAAAACAGTTGAATAACGGGATATATCGTATTCCATGGATCAGGGCAATATTTGAGCCTTGACCCATAAGCAGCCACATTATGCCTTGCATTCTTGAACCAAGTTTCATACAAGAAAACCCCATGACAACAATAAGCGAATCAGGATGACACCCCATGTGCTAATGTGGTATTCATTGTTCAAAACGCCCTCGAGATACCAACATAAGATCTAACAGGATTGAATACCATGTGTTCCCCGTGTGTGTGCCTTTGGGAATGGTTCTTGTGCAGTCTGCTGAGACTAACGAATCACTAAGTTACTCAAAATCATTACTTGAATCGGCATTGTTGCACTTTAGTGTAACTATGTTTGCAGTGGCTTTGACCCAGGGTATTCGGAAGGATTTAACTAAATTCCTCAGGCACTGGAAGTGACCGATATTCCCTACCACCCATCCTCATGGCGTTTTCAAGTTATCATGGCGGGATCGAATCGACTTATATTCTACCTCTTCGATGTAATTATGTTCCAAGATAAAAGATTCTACACATTGCTACTTTGCTCTGCGTCTCCTTACTATATGACACCACTAGCTGATGCCAATTGAATTATTAACACTGCGCATTTGGTTGCCTATTGTTGGAGCTCTGGTGGTTTTCTATATTTAAAGTTTAGCACATGTAGCGGGCCACATGGCGAGTTACCCTTCTAAGTTGGTGTCGTTTATTGCCTTACTGGAAGTAGGAAAGTAATGGAAGACTCCAAAGTTAATCAAGTAGTTGGAAAATTGTAATTCTTGCGAAAATCATAACATGGGTGCAAATTTGCTGAAAAAATCACGCATCATGTTATTATATTTGACGCGGTGTAATTTTATGTGAGTGAGTTGATGCAAGCAATTGCAAAGGTAAAGGTAAAAAAGGGTAGATATAATTGCAGTGTACGTGTTAGGAGTGCTTGAATGAGTGATATAGTTTTGGGGAATTTAATATTGAATTGACATATTAAGAAATGCCTGATTGAAATTTAGAAAGTAGTAGCTGATTAGAATAGATTTCAGCTTACACGTATCTAATCAAGTATATCCCAAAACAATATATCATTAACTAATAAATAAATAAATAACATAATAAATAGTGTATTAATTATATTTCTTTCCTTCCAAGTCTGGTAAAGGAAGAGCCTTAACAGTGATGTATGAATTCTGTTGGTTTGCAATACCAGCATAAGCATTATACCATGCACAGAATGCAGTTATAATACCAAATACACCACCAGCCTTCTTAACTGGCACAGAGCCCTTAAAGTCAGCAATACTCAATAATAAAAATGTAATAGACAAGAAGAAGAAGATGGAGAAAAACGCAACTGTAGACTTCAAGGTTAATAACATCATAAAAAACGTGAAGATGAACCAACCCAACAAAAATATAGCTACTGCGTGTTTAAACTCCTTAGGGTCTTCGTAAGCAGATGCAATACCAAAACTTTCGACATAGAAACCAGCCCAAGCACACCAGAAACCACCATAAGATGACAAACCAACACCACCAAAAGTATTACCAATAGCGATTTCAAACATACCAGCGATAAGTTGAGTAGCTCCTCCGTAGAAAAATGCTAAACCAACAACAATATTAGGAAGTACAACACCTCTGGCTTCAATGTTGATTAAAGACAAAACAAAGGTGGTCAAGGCGAAAGCACTTAAACCCAATGGCGATGGGTTAGCTAAGTTGTGCTTTGGTGGAGGGGCCAAACCGGGATTGAAGTCACCACCAAATGCTTCGATTAAATCCGACTTGAGGTATTTCTCATGGCCAAATTGGATATATTCACCTTCGGTTTTAATTTTAGTGACTCCATTTGGGGTGTTTTCTCCAAACGCTAATTGTTCCTTTATTGGTTCTTGGTTTTCGATATCAGCCATGGTTGTTGTTTTTAAAAAACTGTATAAAGTGGTATGATGGGGGATTAATAGCTTATTTATACGAGGGAGAAAAAAATTACCGGAAAGCAGAGCCCCACAAAAACGACATCTTTTGCCAACACTCGGACTTTGAAAAGTGACACAAAACCCATAAAGGGAACTCCTTAAACACCGCATGGTGCCATGTTCGCGGCAACGATGGCCGTGAACCTCCCACCAATTTTGGCGTGATTTTCAGTTTACGAACGAAGATCTTCACCCACACCCACCACCGCTTTTGTGGGGTCCAAGGATTTATTATTGTGGATACCATTCGAAATACAATGTTGCCCCACGAAATGGCTATTTTCTTGATACTTTTACCTGAAAGCAGGTATTGGCTATAAATTCATGGTAACTTGTAATTGGGTACTTTTGATATGTCCTAAATACGGAATTGAATTCGAGCTACAATTCAAGCCTCAGTGCATTTTTATTGCTACAAATTCATTATCAATGATACTCAAACTCCGCTTCGCCGGGTTTTCAATGATGGTGCCAGTTTAGCGAGTGGGGGTGCCCAACCCTAAAGGTGGGACAAAATTATTAAAAAGACTATGTTGGGGCCCGCTGAGGGGCACGTCTGTTGGGCACGACCGGGGATTTAGGGACTGGACTTAAATCCACAATCCCGCGCTCCGCCACCAACTTATTTCAATTCACTGTGATGAGTCGCTTTTCGGTGCACGCACATGTTCCACTTTATTGTCCCAGCTGAGCAAACCTGGTTGCGACACACCGAAATACTCATTACTCAAATCTGTTAATTTGTAAACATGATTGAATTTGCAATCAAAGCATATTTAAATCAAAATCTCTAGTCTCAATCGTTTTCGGTATATTTTTTCAGATAGCATACCTATAAAGGAACCATGGAGGATATTTCACAAAGCATGGAAAATGTCTCCTTAATGGATGTCGACCCTTTGAATAAGGAAAACATCACTCCATTACAATCACCTTCTAGTAAGAGATTGTCACCCCAAAAATCATACTTGAGTATGAAATCACCACAAAAGATTTCCTCTAAAACCCAAAGACTTTCTAACGTTTGCCAACTATACTTTTTGGACTATTATTGTGACAAATTTGATTATGTGATCAATAGGAAAGAGAGAAGTGAAAAGGTCTTATCAACCTTGACAAATCAAACCAATCTTACACCTCAACAAAAGAACTTGGAATGGAAGAATTACATCAGTAGAGAGAGAGCTTACTTAAGAAAAAAGAGATTGAAACCAAAGCACAAAGATTTTGAAATGATAACCCAAGTTGGTCAAGGTGGTTATGGTCAAGTGTTTTTAGCTAGGAAAAAAGACACTAAAGAAATCTGTGCCTTGAAGATTTTGAACAAAAGTTTATTGATCAAGTTGAATGAAACCAAGCATGTTTTGACAGAGAGAGACATCTTAACCAATACAAGATCAGAATGGCTTGTTAAGTTGTTGTACGCTTTCCAAGACACAGAAAAAGTATTCTTGGCTATGGAGTTTGTACCAGGTGGTGACTTCAGAACTTTACTCAACAATACAGGATACTTGATTCCCCCTCACTCAAGGTTTTACATCAGTGAAATGTTCTGTGCTGTGAATGCATTGCATGAATTAGGTTATATTCATAGAGACTTGAAGCCAGAGAATTTCTTGATCGATTCGAAAGGCCATATCAAATTGACTGATTTTGGGTTGGCATCCGGATCTATTTCGAATGAAAGAATAGAGAGTATGAAATTAAAGTTGAAGAACTTTTCTGATTATAAAAATAACTTCAATTTTGAATTACCTTCAATCAACATTAATGAGCGTCAAAAGATTTTCAAAAACTTTCAAACCTTGAACTCGGATTACGCCAATTCAATTGTTGGAAGTCCTGATTATATGGCATTGGATGTCTTGGAAGGAACCAATTATGACTTCACCATTGATTATTGGTCATTAGGTTGCATCTTATTTGAAAGTCTTTGTGGTTACCCACCTTTCAGTGGTTCCAAGCAAGAAGAAACTTATTATAATTTAAAGAATTGGGAAAAGACTCTTAGGAGACCGCAATCAAAAGACGGAAGATACGTCTTCAGTGATAGAACGTGGCAATTGATTGTGAAATTGATCACTAAACCAAGCTTGAGATTCAAGAGCTTTAATCAAATCAAGAAGATGGGTTATTTTAGTGATATAAATTGGGATGGGTTGAGACTCAAGACTCCTCCGTTCACTCCTCAATTGGATAATGAAGAGGATGCCGGTTACTTCGATGACTTTGAAGATGAGGAATCAATGATGAAATACAAAGATGTATTCGAAAGACAAAACTATAATGAGAAACTATTAATGAACTCCAAGAAATTCAAGAATTCCAACTTCATAGGATTTACTTTCAAGCATAAGCTTAATCCTAACAACAAGTTTAATGACTTGAATGTCAACTTAAACTCCAACCCTTTAGCCACCTTGTATTAATGAATATATATATTTGAATGATCGTAATAGGGCCACTAATAGTATTAATATTACTTAAAAAGGGTAGGTGCTCTAACAAAGGTCATTCCATAGACTTTGAGGAGTATTTATTCCTATAGTCTGAGTGCAATTACATGAGTATTTATATATGGCATTGTCTTACTTACGGACCAACTTTCTTAATTCCAGTTTTTGCGAGACACAATGCAAAATCTGAGACAGCCCGGTTTTAGGTTTCTTTGGATGTTGTACGCAAATGTTCACGGAAAACAGGCTTCAGGATAATTATAAACTCGATTACAATGTATCGAATAGTCAAGCAGATACATGAAAGATAACTTATTTAAATTCAACGACTCAGTCTTTGATTGAAATATGAATGGGTGCTTATATATTATAGTACAAAGTTTATGCCTGCATCCACACATTATCACTTTCTATTTTGTTTTCTATCAAGCCTCTAAAGATTTCAAATAATTTCCCGGCCTCCTTGAATCCACTATCCATTATTTCAAGCAATTCTTTCTCCTCGAACTCTCCTCTAGAATCAACGTAAACAATCTTATTAGGCTTGTTATCACGTATAGAGTAAACTAATGTATGGGTTGATTTGGACTCAATCACATCCTTAAGTTTAGGAGAAACTAGTATTTGATTTCCAGGTTGAATAGATTGAGCTATAGATACAAAAGACTCGTTTAGAGCAATATTGGAATCGATTAATGCAAAAAATGTACAGTTGATAATGTCACTTAATTCCAAGTTGAATACTTTAATGTCATCCAAGGTGTTCTCAAAGTTATTCATGATGGTGGAATCAGTTTCTAGCCTCAAAACCTGTACCACGATTTGAATGAGCTGCTTAGGATATTTGTGTCTTACTATCAAGCTCGAGATAACAGATCTAACTTTGTCAACTAGGAGATTCTGCCTGGTATCAGCTGTCCCTATAGAAGGTCTTATTATAATCTCCAAAGATGCCAAATTTGGGAGCTCTTGTTTAAGTTTTGGTTCAATAGGACCGCTCACAGATACGAGTATCTTATTAGCATCCGTGGTAAGCTCTGCCGACCCATCGACGTTTTGGAGTGTAGATGTTCTTAATTGCATCTTGATATATGGATTTTCCAATATTCTCAAATTGAGATGCGCATTTTCATAGCTCAAGATGAGTTATGAAGCCGATTTGTTGAATGACCTCGCTAGCCTGCTGGATGAAGAACAGGACTATGAACAGAACCAAGATGAGAATATCCCATTGGAAAATATCGAACAAGCCCCGGACCTTGAGAAAGAACTTGAGAATGTGTTGAACAATCCACTTTCATTAGAGGACCAACTTGGGGTATTGCAAATAGATAAGATTGACGACCCAAGCAAGCACCTAAGGGCCACAAAGTTCAAGCCGTTGATATTAGAAAAGCTCAAGGAGTTTGACTCTCAACAATCTGACTATTTGAAATTGATATCTTATTCTGATTATGAAAATGATGAGTACAAATTCTTGATGCAAATCAACAAGCTCATTCACGTTATTAATTACGAGATGAACTTCCTTTTCCAGTTCATCAAGTTTAAATATAAAGTTGTGTTTCCAGAACTTGACAGCATCATAAACAACCCGGGAGATTTCATCAAGATTATTGAGTTAATAAAGCAAGATTTAATTTCTATTAGAGATTACGAGCCTCAATTAAAGGAATTTCTTAGCAATGATAGAATATTGGTAGTCATTATGAGTGGTTTAGGGAATGTGAAGAATCAGTTTCAACTTAATGAGGCTGATTTTGCTTCGATCTTAAAGTCTTGCAAAGAGTACAATAATTTGAAGGACCTTTTAGATACACTTTCAGACTTTATTCAAAAGAGGCTAGTTGATTTTACCCCTAACCTCACTAAATTATTGGGCCCCGTCTCCTCTTCACAACTCCTTATCCATACAGGATCATTACACCAATTGAGCCTTACGCCATCATGTAATGTGGCATCTTTAGGAGTAAAAGAAATGTCATCTATGACTAAACGAATTAACTCAAATGTCCAACAAGGATACTTGTTCCACAATGACCTCATAAGGTATTTACCACCGGACACAAGCAAGCTGGCTCTTCGAATTTTAAGTGCTAAAGTTATTTTGGCTGCAAGGTTGGATTTGTCTAAATCAAGCCCTGACGGTGACCAGGGTCTAAAATTTAAAGAAGAGGTAATAGAGAAGATAAACAAGTTAATAACCCCTCCAGACTCTTCCGGTTCCAAGGCATTACCAGTACCCACAGAATACCGATCTAAAAGAAGAGGTGGTAAGAAGATAAGAAAAATGAAGCAAAGGTTCCAAATGTCAGAATTGGCCAAGGCGCAAAGTAAAGTATCCTTTGGTCAAGCCGAAGATAGCTATATGGACTCTTTTGGAAATGAAGTTGGATTAGGTATGGCAAAGGGGCAAAAGATTAAACCAAGCAGCAGTACCAAGGCCACTATTACAAAGTCAATGAAGAAAAGGTTAGAAAATAACACCGATGAGAAAAAGCATCATCTTGACACTGCTTTTGACGATGACTTTACCGAAATTATCAAGAAGCCAAAGATCAATAAATCCCAAAATAATTCGGAAACTCCTAAATGGTTAAGTGATTCCATGAGAAATGCATAAGACCCAAATGTTTCCACTCTGTAACATTAAATATTATATAAACATCATACTCGGCATACTCAGGTCGAGTCATTTGTAAGCAAATTTGTGCCTGTGATTTCAGGCTTTATAAATACGAGAGTGTAAATTTTACTCATAATATAAGCTACACTTTTTATGACTATTATATTGTTGCAAAAAAGGTGGCCGCGAATTGTCTCACAAGTAAAAAATTTTCAATTTGTATGGTAATAAATTTGTTCAGGAGAACTCTCAGGTATAATTTATTAGCTTATAAACCTTACAATCATAACAGAGTAATTGCAAGATTTTATACCAAGAATATGTCTGAAGAAACCAAGAAACTTGAGAATCTTGACGCAGCTTCTACAGCAGAAGCACCAAAGAAAGAAAAAACTGCCAAAGAGTTAGAGAAGGAACGTAAAAAGGCTGAAAAATTAGCCAAGTTCAACGCAAAAAAGGCCAAGCAAGCTGCCGATTCTGCTTCTAACAAAGAGAAGTCTGAAAAGAAGCCAAAGAAGGAAAAGAAGGTTGCTGAGCCAATTCCTGAATTTGTAGACGCTACAGTCCCAGGTGAAAAGAAAATTTTAGTATCTTTAGATGATCCAGCTTTCAAGGCTTATCTTCCAAAGAATGTTGAAAGTTCCTGGTATGAATGGTGGGTTAAAGAAGGGTTATTTGAACCAGAATATGATAGCAATGGTGAAATCAAGTCTGAAGGGTTATTCACTATTCCTGCTCCACCCCCAAATGTCACTGGTGCTTTGCATATTGGTCATGCTTTAACTGTCTCCTTACAAGATGCTTTAATTAGATACAACAGAATGAAAGGTAAAACCGTCTTATACATTCCTGGCTTTGACCACGCCGGTATTGCTACCCAATCTGTTGTTGAAAAGCAAATCTGGGCTAAAGAACAAAAGACCAGACATGATTTTGGAAGAGAACAATTTGTTGGAAAGGTATGGGAGTGGAAAGAAGAATACCATGCACGTATCAAAGACCAATTCAAAAGATTGGGTGCTTCGTATGATTGGAGTAGAGAGGCTTTTACTTTAAGTCCTGAATTGACCAAGTCTGTCAACGAAGCATTCGTTAGATTACACGAGGATGGTACCATCTACAGAGCCAACAGATTGGTCAATTGGTCTGTTAAGTTAAACACAGCAATCTCCAACTTAGAAGTGGACAACAAGACAATCACTGGTAAGACCTTATTGACCATTCCTGGCTACGAGAAGAAAGTTGAGTTTGGTACTTTGACCTACTTTGCTTACCAGGTTGAAGGATCTGACGAAAAGCTTGTTGTTGCTACCACAAGACCTGAAACTATTTTTGGGGATACTGGTGTGGCCGTTCATCCTAATGATGACCGTTACAAGCATTTACACGGTAAATTTGTCATCCATCCATTTGTAGATAGAAAACTTCCTATTGTGACTGATTCCGAAGCAGTTGATATGGAATTCGGTACTGGTGCTGTTAAAATTACACCAGCCCATGACCAAAATGATTACAACACTGGTACCAGAAACAAGTTAGAGTTTATCAATATTTACACTGATGATGGTCTCTTAAACGAAAACTGTGGTCCTGAATGGAAGGGAGTAAAGAGATTCGATGCCAGATACAAGGTTATTGAAGAGTTAAAGGCTAAGGGATTGTTTGTTGAACAAAAGGACAATGAAATGTCTATTCCAACTTGTTCGAGATCTGGTGATGTTATCGAACCATTATTGAAGCCTCAATGGTGGGTGAACCAAAAAGACATGGCAAAGGCTGCTATTGATGCCGCTAAAACCGGTGAGTTGAAGATCACTCCTAAGGTTTCTGAAGCCGACTATTTCAGATGGTTAGAAAACATTCAAGATTGGTGTATTTCTAGACAATTATGGTGGGGTCACAGATGTCCTGTTTACTTCGTAAATATTGAAGGTGAAGAAAACGACAGAATGGATAATGAATTTTGGGTCAGTGGTAGAACTGAGGAAGACGCTCAAGCTAAAGCTGCAGAGAAATTTAGTGGTAAAACCTTCACCTTGGAACAAGATGAGGATGTTTTGGATACCTGGTTCTCTTCTGGATTGTGGCCATTCTCTATCTTGGGTTGGCCAGAAAAGACAGCTGACATGGAAAAGTTTTTCCCAATGTCTTTATTAGAAACCGGTTGGGATATTTTGTTCTTCTGGGTTACGAGAATGGTTTTATTAGGTATCAAGCTTACCGGTAAATCACCATTTTCAGAAGTGTTCTGTCACTCTTTAGTCAGAGACTCCCAAGGTCGTAAAATGTCTAAATCTTTGGGTAACGTTATTGATCCTAATGATGTGATTACTGGTATTAGTTTACAAGCATTACACGACAAGTTATTAACAGGTAACTTGGATCCAAAAGAATTGAAAAAAGCCACTGATGGACAAAAAGCCTCTTATCCAAATGGTATTCCCGAGTGTGGTACTGATGCCTTAAGATTCGCCTTATGTGCATACTCCACCGGTGGTAGAGATATCAATTTAGATATATTGAGAGTTGAAGGTTACAGAAAGTTCTGTAATAAGATTTATCAAGCAACTAAGTTCGTTTTACTCAGATTAGGTCCAGATTACAAGCCACCAAAGACTTCTCAATTAACTGGTAACGAATCTTTGGTTGAAAAATGGATTTTACACAAATTATCAAAGGCTAGTGAAGATATTAATGCTAGTTTCGAATCTCGTGACTTCTTTGAAGCAACTAATGCCGTGTACAATTTCTGGTATGACTTGTGTGATGTTTATATCGAAAATTCCAAGGCATTGATCCAAGACGGATCCGAAGTTCAAAAGAAATCTGCTCAAGATACTTTATACACATGTATTGATGGAGCCTTAAGAATGATACACCCATTTATGCCATTTGTTACTGAAGAAATGTTCCAAAGATTACCAAGAAGAGAAGGTGAAGCTATCTCATCTATTGTAAGGGCACCTTATCCACAATTCAACAAGGAATTTGATGATGAGAAATCTGCAGAAGCCTACAATTTAATCCTTGAAATTACCAAGGGAGCTAGATCCGTATTATCTCAATACGGAATTGTGAAGAATGGTAAGATCTACGTTGAATGTCCAAAGGGTGCTTTATTTGACATCATTGATCAGCTGAAAGACTCGATTGCCTCTTTGATCAAGGGTGTTGAAACCATCAAGGTGGTTTCTAAGGCCGATGAAGTTGAGAGTGGTTGCGCATTACAATCTGTGAACAAGGAATGTACTGTTCATGTTTTGATCAAGGGACATATTGATTTTGAGGCAGAAATTTCAAAGGTTGAGAAGAAGTTAAATAACATCAAAGACTTGAACAAGAAGAATGACGAAGCTATCAGTAAGTTTACTGAAAAGACCAAGCCACAAGCTAGAGAATCAGCCCTCAAAAAAGCCGAAAACTACGTGGCAGAAATTCAAGGGTATGAACAAACCATTGAAATCTTGCAAAAGTTGAGCTTGTAGGAACGACCAACGCGCAGCCTTGAGCGAAATTCCACTTTAGGTGAAGTTAGCGGTAAATAGACTAAGCGAGTATAATTTAAGAAACTTACGTATTTAATAAGAAGTCAGATACTTGAGTGATACTGTAATTGCTAAGGTTAATTTAATATAGACCATAATGTGAGTATATTTTAAGGATGTGGGCGATCAAGATATGTAATTAACGGTAATGATACTACGTAGCCTTTAACATTATGGATTCTATGAACTGCACTTTCCAAGCAAAACGTGAGTTCCACAATCCTGTAATTTACATGATGTTAATTTCACTGAGTTAAGGCACAAATGAATTAATCAACAATATTCCAATGATAACAATAGGATTTGTATTATAATTCCTTCTTCTGTACCCGAATGGATTATAAGAGGTATGAGGTTGAAATTTTGAATATATTCACGTGAGCAAACTTGCTAGTTGCCGATTACAATATTTTGGTCGCAAAAAATGCCCCATACATTTCCGCAATAGGAAATATCCAAATATTGTTAAATGAGATGGACATATTAAATCGTTTGAAATCAAAATATTTAGGTGATATCTTACCTAGAATGGGAGAAGTTGTAAATAAATTAGATCAATCTAGTAAGAAACCCATCATACTTCTGGCTTAACCTACTCACTACTCCCCTGTTATATATAACAATCCGTGCGGAAAATTTTCATAAGTAATAGTTATTTGACTTTTTCATAGTCAAGCATCGATTACATTCATCCCACCCATAAACTCATCTCCTTGTGGTAGACCGGTTTCTATTTGTCACCAAGCCGTTTTGCACAAATAAAACCTTGAATTTTCATCCCTACTAAAGGATTTATAAAAATTCGCCAATTATTTCCTCATCCACAAAAACATTTGCAAACTTTTACGTTTGGTTTTATCTTCATTAATTAGGAAATTATTACATCAACATGTCCGTGCGTCCATTACAGCCATTGAACAATGGCCAACTCAATGTCCGGTCGAGTAATTCCAACAATATTACTCCAATTAAATTAAGACCAAAAGATCACTATGAGGTCCAGCCTACCCACCAAGATAACCAAGCCGTGTTGCAACAGCAACAGTTATACCAGCAAGAACAGCTCCAGCATCAGCATCAAAAGCAACAACCACAAAAGAAGAAAAAGAAAGAAAAGTTGTCTGCTTTATGTAAAACTCCACCTTCTGTGGTTAGAACTAGAAACGGTAGAGATTATAGAAGAGGGTTGTTTTTAGGTGAAGGTGGGTTTGCTAGATGCTTTCAAATGAAGGATTCAAATGGTCAGATCTATGCTGCTAAAACCGTAGCCAAGGCTTCAATCAAAAATGAAAAGACAAAGACCAAATTGTTATCTGAAATCAAGATTCATAAATCTTTGAAGCATCCCAACATCGTTAATTTCATCGACTGTTTCGAAGATGATGTTAACGTTTACATTTTATTGGAGATTTGTCCTAACCAATCTTTGATGGAGTTATTGAAAACTAGAAAGAGGTTATCTGAACCCGAAGTTAGATTATTTATGGTCCAAATTATTGGTGCTGTCAAATATTTACATCAAAGAAGAGTCATTCATAGAGACTTGAAGTTAGGTAATATCTTTTTTGATCCCGATATGAACTTGAAGATTGGTGATTTTGGTTTGGCATCTGTGTTGGAAGGATTTGACTCAAGAAAATATACCATTTGCGGTACTCCAAATTACATCGCACCTGAAGTGTTGGGTGGTAAAAACAATGGTGGCCACTCATTTGAAGTTGATATCTGGGCTATTGGTATCATGATGTATGCCTTGTTAATCGGTAAGCCACCCTTCCAAGCCAAAGATGTTCAAATTATTTACGAAAGAATTAAAAAATCGGAGTATAGTTTTCCAATTGATAAGCCAATCAGTGAAGGAGCTACTGAGTTGATCAAAGATATGTTGAACGTCGACCCATTGAAGAGACCAACTATCGATGAAATCTTGAGCTACGATTGGTTTACTGGTCCATTCCCAGATAAGACTCAGGAAACAACCTTAAATAAGGAACCAACTGGTTTGAACATGATTTCTAAATACCAGAGTGCATTGAACTTTAAGAACATGAAAGTTAATTGTGGAATTTACACTCCTAGATCCAAGAACCCGGTTGAAATATTGAAGACTGATTTACAAAGTGAGGAATCTAAGTCTGTATTACCAAGAAGTTTATCACCGAATGATACCAAATTCAAGTACAAAGAGGTTGATCCTACTGTATTGACCAAGAAGAGATTTCAATTCAACTCTAACTTTGCTAATGGAGTTACTGAATTAGATCATATTTGTCAAGAAACTTATTCGAATATGTCCAAGTTAGAATTACTTGTGGATTCTAAGATAGATACCATCACCTTACCAAGCTGTGAAAACCCAACTTTAATTAGTAAATGGGTGGACTATACCAACAAGTATGGATTCAGTTACCAATTAAACAACAACGATATTGGTGTTTTGTTTAATGACTTGAACACCATCTTGAAGTTGACTAACAATGAAAAGTATTTGGAGTTGATTTTCCATGAACAAGAAGGTTGGACATGTATTGAAAACAGTCTTGAAAGCCCACCATTTAAAAGTAGAAAACAATTGGAAGTGGTTGACTTTTTTGCCAAGTACATGAACTCCAACTTGTCTAAAGTTAGTGAGGTTGAAGAGAGGAAAGAAGTTGTATTCTTAAGAAGATACACTCGTACAAGTGAGTTTATTATGTTTGAGATGACAAACGGTAACTTTCAATTTAATTTTAAAGACCACCATAAATTGGTTGTTTCCAAGAACGGGTTGGCCATTACGCACATTTCACCTACCAGGATTACCCAAACCCATCCATTGATTTTGATCATGAAACAAAAAAATTTCCCATCGGTTAACATTCCAAATTGCATGGAAAAGATTGCAATCATTAAGGATGCTATTAAGGAAAAAGCATTTATGTAATATGTATTATAGAGTAATATACCAAATAAATAACCACCGAATAAAAAATCATTATGCATTAATTTTACACTATTATACAATCTAATAATCATCGTTGTCGTTCAACAAAGATTTCAATGCCCATTCATCCTTAAACTTATTTTTAATAAGGTCAAGTTCACCAATCAAATTAGTACATGCATTTCTTAAAGCTTCTTTGGGGGTGTAGTTATCTTCAGTTTGTATTCTAAGGACAAAGTTAGCAAATAAAGGATGTTCAATTTTGTAAGCAGCGAACAAGACTCTTTCATCTTTCAAGAGCTGAGCTCTTAATAAGTTGGCAAGAGTATGGTCTTCACGCTCTATATGAACAATAGCCGCATTGGGAACCTTTGTGTCGGGGGTGATTTTGATCTTATCCACCCCATCAGGTAAGATGAACAACTCGAATCTATCTGGTGCGTTCATTATGGCGGTATTATTCACTAGAGTGAGATTTGGTGAAAATTCGCACTCGTCATTTACCCGGAGTGCTGGCTACAGAAAAGGGAAACAAAGATGTCGCAAGATGTCGCATGGCAACATTTAAAAATCATCGGGTCAACATGTATGTCGTGGGCCATGGTGCCGAAGCCCGTTAATCAAATGTCTCGGAACACAAGTCATAGTGGTGGTGCTCAAGAGTGTATCATTGAATCACCCACCACTATTTCAGAATACTACCCTACGCTACTTCCTACTCCACACAATTGACCCCTGTAGTTCCTACCATCACCTCTTATCAACCCTCCATCACAAATATTCGCGCCGCACAATTAGGCCAAAGACCCCCGACGTGCCCACACAAATGGATGTCGTGCGCGCGCCTTCGGTGATTCCTCGAGTTTTTGTGATGATAGAAAAAAGAGTTACTGGAAAACCTGTTAAGAGCCTATCACCCGTTTAATTTAAGTGATTATCCTGATATCACAGTCACACACCCGAATTTTGAAAACCATCAGTAGTTCGGAATACACAGTCTCCTCTTTGTATTCTTTCCTCCTGTGCTTTTGAATCTTTATCTCCAGCTTTCATCCCACACTACCAAGTTTGGCGCCATTTGAAAGCCAGTTGATTTATTTAATAATCCCACAAACCTCAACACTCCGTGCCTCCGCTGATCACAAGCTCTTGACTGTCCAGTTTTATAATGTCCAATTCCGATCCTTGGGGGAACCAAAAAAGACCCTTAGGTCAAAACTTTAAGTATGTTCCATCTCCGTGAAGGAATTCACCTCATTCCTAATCGAATCTTATTACTAACCTTTCTAGCCGTCAACACCCTCCTGTGTTGCCACCGCCAGCCACTTTAGAAACAGGTATGTATCATCTCCTTGTTGATTTGCTATCAGCCGAGTGCTTTTGAATTAGCATAATAATTCATCAAGCGCCAAGTCCCAGCATTGAACTCCACTCCAAACTCTCATACAATGCCGCCGGGTACTCCTACCCATCAATTACCTATGTTCTTTTACTAACTATTCCAGGTGGCCAAAAATTTTACCCATTGCCAAGTTTACCGAGTCTAGGAAATAACCAACATACACCACAGACAAGTCACAACTTCAGTATTCCGGCCCTTAATAGCTCCGACCAAGTATGTATCCATCCATCTACCGTTCATTGTCCTGGTCGTGTCTCACACCCCATCTGTGTCATTACTGTCTCCATTGGCCCAGCCCGGTGGAGGTAATTTTTGGTTGTGCGAACACGACCCCGTCGACCGGTGTCTATATACCTTATGGAAATTGTGAATTTTAATACTAACGTGTTTTTTAGCACCAAGACCCAAGACTGCACGCTCCAAGTCTACCACCAGCAATGGGTTTAGGTGACCAATCTCAACAGCAGCAAGGACACCAACCCCAACAGCAGTCTCCTCTACAACAAAAGCCTCTGATTCCTTCAAGCGCTGCCTCTTCGGTAGGAACTGTTCCAACCATACTGCAGTCCCATGGTGCAAGTGGATCTCCTCCAGTTCCTCCACAGCAGTCTCCGCAACAGTCTGCTTCCGTTGCACAACAACAGCCCCAATCACAACAGGCACCAGCTCAAAATGCCTCTCAGTCTAATCCACCCGGCCAGACGCCCACTCAACCTCAGGCCCAGGCTCAAGGCCAAACTCAGACTCAGGTATCGGGCAATTCTCCAGTTGAGCAAGCACAGACTCTTTCTCAGGCTGTCCCTAACAGATCAACCACAACAAATGTCTATAGACCTTTGAACGTGAAAGATGCTTTGTCATACTTGGACCAAGTCAAGATTCAATTCTACAATCAAGCTGATGTTTACAACAATTTTTTGGATATCATGAAGGATTTCAAATCTCAATCTATTGATACTCCTGGTGTGATTGACAGAGTATCAACTTTGTTCAGAGGACATCCTAACTTGATTCAGGGTTTCAACACCTTCTTACCCCCAGGTTATAGAATTGAATGTTCTCTTGATCCATCAGACCCAAACCCTATTAGAGTGACTACCCCAACAGGCACGACTACCACTGCTAAATCCGACTGGCAAAGTGAAGAATACCACGCTGCTGAAGTTGCTACTCAACAGCAACAGCAACATCAACAACAGCAGGGCCAAGCAGTAGGTCAACCAGATGGAAATAGTGATCAAATGAACCATGCTATTAACTATGTCAACAAGATTAAAACAAGATTTGCTAATCAGCCTGACATTTACAAGCAATTTTTGGAAATTTTACAGACATACCAAAGGGAACAAAAACCTATTGCTGAAGTATATGAACAAGTCACCGTATTATTTTCCAATTCTCCTGACTTATTGGATGATTTCAAACAATTTTTACCAGACACCAGTGCCCCACAGCCTGTCCCTTTTGGTGCAGCCACTCAGTTACCTCCTGTTGGCAACTTTCAGGCTCCTACTGGAAACAGTTTGAGTCCACCTTCAAACGGTCAATACCAAGTTCAATATCCTGCCCAACAACAGTTACCTCCGCCAGCTCAGCACTTTCCTCAGCACTTGTTGCCACAGCAGCCATCCCAACAACAACAGAAATTTCCTTCTGTTTCATCTCTTCCTGAAGAGCAAAACGTCGGTGTGATAAATCATGGTGGTCCAGTGAACAATGATATATTGCCAAGAAAGAAGAAATCCATTACCGAAGGATATGTGTATGAAAAGAACTACAATAATGAAGCTCAATATTCTTCTTTGAGAACTGGTGTTCAACCAAGAATTGACTCTAACACTCAAATTTCAACTAAGAATGGTATCACGACTGTTACCAATCCTACTTTAGTACCTGGTGTACCAGAACCGATTCCTTCCTCCAACGTGAATAGAACTTCTTCTTTGCTGGAAGAAATTAACTTTTTCGATAAGGTCAAGAAAGCTATTGGTAACAAACAAACATATAATGATTTCTTGAAGATCGTCAACTTGTATTCCCAGGATATTATTGATAAGGAAACTTTGATTGAAAGAGTTGACTCATTCATTGGTGATTTGAATTCTGATTTATTGGACTGGTTTAAAATGTTTGTTGGTTACAAAGAACCAGAACATATTGAGACAATTTTATTCAAAAAGCATCAGTTAGAGTTATCCCTTTGTAAGACTCATGGCCCATCTTACAGACAATTGCCAAAGGCTGAAACATATATGCCATGTAGCGGAAGAGATGAAATGTGCTGGGAAGTATTGAATGACGAATGGGTTGGTCATCCAACCTGGGCTTCAGAAGATTCAGGATTTATTGCCCATAGAAAGAATCAATATGAAGAAATTTTGTTTAGAATTGAAGAAGAAAGATTGGAATACGATTATCATATGGAAGCAAACTTGAGAACCATTCAAACCTTAGAAACTATTGCAAACAGAATAGCTAACATGTCTCCTGAACAAAAGGTTAACTTCAAATTACCTCCTGGTTTGGGTCATACTTCTGTGACTATCTATAAAAAAGTGATCAGAAAGATTTATGACAAAGATAGAGGTTTTGAAGTTATTGATGCTTTGCACGAGAACCCAGCAATCGCTGTTCCAATTGTTTTGAAGAGATTGAAACAAAAAGATGAAGAATGGAGAAGGGCCCAGAGAGAATGGAACAAGGTTTGGAGAGAAATGGAGCAAAAGGTGTTCTTCAAGTCTCTTGATCATTTGGGATTGACTTTCAAACAAGCTGATAAGAAATTGTTAACTACTAAACAATTGATTAGCGAGATCAGTACTGTCAAAGTCGAACAGCAAAATAAAAGGTTGTATCCTTTAACTCCTAAACCTCAAGAGCAATTGACCTACAAATTTAGTGACCCTGAAATTTTGTATGATATTTTGAGATTGAGTGATGTCTTTATTAACAAGTCTTCCAATTATTCTTCAAATGACCGTGAAAAATTGGTTCAGTTCTTCCAATTCTTCATTTCTTTATTCTTTAATATTCCTCATGAAGAGATCGAAAGACTGATAAACGAAAGAAGTGCAGAGGATAATGCTAAGCAATCTAAAGATGATGACACATCTGAATCTAAGGAGGAAGAACCTGCTTCGGCCAGTGATTCATCTGACAAATCAGCATCCAGAAAACGTCCAAGAGAAAAGGATTTGTTGCGTGACGTATTGAAGAAGCAAAGTAAATCCAGAAAAGATGAGCCTGAAGCTTCACCTCAAACCTCCGAGTCAGAAGATCCAGTCGATGAAGTTGAAAAAGCCAGTGATTTATGGATTTCCACCACAGGTAGAAAGTTTTCTTTGAAAGATAATGAAACTTCCTTGGAGAAGAGAGATATCTTTAACCTTTTCAGTAACACTACCATCTACGTTTTCTTCCGTCATTTAACAACTTTATATCAAAGATTGAAAGAGGTTAAAGCCATGAATGAAGTAATTGCCAAAGACATAAAATCTCGTACTATACCTCAATTTGCAAAGGATTTGAATTTGGTTAGTCACCAATTAGAAGACTTGAACGTTGAAATTTCTGGAGATAAAGACTGTTATAAACAAGTCTTAGGTTTGGCTGAAAGATTAATTGAAGGTGAATTAGAACACCAGTGGTTTGAAGAGTCAGTTCGTCAAGCTTATAAAAACAAGGCATACAGAGTCTATACTATTGACAAGGTTGTCCAGGCGATGGTAAAACACATGCACACCATGACTACCGACTCTAAGACATCTGAAATGATGGTATTATTTGAGACTGACAGGAAGACTTTGATCTCCACAGCCAAAGATCAAATATTGTACAGAATGCAAGTGAGAAGCCTCATGTCCAATGAAGAAAACATGTTCAAAATCGGTTTCAAAGAGGCTGATAACAGCGTCAATATTCAATTTGTCGGACTCGATGACTTGACTATCAATAATCACAAGTCTGCTGAAGAGCATTATAACTATTACGTCACCAGTTATGTAATGTCTCACCCAACAGAAGGTGTTTCTGCTTCCAAGATTAACATGCCTTTCTCAAAAGATTTCATCGAAGCTATTGACGAAGAGCAATGTAATGGACATTCTAACTCTGAATTGAAGGTTTCAATTTGTGAAAACTCATACAGATTGTTCTTTGAAGCCGACACTCATGATGAATTCACGAGTAACTCGGTCTATCAAAAGCAAGCCGAAGATAACCAAACGCGGGAAGATAAATTATCCAGTTTGAAAAAGCATTTGGAAGACGAAGAAGTTGGTTGGAAATCAACTTTGACTGAAGCTCAAACTGCTGGATCCGACTTATTCGAAGCTAAATTCAATAAGTTGATAGAAGGTGGAGTTGAGGCATATAAAAAGGCTGATTTCAATATCGAAGAACCTTCAAAGGAACTGGAAGATGTTGAAATGGAAGGTGCTGAAGAACCAAAGAAGGATACTACCGAGGCACCAGAGGGCGTCAAATCTGAAGTTCACTCCAAGCACCCAGACGTCACCATTGATGCTGATAGTACTGTCATTCAGGAGCAAAATGACACTACCATACAGCAAGATGGAAATACCACTATCCAACAGGATGGAAATGACACCACTGCTGACGACAACACTGTTAATGAATCAATGATTGGGAACGCTACCAATGCCCCAATCGCCGAATCCAATGAAGAAAAATAACCCCGGGATGTAGCTTTTATTTGTTGTAGAAATTAATGTATATTTACGTTTTATTTACCTTCTCCCAAAGCTTCCTTCAGCTGCTGCTCTAGCAAGTCTTTCCGTGGCCATGCTATGAGCTAACTTTTCTCTTTGCTCAAGCCTCTTAGAAACAAATGACTTTTCATCTTTGATGATAAGCAATCTCAATATGATGTCTTCAGCTGATGTTTGTGCAGCTATAGGATCAGATCTTGCTTCAAGTTCATCTTTTTCAGCACGCTTTCTAGCCTTGGAAGTGGCATTTGCCATGATGGTTTTATTACGGGCCATAGTTCCCGCCCTACTCAAGCTTCTTGCTCTTCCTTTGCCATTAGCTTTAGGAGAGCTAGGATCTGCTGCTGAAGGGTTGGATTTACCAGAATCAAAATTATTTCTATCTCTTAACGATTTGACAAATGCTGGAGATAGCCTTTCAACTTCCTGTTCAAGATAATCAATATCTCTGTCGTAATAAACTGGGAGTAACAAAAGGGCCTGATACTGTTCGTTCTTTAAATCTCTAATTGGAGGTCCATTTCCATCGTTGTGGAAAAAGTCAAAACATAAAAAGTTCAACCATGAAAACACAGTTTCCAATTCATTGCTAGTCAACAGTTTTCCGAATCCGCTAATCCCTATTGAATTGGTGACATTGGCCATTGCAGAAGAAACTGCAGACTGCCATCCACTGGAGTTAGAAGTATTGTAGGGGGAGTTGGATGATGATATCTTTGAACCGAAATTAGAAAGATTGAATACTTTTGCAGTAACTAATTTAGGCAATAAAAGCTCATCAGCACTGCTGACAACTACTATCCAGGCTGCTATCATTACTTTTAAAAGTAACTCTTTTGTGAGATATTCAGCAAGCACTTGTAAATTAGAATTCAAATAATCATATAACGGCATCATTGCATCGTGCATTTGGTCCTCTGATGGTTTTATTTGGCCATTATTACCACAGATAGATCTTAAATTACTTCTTGAGAAACAAAGACTGATAAAATGAGAAAACTTCTCTACAATTAACTTGATAGACCTTTCTTGGGCCCTCATTATTGCACGATGTGCTCTTCCCATGACAAAAATAGCATCTGCTCTCTCACTTTCAACTGCTACTTCTACAAGTAATCTCCCCTGTGTATCCAAGTCCAAGAAGATCTCTTGTGGAATACCATCATGTTTGAACCGCCTGGGATCAAGCTGTATAACTGCTCTACCACAAACCGGGTGGGTTCCTAGTTTTTCATCCCAAACAGTCACTGATAAGGTGAGACTGCTATTAGGTTGCAAGGTTAGCTCGAACTCTTCATCCCATTCAGGGTTAGATGTGTGGTTGATAGTTCTTGTCTTACCGACAGTTTTTCTAGCTTGAGTATCGGTGAAGGTTACGTATGGCCTAATACTTGAGCTTGAAGAACCACTTGAAGCTAAATTTTCTCCCTTACTGAGTCTTAACGAAAAAATATGACTAGTGAAATAGTTTTGACGGTTAGGCTCGAATGATTTGACTGTTTTCAGAATGATTTCCGGATCCAATATATCTTCGAGTTGTGTAAGCTGTTGCCGTAAAGCCGCCAAATTGTTCAAAGCAACACACGTTTCGGGCCGGAAATTATATGGCTCTTCTGTTTCTATTTTTGATCCTGGGATTTGGATATTATTAACGACATTCTTCATCTCATCAAACCAGCCAGCACTCTTCCTTCTGTCAATCTTCAGTTGGGCACTTTCCACCTTCTTCTGCTTTTCTACGTTCAATTCCAGTGTAATCTTTTCAGAAAGAGCAGCCGTATACTTTAATACCCCATCAGATATACTCTTCAACAACAGAGTATATATTTTAGCCAACTGGTATTCATTGGTCCAATGAAGTTGATCTAAGATTCTAAGAAATTCTTTAACCAAAGTGAAAATATCCAACACTGATGTACTGAATTTCTTGTTATCATTTTCAATATCAATAGGCTCGAATGTATCGTTCTTTAATGCCTGGTCCACGATGCCCAGGATCTTTTCGCTACTTTCTTCTACCCAGTCATTTAAACTGGAGAAGAAGAATTTTTCAAGGTTGAATTTAAATGGTGCACCCAGCGTAGTGACTTGTTCATAGATGCTTCGTATTTCACATAGTGACTTATAAACTTCCAAAGAGTCCCCATAAGGTACGAACTCTGCTCTCTTCTTATTATATGCATCGATGTGTTTAAGAATGTTCTTTGAGTCAACAGCAAACATTGAAGTTACAACTGTCGCAACAGTTTTTGAAACATTCAAGAATCCCAATAACGGATTCTTATACCGTTTTTGTAAGCTACGGATATCTGCAACAATACTGTCGGATATATCCAAAACATGGATTATGCTGAGAGTGTCATCTCTTGGTAAATTTTCCAATAAGTCAGCGTATCTGCTTTCTGCTACTCTTAAAAGAGTCTTTGAAAGTTTTCTTTCCCATTTATTTGCAAGCCCCAATTCTTCAACTTCAGGGAACAATGTGTCTGACTCTATGTAATCACCAAGTAATGCCAAAGCTGGGCCAAATTTGGGTTTGGTTACTTTGCTGAATAGAATCAGAAGTGACTCTTTTATGGAAAACATAGTTGAGTTATATGAATAAGTTAGGTTTTTGACCCATTCGTCACGGTCCTTGAAAGACCAATGGTATTTGTCTTCCCAGCTCAACTTGCCGTGATCTTCAATGATCAACTTACAGTAATGAAGCAACTGAATGGTGTTGTTGATATCAACGGGACAAAGGTCTTTTGGGTCCTTGGGAACATAGAAGTGATCTTTTAGCAACCCACTTAAATGTGCAGCAGTATAAAAACATACTGCTTTGGTCGTTGGATCAATTCTCCAGAACCTGGCACACAAATTGATCAATCTGGTAGAATCTTTAGAGATTAAAGGAGCATCAGCATTAATCTCACGCTCTTTCAGTTGCAATTCCAAACACAATTTCACCAATACCACAAAAAACTTTCTTGTTTGTGAGCTACTCGGGAGCACGTAAAAGTCTTCACCAGAAGGCAATTTAGGAATTTGAAGTAACTTCATTGTCGGCAAGACAGGATACTTATTATAGAAGGATTCACATGCCGCCTTTTCTCTTTCTTTCCAAGTTATATATACGTCGTTATTGATAAAAGCACTGGGAGGGAACTGGCCTAGGTCCTTATCAAGATAAAATAGAACTTGCTTTATATCCTGATGAAGAGTTTTCTCACGAGCCAAATCTTTGACTTTGAACAAATCTTGTTGTATCTTAACTTGTTCCACTTTGAATATACTCAGAATAAGTTCCACCAATCCTTGATCCATATCAGTGATTTTGAAAGAAGGGGTATTGTATTTCACATTGGAAGAAGTTGACGAGCTTTTGGAAAGGGATGGGGTTGAACTTCTTGGTTTAGGATTTAAGGAATCCTTGTGCTCATGAAGCTTAGATATAATCAGGTCTTTGTTCTTTTCTTTATCCACCAAGCTTATTAATACAGATACAAAGTCTCCAGCTTGCTTGAACACCACGCTACTTATTTCTGCATGAGGAACTGTGCCAAGTTTACTGATCTCTTTATTGGCGGATGCCACAAATTTCATAAGTAAATAATCAGCCGTGCAATTTGCCCTCAAATCCGCTTTAACTTTAGGATCAAGCAACTCAGAATAAAACCTAAGAAAAGACCTCCGTGTGTTCTCATCAAGACTTGTTCCTCTCTTTTTCATAGCTATAAGATTCAATCTGTGCTCCAAATTAGCATAGAAGCTGGACGAAAACTTGGCTTCTCCAGGCCCATCAAGCCCGTAGATTCGAGAAGACCTATTCTTTTTCGAGGGCGAAGACACAACAGATAAGCCGCTGTTTGTCCGCTCAATTGGGTCTTCTACATTAATTGGGGTTTTAAATCTAGCTTCATTAACATATTCAAGTAGCAAGATCTTCAAAATGCATTCATATAACTTTGCTTGATCGATTTTGTCATAGGAATCGTCCTGGCTCAACAACGTGGTTGACGAGAGACTCTGTGTTCTGCCGCCAAGGTTGTTATTCCTGACCAGCATCCGTTTTAACCTTTGAAATTATTAATCCAAAATCAGATCCTAAACTACTGAATGCGATTTCAAATATTTCATAAACAACTTTCCTGTACGGTAGTCGCATTTACATTGTTGACGGTAATTGTACTATACATCTATGTTTACGTCGAAACTTTTACGTCGATTCTTCGGGAAGGGTTCAGCTGGGAGTACGTCGAAGAGCGAGGTGTAGAGCCCCTTTTACTCTTCTTCGGAGGTGGGTTGCTGGGAAGACTCACGAGCTGGCAGCATGAAGTCTGCGGTTGCATCTGCATTTGAAATTTGCAGCGTGTCGTTGCCTTGGCTTTCTGAGACTGCTGTCGGTGTCGAGGATTCTGTCACTGACCCATCGCCATTTTCCGGTTTCTTATCCTTCGTGTCATCATACATGTGCCTGGTCAACTCTTTTTGCATACCAAACGCATCCACTTTCTCTGTATTGTTAGTATCATTGTCACAGTACTGTAATACCATACATACTTTTTTTAAATAAATTCTCCAACTTGTCGTCACAGAGAATGGTCCGGCCATTATTGGGATCCTGTAGCTTATTGCCCTTTATATATTGCCATAAGAGCTTGATGGCATTCCCTCTAGAAGACCTGGCAACTCCAATAATTTGCTGCAACTGTGGAGACATGGCTATTTCCCTACTGAACACACTTGGCTTTCTGGGCTTGGTTGGGTCTTTGAGCTTTTTCTTGGGGCTCTTTGCTTGGACGTTTCGTGTCTTGACTCTTGTTTCTTTCAGGAGCTTTCTAGCTAGTTCAGTGTCTGCTTCAATCATGTCTTCCCTTCTTTGTTTTTCGGTACGGGCGTCATTTTCTCTGTCTTCTCTCATCTTGTGGTACCTTGCTATGATCACATCGTTGATCGCTTTCTATGATGTTAATAAGAAGTTGTTAATCCAATTAATGTCATACATACTTTATGTTGGTCAAGATCGATGTCAAACAATTCCTGTATTGCCCGTCTTACTTTCTTGACAGATACCTTTTCCACATCCGCCACACTTAGGATAGCCTTGAGCTTTGTTAGTATCACTAGTAAAAACCCTCCACTCCCTTGCTACTTACGTCAATTGTAGGTATATAGTCATCTGGCTTATACTCGCTGGACATATTCACACTTGAAAGCATTCGCAATTTCTCACGATAAGAAGACAAGCAGGCAGTATTGTATATAAAGTTGAATAACCTTAAATTGGGACAGACTGTTCTATACAAAGCCTACAGTTAAGTGTATATGACATTATTGTAATTTCTATAAATACATAGCTAATCGTTAATCTCGATATCTAAATATCTTTATCATCAATGCAGAAATCAATTACTGGTTCCTAAACTATTGGTTTCTTAAGTTACGTTTATGTTGTAATTCATTCTTCTTGACCAATTTCTTTCTTTCTGCTCTCCTTAAAGTTCTTGGATCAATCAATTCATCTGGTGTATCCTTGACATGGTCATCAACCTCGACCAACCATTGGTCATCAACTTGCTTGTTCTTTCCTTTGTATCCCCATTTAGCAACCCATTCTCCAGTGGCTTCATCATAAACCATCTTACCATCTCTTGGCTTAGCCTTGATACCTTTCTTGATAGCAAACTTTTGCCATTTGGTCAAAGGCTTCTCCTTCGGAATAGCCTTTTCTCTAGGCAAAAGAGTGGTGGTGTCTGGTAATTGGACCAATGACATGGTACTATCTTGACCAGTGGAGGACCCATGCGTGTCTGTGGTTGATTTGATAGGCAAGGACAAAATTTGATTTATCAATAACTGTACGTTATCTCTTGTGACGGATGTTAAATAAGCTTCTTTTTCTGCACCAGACAACTTCTCGTTATCCAAAGGATTTGGATCAAACGTAGACAAGTTTCCCAAATCATATGTATTTGGAATTGGCTTCTCTACAGTCACAGGCTTGTATTCGGGTTCGGTTTTTGGTGCCATATTGAATTATAGAAAAAAAATTTGATGAGATGAGATTTGAACTTTTGAGACTTTTTGATATATACAGGACCTCACCTCTTATTTATCGATTATTATGAATAGTACTTCGCCATATCCATAAGGAGACTATCGTAACAACCGTAAGTGTACCACCAGCAAGGAGAATGTGTTTGTAATTCTCGTCGTCGTTCTTTGCTTCCGGTTTTTTTTCTAAACCAGCAGTGGCTAGGTTAGGCAAAGTGGCTGCGTCAACTATCTGAATGAATAACTCATTTAAGGAAGTAGCCCAATTCGATGAAATATGTAGTGGTGAATTCAAACATAGGTCTCGAGTATAATTCTCAGGCTGCAAGTCGGCTCTCTGCTGCTGTTTGTCGAGGTCTGCTTTTAAAGCAGCAAAAACACATGGGATTTCGTCCAAGGTATCTTTATATTTTTCTCTTAGATCCACCAAGTATTGAAATGAATCAGGATCGGAAGAATCATACGTATAGCATATTACGTCACACTGGTCCAAGCGTTTTTTGTTTTCTAAAATCGCAGGTTGAAGTTCCCCTAGCTCTTCAAGTATTAAGTAGCACTGTTTTCCACCTCTGATCTCGATATCCTTGACACAAATACGTGGTTGTATTGTGGGAGAATACATATCACTGTAGGTGCCTTTCAAAAACAGTTCAAGAAGGGAGCTTTTCCCAGATTGAGGAGCCCCAATGATGAAACAGTTGAATACGTTTCGGTCATAGACTGGTTGCCTGTACAGTTTATTTTGTCTCTTCCTCTTTTTCCTGGGTTTGGTGATTTTAAGTGCTTTTGTCGGACTACCATCATCGAACCCAAGATATGCTAGGTACTCAAGGGTAGTTTTATAATCAAGAAAAGTGGTGAGATTCCATTGTGCTAACCACCCCTGGAGAGTAACGTACCCAGATTCGTTACAAACAATAGATGATGGGAACAGACACTCTTGCCAAAGCTTGGGAATGCTAGGTGTAGGATAAAAGAGATTTGCTAACTCCCTCTCGCTGAGCCCACCATCATTGTCTTTGTCGAATTTAACGAAAAGGTCTACCATGAATCTGTAACCGGTAGGACTTAGTTCCACACTCGAATCAGGGTGTACATCAATCTTGGGGAACAAAAATTTATCTTCCAAAGATAATGAGTGGGTATAATAAAACGACCGGAGTATTCCCCATATGGTTTCATGTCTCCCTCTTTCAGCGTAGATTTTGTTCAAGAGAATAAACCCGTCCTCCGAAATTCCTTTTGGCTTTCCACCAGGTGTATGCTCAGCATAAATCACCCGCCCTATGGTTATAAGGATGTTTTCATAATCGTTAATATCTGCAGTTTTACCAAATGCCTTTTGATGTAACTTCGAGAATTCGTCATAGTCCAAGAACCCGTCTTGATCTTTATCACACAAGAAAAATACTCTTTTTAAAGCTGCTACAGCAGCTGGTTTCAAATTCCCTTCTTTCGAATCAAAAATAGGCGACACGGGATGTGTTATAGCCCTTTGACACAAGTAGAATGCTTCAACCACATTACTATTGAGCTTAGCGCTACATCGAACACACGCTTCGATCTCTTTAAACTCATTAAGGAGTGGTAGAAACTCTTCGGTGTTCTTGGTATTATCGTCGACAGACGTATCTTCATCGGCCTTGTTGGCACACACCACCACTGGTAAATTGACTCCCAAAGATCTAAGCATAGGCATCCAATGTAACGAGATTCTTTCATAGGTGTAGTGGTCTGAATACACCAACCAAATAACATCACTCCGTTTCAATTCCCGCTGAAGACCCGCCAAGTCCGAGGAATCAGTGTCCACCAACACGGTTGTGTTTGGGATATACTTCAGGACTTTTCTTTCGGGTAAAGAATCATTTTTAGATCCACCTTTAACTGGGGAATTGGATACAAGATCAATTAAACACTCTGAGTAGTCTTCATTCGAAATGGTCAACGGTAAAAGTTTCTTTTGGATCTTAGGAATGAACTCCCCCTTAACTAATGAGGATATGAGAGTAGACTTCCCAACATTATCGTCTCCACACACAATTACCCGTACACTTTCTTGTGACATCGAGCTGGATCGGTCTGTGCGATTTACTTGTAAAAGCACTCTTCGCATTTTCCCAAATATACCAATAGCTTTCCATTCATTAATAACCAGAGATGTTTAGAACTGTGTTCTCTAAGAGACTGTTGGTGCTGTTACAGAAACAGTCACCGTTTCATGTAAGTCGCATGAACCAAAGCATCTCTAAGCAAGTACGTTTTTATTCAGACGCCGCCCCTCCGATGGATGATTACGAAGCAAAAATCTATAAGATTCTAGAAAAGGAGTTCTCTCCGGATAATTTGGAAGTCAAAGATGTATCTGGAGGCTGTGGATCGATGTTTGCTATATTGGTAGAAAGTGAAAAGTTCAAGGGAGTTCCTATGATCAAGCAGCATAGGCTAGTCAATGAATTATTAAAAGAAGAGATAGCTAAATGGCATGGGTTACAATTACGTACGAAGGCGCCATGATCTTGTAAATATGTAATGCACGTTAATAGACGTTGATATAAACTGTACTAGTAGGCGAAAACAAAATATAACAGAGATTTGAATTTGTATTGGTAAATGTATCTACTCGATAACTTCTTCCTTCTCTTCGATAATTTCTTCCTTGATTTCTTCGATAATTTCTTCAGGAACTTCACTCTTTTCAGATTCAACATGGGCATACTTGGATCTGTAGTTTCTCCATTCTTCCAATAATTTACGACGGTTCAAGATGGCTTCTCTCGTAGCAGCATCTGCTTCCATGGCATCGGTTTCATCGAATTGGGCACTGTACTCACGTAAGTTCTTTCTAACTCTCTTTCTGTCGGCAGCTGACAAAACAGATGCTGGTCTTGGTCTCCAGATAAATTCCTTGAACTGATCAATGCTTTCATCTCTTAACATGTTACCGGTGAATTCAAACAATTTATAACCATTTTCAATGGTATGAATCCAAGAAGAGGACCAAGCAGCAACAAGTCTACCAGATGGATCCCAAGATAAATTGGTCATACCACCAAACTTTTCAGCCTTCAACAACTTAACATTGTTGAGGTTCTTGTTACTACCTTGTTTCTTGTCATCATCGAAGGAACAGTCATAGAATTCAATTTCACCATTGGATTTGGCAATGGTTGCAACAGTAACAAATCTACCCTTTGGAGACCAGAGAATAGTGTTGGAAAACTTCTTATCGATAGTTTGGAAGCAATTGTATGAAGATGATGTGATTTTACCCTTGGCTTGAGTTTCCGGAGCATAGAAAGAAATGATATTCTTGGCAATAGATGGGTTATTGTTACCATCATCTAATCTAGAAATAGTGATGAATCTTTCAGATTTTGGTTCCCAAGCAAAGTTGATAACAACCTCCTTTAATTCGACTTTTTCAACTGGAATATCTTTTTCATTGGTCTTGAAAAATTCTAAGTTAGAGAAAACAGTCTTACCAGATTTAGTATGACGGTCAACCTTTACACACAAGAACTTACTTTCTTCGTGCCAGTGCATCTTACAGTCACTGACTTGGAACAAGTTGATGGTTCTAAGCACATTAGTAGAAGGAATTTGCATTAATGCAACTCTAGCTGTTTGATTAGAACTTTCTGGTGTCCAATAAGATAATACATGTTCACCACCTTCAACCTTCGAGTTAGATAAATGAACACCTGAAGGAGCCCATTCAAAATCAACAATAGAGTCGATCTCAATCAACTTCTTATTCAACAATTGGAATGAAGGAGTTTCATAAATAGCTAAAGCATTTGGACCTTGACGAGCACAATATTTATCATCGTGGGACCACTTAACTAAAGGCCATGGCATTTCTTTTTGACCTTCTAAGTGAGGTGGTAAAGCAAAAGTTCTAGCTGGCTCACCACTCTTCAAATCCCAAATAACCAATTTGTGACCAACACTTTCTTCCTTGAATGGGAAGTTTTCTCTTTCGGCTGCAGTATCAGGGAAGGTTATTGGCAATGGAGATAAGGTGACCAAATAGTTTTCGTTTGGAGAAAAATCAATCAAACGAACTTGGTTATGGATGTATTTGCCCAAGCTTCCAAAGTTAGAACCACCCCAAGTTTGAATACCTTGAGGGTGGATCGAACATAAGTATGTACCTTTTGGAGAGAACTTGGCATACTTGGAGGTGAATCCCTTTCTTGGTTCGATAACTTGTTCTGGGTCATTCTTTCTTTTATTCCATTGCAACTCAACTGTTTCAGAGTAGTGAACTAACTGTTGGTCTCTTCCTTGTTCATCTAATAACCAAGACTTCAAGTATCCATTATCCTTGAACTCGGCAACGGCTGGAGGTTGGAATTCATCAGGAATGTTACCTTCTCCTCCGTATCTTTCTATATCTGATAAGCTGTTGACCAATAATCTATGTTTCTTGTCCAATTGTTTACCATTTAATTGCCTAATAGCCTTCTTGGCCAGGTCAGCTTGCTTGAACTGAGCAAACAAGTAACCTTTTGTCTTACCATCATCAACAGGCATGTGGAATCCATCTTCACCGGATTCTAATTCTCCGTAATTAGATAATAATTTTTTCAACACTTTGGTTAACACTGGAACTTTATCTTCAGTGGTGACTGGAGCGCCGTCAATAACAATGTAGTTGTCGGAACCAAAATCTTGGTCGACATTGAACTTGGCTTCGAGGTCAGAGTAGTCGATATCGTCGACTCTAACTTCTTTTTCAAGCTCTTCGTAACTGATCTCAGACATATTTGATGTTGAAAATTTTTTGCGAAGATTTTAAATAAGCTAAACGCGCAAGTTGGTGATGCATTTGATACTCAGGTTACTTCTATGATACATTACTAAATATGGTACACTCTGACGAAACTTAAGTGTTTAAAAGCTGTTCTCTTAAACTTGTGTTCTCTAGCTCAAGCTCCTCTAGCCTTTTTTGGGCTTCATTGTTCTCATACACCCGAGCCTCTCTCTCTGCTTTATACTTCTTATTTAATTCCCGTAGTCTGGCGGTATAGGTGTCATCCAGCACCGTATTGGAATTGATTGACACCTCGCTTTGGTTTTCATTGTTATCTTGTAGTCCATTGAGTTCATCTATACGTCTATGAAGCTGGTTCACATAGTCAGATGTCTTGCTCTCTTTTAAAAGAAGCTTAACATGGTCTTTGATAATTCTTTCAACTCCTAGAACGAAATAATCGAACACAGACTTCCGGTACTCTTTAAGGTGTTTCATATCGGTGAAGTCAATCCTGCTGATGTTTGAATCATTAGAAGAATCGTTAGGGAATATCTTCTTTGACATGTAATCTATTTTTTTAGTAGCTGCTTCTAGTGAAGCATCATCAACTATCTTATTAAATGACTTCAAAAGCATCTGGAATCGTACAGTATCCATTTGGAAAGACTCCTCGATTTGGTATTCTAGAATGTTGGCCTTTCTGGAGAGATATTCGTTCTCTTCATCCTTACGGCTATGTGATGCAGTGACTGTTACATCAGTCAACTTATCAGTGAGATTCTGAATTGTGTTTTGTAAAGAGATTTTGTCATTTGAGAGTGCTTCAACCTTGTATGACAATCTAACTTTCTCTGCCTTGAGAGTCCTCTGTTTCTCTACTGCCAAATCCAAATCTTGTTGAAGTTTCTCCGACGCAAATTTATCAGCTTGAGAAGTCTTTGATTGGGTGTTTCTCAATTGAAGCTCATTGGTTAAGGAGGACACAACTCTACTCGAATCTGTCTTCAATTTAACATATCTTTTGTTCAAGTCGTTATACTCTTCTTGTAGCTTATTGAAATCCTTATGAGATTGAAGGAGCTCTTCGCCTAGTTGTGAAATATCAGCACTATGATCTGAATTGACTTGTCTCATATCCGCTACTTGGTAATTTCGTATCTCGTTCTGTAGATGGGCTATCTGGGCCTCTCCTTGTTCCAATCTATATTTCATGGACTCATTGAAAGAAACTAACCTCTCATTCTCGAGTTTTAAAGTTTCTGCTTCCTTGGTATCAGACATAGTGGAAGAGGTCTGGTCTATTATTTCAGTCAAGGCATCGAGATCCTGTTTCATCATTGTATTATTTGCTTTGAGTTGTTCAGATTTCTCAACTTCGTAGTCCAAATCCCTTTTCATTTGATTGACTAATTCGTTCTGATCCTGAAACTTGGTTCTTAATTCCTTTATGGCTGACATCAATTGGTGGATGGTGTTGATATAGTTATTGATTTCTGTTTTCTTGGGCGTGTCAAAGGACTCGAGCACCTTTGGTTGCTTACTCGAGTCTAGCGTCTCAAAATCACTCAGCCTTTTACTATCCACCAGCCTTATGTTCTCTTTCTCTATCTCGACTTTTCTACTCAACTCTTGTTGAATAGCTTTTAGTTTAGCTTCCAAAGTACTCTCTTCGGAACCATCTAGCAACTTATTCAATGAACGCTTGGATGCAGTGTCGACGCTATGGTCACTTATGAGTGTTTGAATCAATTGGTTGACCCATAAGTTATAATCGTATACTTTAGCTTTGAGTTCCTTGAACTTAACTTCCTTATCCTGTAAGCTGTTCTGGAAATTTTCGAGACTCGAATATAGATCCTGATTCAACTTATACATTTCATCATAGTCATCAGATAGTTGTTTATGTTCCGATTCTAGCTTGACAAACTCACTATTAGAGCTACCTGTATTACTGGTGACTTTCTCCATTGGAGTCAATTTTTCATGTAATTGCGTCAATTCATGGAGATCCAAGTCATTCTCATTGAGTTCTCTCTTTTCAATCAACTTCTGCAAGAACTGTTGAAAGAACCGTATTCGTATTTTATAGCCTGTTACCTGTTTATTCAATTCTGCAATTGTTTCAGCACTAGAAGAAGAATCCAGGGACCTTGCTTTTGCATTTATATCTGCAGCTCCAAATCTTAACTCTGTGGTTGGAGGAATATGCGTTGGAATGGCAAATGGAGTTACAGCAGGAGCTGATCTGAACTTACGCCAGGGACTACTTGTAGACGTGCTTCTTTTTGAATTATACGAATGCTTGCTTCCTGTGTCGCTGTTGTCTAGCTCGATATCTCTTTTCAATTGCTCCTGGGTTGTTTCGAAGTCGGTGGTGTTGATGGTGGAATCGTATTGTTCGTGTTTATAATGTGAATGATCGTGTGGCACTGATGTAAGTGGTGACTTCTTTACTAAATCGTGTTTATTCGCTTGACTGTGAGCCTGGCTGTTTTCAGTTTCATTGGATGGAATCTCCCTCGTCGAGAGATTCATTTGCTCAAACGATCTTTCAAGATTGAAGTCACCTATTCTCTTGTGGACGGGTCTATGATTCTCATTACCACCCATAACGCTTTCACTTTTGGATCCAAGCAAGTTGATCTTAGCCACCAGAGGAACCGATTCTTTGCTCGAGTCGAAGGAATCGAACTCAGGATCCAAGTCCAGTGGTTGTTTGGATCCAAAAGCTGAGGTGCTCTCGTCTAAGAACCGGTTACCTTCACTACCAGGGAAAGGTTTGTCGAAATACGACGACATTGTCCCAATTGTTCAGCGGTTATATTCACAAGCAAACAAGATAGAAATCAATGGGTCTAGACTGATATGGAGCCGGATGTCAATTCAAACAAATAGTTTAGATCGTGTATTTATATCTAAGTCGCAGAAACAGAAACAGAAACATTGAGAATCCCCCGGAAATGATGAATTCGCCCTCGTAATACGTCTCCCTCGTAATACGTCGCTCGGTAATATGTTGCCCTCGGAGAAAGTATTCTCCCCCGGAACATTCTGGGGGTAAAACATTCTTCACAACAATTAGAGACTGGAACATACAAGCGATAAGAAGCATCCACACGAGGTTTATCGTCAACATTGATTATAGTATATATTAACAGATGTTATTTATGAGGCCATTTCAGTATCTTCATCTTCATCGTCGTCTTCCTCGTCGTCTTCTTCCTGTGCAAACTTAATAGCTTCTTGCAATAAATCGTCAGGTACAGATTCGTGTCTACCCTCAGTTTCTTCTAAAGAACACCAAGTAATTTCTAATTCATAATCCTTATCCTTGTTATCTTCATGAGCTTGGTGGATGATTTTAGCTGCCACTTTAACTGCTTCTCTTACAGTCAATTCATCAAATTTTAATTTTTCTAACTCAGACTTAGCAGTTTGTCTACCTTTACCGGTTGCAGCTCCACTATAGCCCCAAAAAGTTCCACTTGGCTCAATCATATACAAGTGGGGTCCCTTTTTGTCCACCCCTCCTATGATTCCAACTATTCCAAATGGTCTAACCGAATTATAACAAGTATAATTTTGTACATAAATTCCCAATCTATCCATTAAATGGCTAACAGTGATTGGGGTCTTATATATGGATTTGAATGACCTGGCTTCATCTCTTCCTCTATTCACGAGATGACGGCCATCCGGTAAAAGTCCAGAGTATGCCACCCCAATATGCCTATCAATTGTTTGGATACGTTTGTTCTTACCAGGTACTAATAATTTGGAGTTTATGATTTTTTCAACCGCCAATACAACCCCGTCTTTACATTTGATTCCAATTGAGGTTCCACCATTTTCAACTGCCTTCATGGCATATTCCACTTGAAAGTTTCTTCCATCTAAAGTTGTTAGTATTGATTGATTATCTCGGGGTTAAATCGTACATACCTGGTGAGAAAACACTATTGGATAAATCGTATCCGGTACCTATAGAAGTCTGAATGTTAGTACATCAAATTGAGTGATTGGTGTGGATATATGAATAAATGACATACCATTTGTCTGTTAGCTTTATCTAATTTTGAATCGCCACTCAAATAAGATAAATTCGCGACTGAGTTTGTGTCATTTTTCACCTTTAATAGATCTAGTTATCTTCACAATGGCTCTAATATTGAGATGGCCTATACTAGGTATACTCGTATGTATTAACCTATCACATCTACCAAATCCACTTCTAACCACCAGATCCCATGTATTTTAATCAGTGGTCTAGGCTACGGGTCTCACTACTTTGTTCTCAGGCATTCTCTCACCTCCGAACATCAAATAGCATTCCAAGTGTCCCTTACTATTTTGTGGATCTCTTACGTCTTGGCTATATATAAACAACCGGGTTCGCCGCCCCAAAACTTCCAGCCCCAAGCTGGTGAGTGGAGAAGATGGTGCAAAAAGTGCAACAACTATAAACCTGAAAGGTCTCATCATTGCAAGACGTGTAATAAATGTATTTTAAAAATGGACCATCATTGTCCTTGGACTTTAAACTGTGTGGGCCATGAAAACATGCCACACTTCATGAGGTTTCTTTTCTGGGTTTTGCTCAACACGGGCTTTGTTTGCTATGAATTAAGTAAAAGAGTTATTCAATTCTATGAAGATAGAAATTTACCAGCATATCTTATAGATAAAAAGGAGCTCGTTGCTGTGGTTCTTTTATTACCAGTGGACATATTTGTGAACTTTTCCGTGTTGATCTTGTACTGTAGGTGTGTTGCAAATTGGATATTCAAAGGGATGACACAGATAGAAGTATGGGAAATGGAGAGAATCGACTCCCAAATCCATACAGAAAGACTCTGGCTACAGATCAGAAAGAACTACACGAAGCTACACGGGAAAGGCATGCCCGAATTGACCTCTTGGAATCAAAATACAAGAATCAACCATGCTATGGATTTAGATCTGGATATTGAAGAAGACAGAGACCAAGAAGAATATGAATTAAGCCAGATGGATGGTGGAGATAATGAACAGCTCCTTAACGATTCTGTAGTGCCTAGGGAGTTCACCAGTGATGACTTTGTGTTCCCGTATGATTTGGGCATTTGGGGTAATCTCATTAGCTTTTTTGATTATCCGTGGATGTGGCTTTTGCCTTGGACTAAGCCGCCCCGGTCCGGACATCATTATGAGAAGAATGAGTATGTTGATGATGATCAATTAGGTTTGCCTTGGCCGCCTGACGGGGGAAACCAGGAGTTTGAACCGGATCCAGAAATCGATTTAGACAGCTTAAGTGTGAGTGAGCTTAGGAATGTTCGTCACCTTAGAAAACGGTTAGATCCTAGGACGAAATTGAATCGTGAAGAATGGATGAACGATTTGGGAGAAACGCTTGATGATTTCGGAGTAGACTTGGACGCCGAGGATGTGGAAAATGATGACTTAATAACAAGAGAATAGACCTGAACATGAAGACTTGAAATGGTGACAACATGGTTTGGTATGTATTTATTGTATCTATTCATACATATTAGTTGATCAGTATATTATTGTATCATAATTCATTACATACTACAAGTATAAATCTTTGAATTTAAATTCTTTTGTGCTTGGAATATATTCCAAGTAATTAAATCTATTGTCTGACAAGAACTCAGAGATATTAATCACTCGGCAACCAGTATATGGCACGTCAAAATTTTCAAACTTCGTGTCATTTAATATGATAAGGTTTGGTAGTGGCTCAATCCGCAAACTGTAATCGTAGATAGGATTTACCAATTTTAAGCTTTTAGCGAAAGGCTGCAAATGTCCCTGGTCTAACAACGTTTTTACCAACTTTCTCGCTTGTTTTAGCTTTATTGGGATATTGTCATCGGCATTTTCACTAATCAACTCATATGATTGGTTTAAATCGGACTCCAAGATTATATCATTCCTCTTGAATTTACTTATTAAGTCATCCTTAATCATTACAATCTCCTGACTTAAATAGTTGATCCGGACAGGGTTCCAGCCTAATTTCAAATGTCCCTTGGGTAAAAGCCTTTCAAGCCTATTGAGGAAGATAGATGGAATGGAGGATTGAGGTAAATAATTCAAATTTGAAGAACCCAAAGAGTAAGTTGACTGCCAGGGGTCGTTGAGCCCTGGAATCAAAAGAAATTTAACCTTTTTAACAATATTAGTAAACTCACTGATCAAGTTGGTAAAGTTATTGAAATTATTCTTGTATAGCTCACTGTTTGACACACTTGACGTCGAACCTTGAATTGAATTAATAGGCTTTGACACAAACGAACCGGTGAGAACCAACAATATAGGATTATACCCGTCTTCTTCCGTTAAATCCTTTTCTAGCCTGGTGAAAAACTTTCGTAACCCTTTCATTACCTTCAAATCATCAAGGTAAATGTTTGAACCTAGAATGAGGATTTTATGGTCGTCGTGCTGCTTCTCTAACCTTGATAGTTTCTTCTTAAAATCTCTATTAATTTTGGACCCATGATGAAGGCTAGCTAAATTTTCTTTATTGATATTCAAGAAGTCTAGATTCCCATAGTGCTCCGCTGTGCTATCCCTTTTCTCGGCAGGCGGATGTCCAATATGAGTAACATGAAAGATTCCATTCTTTGAATTTTCATTGAATTGTGAGTAAAGCCCTTCAACAGTAACAAACATTCCTTCAGTATAGAATGCTTGATCAATTTTACGGGCCTGTTCAAGGTTCAATTCAATTGAGTCAGTAGAATCTTCAACCACATATACACCTTTAAAATTCTTTGTTAAGAGACCAAATATAATAAACGATTGGCCATTTTTACCAACGATATTTTTGATTAAGGTGATTTCTTTCGAGTGCTTCTTGTTTTTGATATTAGATATGCTTTGATAGTTCGTCTTCTGGAAAACCTCGTTACGTGATAATCTATCTTTAAGAAGATTATACCTATTGTTGAAATACCCGATGTTAGCATCCCGGAAATCTGAAAGCTTTCTTTCTCCTTGTAGACTGAACTGCTTTCTTTGCTTATCAAAAGTATAATTCGGTTGCTCAGATGGGTTGATGATCTTGAAATAGTCTGCCCATTGAAGTTCTTGTTCGTGATTATTCTCCTTATTCTCCTCATCAATTACGATATTATTATTCTTAGCCGTCTCATCGCTACTCATCTGCTTAATGACCTCGGTCAACCCTTCGCCATCTATGAAAAGCCCTCTATCTTGCAGTTTCCAGAACTTACCTATATCTTCTAAGTGAGTTTGAGCCTGCGAGTTTTTCCATTCAGCACCAAACTTATTTCCAATATGATCTGTTAAAACTTTGAGACCATCTGTTTGAATGTTAAGCCCATGCTTCTTAGACAATATTCTATACGCTGTTGGCCTTAGATTACTGGGCTGGAGTCTGACTGGTAGATTAACTCTCTGTTCCATGATAAAAACTGGTGAATCAAAATTGCAAAAACGCGAGTTGACTATTTTCGTTTACGCGTTTTCCAAGATGATTAGAATTTCATCAAGAGCATGTAGAAGTCTCAAACACTTAACTCGAAGCAGGTAATTCAAGCTTAAAAAGTTGATGACTTTAGGGGAGAATGATCTGATAGTATTTCTCAAAAATTTTCTCGTTAAGTCCAGATGTAGCTTATATATGATATTCTTCAAATCCATTATATTATCTTGATCATAGAAACTCTGAATATTCTCTTTAGTATTGCCATCTTGACTGTTAAGATATTTATCAAACTCGTCTAGTTTATTATCAATCTGTGAGTAGAACCTTAGATCAAGCTTAGGTCTGTCAATGAGACGGTATTTTTCGAATTCATTCTGTAGAAATATGAGCTGGTTTTCATACTCTTTATCATTGACTTCGAGTTTAAGAAATAGAATCTCTTCGGCTTGTTGGTTATGGGATTCAGTGAAGTCATTGATTCTTGCTTCTGCTTCTTTGAGTTGGTGGTTCAATTCTGTGTTTAAATTACCCAATCGTACGTTCTCATGATTGATCTGTTCAGCTATATTACGGGTATCGTGTATGGATGAGCTAATATCATTTAACCGCCGATTGAGATCTTGGACTTGATTCAGAAGATCATCCTTTTCCTTTCTTAACCGTTCCGAATCTTGACCTAAACGGAGGTTTTGCTCATTTGCGTCGTATAATTCTCTGGTTGTCCGCTTTAATTCATACTCTTTAGTATCTAATTCAGATAATAATTGCCGGTAATTTTGTCTGGATCCTTCTTCTCTGTTGCTCATTATGCCTCTTTTGTAGTTCTTCTCTAAATCTTTGTTCCCAAGATCAGGTAACTTTTCCTGTTTGCGTTTATCAATTTCTTGCTTTCTGAGATTAGGTAGTTCACCTAGAATGTACTTTTCATCGTCATATCTGAGTTTTTTGAACCCCTTCTTCGGTGGCATATCCATCTTGAATCCACCCAAGTTGAGTGACTTCTGAAGGTGGTCTGTACTTGTATCATTCTCGTATCCCTCGAGAGAATAATTATGAAAGAAGTTACTGAGCTTTTGAATGATTCCTCTGTTACTTTTATTACTGTGCTTAAGAATGCCCCGGTCCACAGACAGACGGGACTTATAATCACCTTTTCGCATAATTGATGGTTTTTTGACTTCTATTCTCGCGTTTTCTGGGTCATATATTCCATTGAGCTGACGGTATCTATAGTCCATTACACCAAATTAGCGATAAAGAATAGGACGAACTACGCGACTTTTAAAATTTTTTTGCAATCAATATATATAAAACCTATAAAAATAAAAAGAATTGAAAACCAAACATTAATGGCAACGGCTGAGAAGCCTGTAAACGACCTATACCAAAACATTTCTCCTATATCCATCCGATCTATAAAAAGCCGGCTGATTAGCCTAATTGGATATGGAGGAAGAAGAACTCTCAAGATCCTTCTTTGGTGGAACCTCATCAATGGAATGCAAGCCTCTATCTTTGATGAAGAAAGATGAAACCAAACACAAACCAATTAATGGGATCAATAAATAGAAATAATTTCTTAATGCTTTTTCATACATATTAATAACCCTATCAAGGTTTTCAGTGGTTAAGCCATTAGTTTCAATTTTACTGTAGATGTGGGACTTCAAGTAATGTAAGAAATCACTTGGAAGAACTCCATTAGCTTCTTCCACTTTGATTTCATTCAATAAGGAATTACTAACAATGGTTGAACCCACAGCAATACCAACAGCTCCACCAAAGGATCTTAAAACATTACGAGTGGAAATAACAACGGCTCTGTCAGACTTTCTTGATTGGGCTTGACATGCCACCATGGTGGGTTGGAATGTGAAACCAACCCCCATTCCCATGATTAAAAGGATGATAATCTCTGCGTACTCGGCTAATTCCCTGTCCCAAAGGATTAATAATCCATTACCTAAGCACCACAAAGAATATCCGATAATTACCATATAAATATAATGGCCAGTCCTGCTGATAATTTGACCCGAGATAATTGAGCCTAATGCTTGACACAAGACCAACGGAAGAATGAAGATGGAAGATTGGATTTCATCTTTTTGTTTCACGATATTAAAAAAGTATGGGAGGTAGTATAAAAACCCAAAATAAGCCATTCCGAAAAAAAAATTAGAACCTAAAAGTAAGCATAATGAAGGGATTTTGAATAAGTGAAGTGGGATCATTGGAAGAATTGGGATCTTCCATTCAATGATTAAAAATGCTCCCAATAATAAGAAACCAACAACAAACATTACTATTACTTTAACTGAGTCCCATGCAAAAGTTGAACCTCCACCACTGAGAGGTACTAAAATCAACGTCAACCCCATTGCAGCCGTAATGATACCTAAATAATCAATACGCATAAACTTTTCTTTGGTGGTTAAAACGTTATTCAAATCATTCTTCTTTTTATTCTTTACCAAGAAATGAACGATAATAATATTAAGAATCATCATAGGTGAGACAAAATAGTAAAAGCCTCTCCAAGAATAACTTTTGATGAATGCAGCCATAATAAATGGACCAATAGAGTTACCAACTCCGACACTAGAACCTAAGATACCTTGGTATTTACCTCTTTGTTCTAAAGTAACCACATCACTTAAGATTACCATACTCAAAGAAGAAACGGCACCATTACCGATTCCAGCAAATGCTCTGAAAATATAAAATTGGATTCCTGTTTGGGCAAAGCCACAGGCTAAGTCTGCGATGGAAAGAATTAAAAGGCAAGTGATCATGACATGCTTTCTACCAAAAATATCTGAGAGTCTACCAAATAAAATTTGACATACACAATTAGATAGTAAGGAAGCAGTACCAGCCCAGTTAATTGTTGTTTCACAATGGAGATCTTTACCTATGGTTGACAAAGCCACAGTGACACCAGTTTGGTCTGCAAAAGACAACATCATTGTGAGGGATAGTGAACATAGTAAGATAATCAAGTTTTTACGAGGGAGTATATCCATATGTGCATCACCTAGCTTATCAGCTAGATGTCTCCTTTCGAGCTCTATTACTTTGACTTGAGTCTTACTATCTTTTTTTGACTTTAATTCTTTTGACATACCTAAAAGTTTCTTGTAGAAGTTGAAACTAATCAGGAATAAGTCAAATATTTATAACCAGGCACCAAAATCTAACGGAGTTCATCTGAAAATCAAATCACGGGCTCTATTAACTTTAATCTGATAATTCACAATTTACTAGCTTATAATGTTACAAGTCATAGCGACAGGGCAAAAATTTGTCAATAGCCATGCAGTGATAAGCGAAATAAAGTTGAAGGCAGTGTAAATGTCTGGTATATTAAGAGACATTAATAAGGTGTGTGCCTTCTCCAGGGTAATCCCGGAATGAACAATACAAGTGACAAGCTTCAAATAAGCTACAAACAACTCCTTCCAATAGGAAATCACATAGCTAATTTCTAATGTTGCAAGCTTTGATTGTCAAGATTTATGCGCGTCCTGTATGTAGTATGTGGCAATAGCTATTTTTCCGCCCCTCCTTACTTCGGAATGTCTCTTTTTTCCTTTTATTTGAGAAACCCTTATCTGACATAACATGAATAATAGGCTTTTATCATTTCATGAGATTCCTGATTAAGTTCGAGATGTCTGGACACATGCTACCCCTTTTACTTCTAAGCTTATGAGATAAGCCATGCCGTAACATCTGATAAAAAAGTGGCTCTTCTAGGCTTTCCTCAGGAACGTCCGAAGGGTCCCTAATTTTTTTTATACGTAACTTTGGCAGCCTTGACATAATTTCTTGGGCTATACTTGACTTTGATGCTAAGAACAATAGCTTATGCGCTCGGTACCCAAGAAAAATTCCCGCGTGGGATGCTTGACGGACGCAATTCTTATTCAAATCATTAGCATAATGCTAATTGGATAGTACATGCATATAACGGTTTGTATATTGTTGGCTGAATCGTTAAGCCAATTTGCTTCAGCCATTTGCGAGCGAGAATATGTGGATTTAAACTTTGGCGCAAAAATGCTGCTGCTGGAACGATCCCCTTGAAAATAACTTCTTAGTGCCAATAATACTCTTTTGGCAAAAGTTTGCTTCGACATAGTATTTAGCAAAATTATTTTGTTACAGCATATGTATATCAAACTAAGATAGCAAGAATTTCCCTAACTAATTTCCACCTTGGTAATCTCGAGTTAATTGGTTTTTTTTAATTTTTTTTTTTTTAGTGTGTGATGCTGCAAACCATTTTCCAATGATATTAGTGGCTTTGAACTTCTAGACTCCGATGTCTATTTCGCCGCACAATTCCACCCTCCGACTGGATGAACCAATGTAAATCTTGTAGGTTCCGGTTTGGATAATCCACTGCTGTGATTCGACATCCCAAATTGATAGGTCTCGATGCAATATGTCAAATTTGAGACTTGCGCTTTCGCCTTTGCCAATAAATATTTTATCAAACCCTCTCAAAATTTTAGGTGGCGATCCGACTAAAGTGCTTGGAAGCTCAATATACAACTGCCCAGCAAATCCACCTTTGAATTTTCCACTATTTTTAACACGCGCCTTAACGGTGAACAAAACCTCCCATAAGGCAGGGTTTCCACCATAGCCACCACTTAAGGGTGGGCTGCTCTTGAACTTTGGGCTGTAACCAAGGGGATAATCAAATTTGTCTCCCTCGGGTAACGATTGAACATTCTCGTCATAAAGGTAAGGGTAAATGAAACCTGGCACCGGATCAAAGTCTTCGTGAGGAAATAATGCGTCTTCCGGATCACAAACATCGTCTTCGACATTTCTATAGGCTTGTAGATAATCTTCAGGGTAGGGGAGATATTCTGTAGGGGAATTTATCTCAACGATCTCTAAATCGCTCAAGTCGAACTTTGTGTATGATAAGCCATATCCAAATTCAAATCTGGGCTTAATATTGTGCTTATCAAAAAAACGATAATCGAGATACACGTCTCTATCAAAGTTGTCTTGCGGGTCACTACTCTCTTTGAGGCTATCAATTATAGGCACATAATGCAGTTTCTTCTTGGCAATTGTGAATGGGAGTTTACCCGAGGGATTAACTTCACCAAACAAAACCTCTGCTAGTGCCTCGCCAACATATTGGCCCAAGGGTCCAGCAAATAACACAGCCACAACGTTTTCTAGCTCGATCCATTTTTCCATATTAACGGGTCCAACCGAGTTAACAACCACCACTGTCTTCCTACATCCTCCGGCAATGTGTTTGATTACCTCATCACCGTTATTCCATAAAGAGAAATTTTGTCTGTCGCCAAAATTATCTTCGACTTCTATGAACCCTTCACCACTGTGGGCAGTAACCACAACTATAGCTAAATCAACGTGATCGCTTGACTCGTCCAAATGCTCGAAATCCCAGTTATTATTATTAAACTCTACCAAGATATTTCTTTCTCTTGCTCTCCGGGCGATTGCTTCGTAGGGTGAAATCACAAATGGATTGTTAACAGCAGCCGAGCCCCATCCTGATGTTAAGGGTCCTTTATAGCACCTGTGATCTTTACAGTTATAACCTTCTGGGTCTAACCCAGCACCCAGGCCTGCAATTAAGATTTTTTTAACTCCGTCTTCTCTATCTATAGGTAAGTTATGACCATCATTCTTTAACAAAACAATTGCTTCTCTAGCCAAATTCAATGCTATATCATCACTGAACTTTGATCTAGCATTTTGGTGGAAATTTTGTTGTATTATTGGGCCATAATGTTGGTAAGGAAATTGTTGGCCATAAGTGTGGTAAGTCCAAGAACTGAAATTTGGAAGATCTTCCTCCCCATCTGGTAGTTTTAACGTTTCAACAGCAAAGAATGGTGCTAAAATTCTACATGCCATATCATTAAGCCTTTGCTGAGGTATTGTGTGGTTGTAAATAGCTCGAGTTAAGAGAGGGCCCCAAAGAGATTTTGCTGTAAGCCAACCATCAAAAATTTCACCAGGCATAGACATATCAAGACCAGATAATGCTGAGTATACTCCAGAATGTTGGGCACCCCAATCGGACACAACAAATCCTTGAAACCCTAGCTCTTCTTTCAATAAGTAATTGATCAAATTTGAATTCTCACAAGCATAGGAATTATTGACTTGATTCAAAGAACACATGATCCCCCCAGTTCCTGCTCTGATAACATCGGCAAATGGCCACATATAAATCTCATGCATGGCTCTGTCGCCAATGTTTGAACTAATTGAATTCTGCAATTTATCCCATCCGTTATCATCCCACTCACCTACTTGTCTAAAATGCTCTTGCTCATTACCTACGAAGTTTCTGGAAATGGCTAGAACGCCCTCTTCTTGGATTCCTTCAACTGTTGCAGCCCCCATGATTCCTTGCAAATAAGGATCAGCACCAAAACCTTCCCAGTTTCTTCCACCAGCTGCCTTTAAGCCAATCGGTCCCACAACAGGGCCCAAAGCCATATGGACACCTTTGATTTTATGCTCCCTTCCAATAGCTTTTCCCCTAAGGTAAACCAATCTTTTGTTAAAAGTGCTTGCCGCTGCCAATCCGCTTGGGTAATTTGTTACGTAATCAGTATATCTCACACCATTGGGACCATCCTGTAAACAAAAACTTGGAATTCCCAAGCGAGGAACCGATCCGGTGTTTCCAATGCATGGCCCCGACCCCCATCCGGTCCCCGTGGTTATATTTACTTTTTCAACAATCGACATTCTCTCCACAATTTTTCTAGCCTTATCATACGCTTTTTGCCAAATATGGTCAATTCTACCACCAAGCGCTGAAGAGATTTAAGTTAGTAAATGTAGAGATAGTTAGGAGAGGTGTAGGCGCTAGGCGCTAGCTACTAGAAAGACTTACGAGCTGGGAAATAGGGTTCCGACCAAAAGAATTCCGCTGGATGATGATCTTCGACATAAAACAAAGGCGCTTCTTCATGGTAACCTCTCTTGGCAAACATTTCAGTTGCATCTATGCCGCTAGAGTTTCCTGCATCACTGATATGGCTTTCAATGCCACTACTTATCGCCTTGGCTAAAACAAACCAGACTGTGATTATAGTTTTAGATAAGTACATTTCGGATGTGTGTTTTAAAAAACTCTTGTTGCAAAAGCGCGGCATTTTTCTGCTTCCGTGACTTTTTCGCAGTCAAGTTGGCCCCATTAAGCTATTTGGCAAGAAGAACAAGCTTTCTGGCTTTGACACGGCACTGATAAGAGATATCGATATGAACCTGTTGTGGCTGATTGGTTAGCAAGTAACTGAATAAGAAAGGTTGCTGCAAAACCAAAAGTTATTCGTATTCTCGTAATATTATGACCTTATACACTCAAGAGCTATGTTACAATTCTAATCTATATATCATGTGCTCATCCTTGCCGTGACCTGTACCTGTGTAACCATGCTTGTAGGGGCATTTTTCGAATCCGAAATGCTCTGAAGAGTCGGGGATTTATTCAATTTCCCAAGCTCAACATTAGTTACATTTTGGTTGTTTGTTAATGGAGCAAACGGTTTCGTCTCATCCTTTAAATTTAAATCCAGTAATGAGTTTATTAGATCTAGATTATTCATCGAAGCAGGATTGTCTTTAAAGAAATTATGGAGGTTCCTTGAGGATGCTTCACTATCCAAAAGCATAGCTGATTCAAAATATCCTGGTCTTGAATCATCAATTTTGAATGAGTTCTTTGATTTAATGCCATTAATGAGATTGAAGAGTTCGATTCTAAAACTCTTCGGGAGTTTGTTATTGTTTAAGTAAACATTATTGAACTTTTCGTTGTTCTTGATGTACAAGTACAAGATAGGTTTAAGTGATTTGATGGAATCAAGTTTATTCTTTCTTAAATCAATCTTCTCTAAAGTGGTCAAATTTTCTAATCCGTGAAGACTGACCAATTTGTTATTATTGAAATTGAGGGTGGTGAGCTGTTTCAAGTTAGAGGGTAAATTATCAAGGCTAGTGATATAATTGTCGGCAAAGTTGATGTATTTCACATGAACTAGATGACTCAACCCTTTAGGAATAGCATCGAGTAAATTGTTGGACAAATTCAACTTGACTACATTGGTCAAGGGTTTGAATGCGTATGCTGGTATAGAAGTAATGGAAGTATCCATTACACTTAATTGCCGTAGAAGCGACCACTTAGAATCGCCTAATATAACTGGTTTATGTTCATCCATTTTCAAAAATGAGTCTCTTGCGTGAGGTTCATTTGGAGATCCAGCTCCAGAATGAATTCCATTAGCAATTGGAACAGTAGCAGAAGAATGGGATTTAATACGAGGATTGTACTTGAAGGCACTATTGTTTGCTTTATTTGGGGATTCGTGAAACTCATCTGGATCATATCCCGTATTAGCCCTTGATCTCGAAGATTTAATTGGATTAAATGCACTTCTACCAGTTTCATCTTCCACCACCAAATTAAATAATACTTCCGTTATATCACTTATTTTTGAATTTTTAATAATCAATATCCTTAGCAGGTCACTTAATATGTGCCATCCAAATATATCATTTGGATCATAATCTATCATTTCTAATACCTGAAGATTCTTAAACATTCTAATGGGTACAGACGTATCACACGGATATTCTTCGTATCCTGTGATTGGATTGATCTTTGTCTTAGGTGTCAATATCAAGCATGGGAGTTTAGTGAATGAAGAATATAAATATTTGATGTCCTTCCCGATAACTTTTGGATCCTTTGAAGTTGAGCCATTAATACTTCTCCAGTAAACTGATGCACTTGAAACTATTGATTTCATAGATCCAATCGAAGTGATAGATCTGGAGTCAGTGTCAAACTGCTTTGATGACCTGGCATTATTTGCCATAAATGAAATGAATGTTGGCTCATGATTGGGATTGTCTAGCCTTATATTTAAAGGTCCGATATCAACCCCCATGGAAGAATTTTCAATTTTCTCAAGTAAATAATATAAATGGTGTAGACTTATGCTCAACCGAGATGGTTTGATTCTTGTGTTACCCAGTCTGCTTTTAGAGAACAACAATAACCCATTAGCGAGATTCTCTTCGTTGCGCTTGATATAATTTGTAAGTTTTTGTACATAGACATCGCCTTCCATGGCGCCATCCACAGCTCCAAAGGCTCCCATGACTTAAAACTATGGGGTGTGCCTTAAGTTGCCCTGGAAAAAATTGTAGATATGAGGTCCGATTGACTAAGACCCTCGTTATAAATAGAAGAGATTTATTTGTTTTCGTTTCGCACTTGATGTCAGATGGATTAGTGACAGATTGAGAAAGGTTAAATTGGTGTTGCCACGCCGTACGAAGAACTTAAACGTCCGCTAACTGACTAAAGATACATTCGGCACATTGGTTATGTTATTTGTCTACAGATTTGTAGCTTGAAATATTTTATTTTAGAACATTAATTGGAAAGCATCAAAGGTAGAACAGGGAGTTCATCAATTAACTATGTGGATTTCGTTATACTTGTTTGCAGTTCGTAATCACGGTCAGGAATACTATTGGCGTATGCTGAATTGGTGGTGGTCGGTTGTACGGATATTCTTTCCATGATACTGGCAGGAGCAATCCCAGTGGTGGAAGACGTAGTGTCAAGTGATCGACGTCTGATTCTTCGGGTGGAGCTAGCTAATGTGACAATACTTTCACTATCTCTATCACCTCTATTTTCTCTATCTGACGAACTGGGGACTGGAAGCGAATCTCTATTTATCAATGGATTCAAATACCCTCCGCTTGAAGGCGCTATGGAAGTTTCTGCGGTGCTGGCATTAAGACTTGTGTTATCCTGGTTATTTTCCCCGCTTAAAACACTTGGTGAGGCAGTAGAAGGGGAAGAAACAACCGACTTTAAGGGTATGGTACTGATATTGTCTGAGTTTTCGGTGACCTGGTCACTCACATATGACTTCCGCCCGTCCTCTGTATCAACATCACTGTGTTCGGTATCTGTGTACGAGATACGCAGGTTATGGTGTACTTTACCTCGCTTCTCGTGCAGATGCTTGTTATAGTGGTTATGTTTATCTTTTGGGTATTTTTCATATTCTTCTTTGTCACTGTAGCTTCCATCTAAAGGTCCTGGGCGGTTTGTCAAATTGGGCGTTATCATTGCATCTTGTTGTCTGTGCTGGCCTTGGACTAATCTTCTCACCCAGGAGAAGCGGCCCCTTTGGTTTCTGCGATCAAGATTCTCTACACGATTAGTATTATGATGTTATTCTGGTGTCTTTGGGTGGTTTGAACATACCTATGTCTTGTGTTTGACTCATATGTGTGGTGTGGTTAGAAAGTAAATAAATATCTAGGGATTATAACAGGCGAGATAAATGTTAAATGCGCGCACCGCGATGCTAGCCGCAGCAGTCAGGTGTCCAAATTTTGTTGTAGAAGTTGTGATATTCAAAGGATGGGAGTGCTTGAGGTTGGGAATTTCGGCTGTTCTTTGACAAGGGCGTGGAGTCTACAGAGAATTACATTTTGTATCCCTTAACCAAGTACTATTACTGGCTAATATGCTGAAGCCATCGCACCTGTTTTGACCAGACACGCTCTGCATGTTGATGTAATATAAATACTACAATCTATAGGCCATAGAATACAGTCCTTGGTTCCTTTATACGCTGGAACTGTGTCGATTGAATTAATGTCTTTATTTTGATTGCAGTTGCAATTTTCTGCATTCGGACCAATGCCCATTAGCTACTACTACTCTCAGAGAGAATCCAGTAAACCATAAATTAAGAATTTGTAGATTTCACATTTTGTAGTAGACATCAGTTTTTAGGAAATTAGATGATTGAAAGTAAATTATCACCGGGGAAATTAATCAGGCCCAGCCGAGTATGATGCCATGATTTTATGTTAATTTTAAACCCCAAACTTCCATTTAATTGACCTATAGAGGCTTATATGTTTGCCTTTATATTTCGCAGAAATCGTGGTCCAGTTATAAAACAAAAGCGGATAGAAAAAGAAGGCTAACCAGCCCGAACGATAAAAGGAAGGTTTCTAGTATCTCTATTAGGCACCAAGATATAAAAACAAGAAAAAAACTCCGAGACGGGGAATTGAACCCCGATCCTCCGCGCGACAAGCGGAGATTCTGACCATTAAACTATCTCGGAAGTGTGTACAAATCGATACTGGGAAAGTACCATACAATATAGAATGAAGTCCCTTTTTATTGACTCTGTGCATGGAGAAGTACGGAGTATCACCGATCAAGAGTATAATCTATAAATTGAAGCAAAAGATAGTGAAAAAACTGTCACTTTCTGATATCATTTCATATTTCTTCCCTGCCTAATATTGACACTTAACCGACTTTAAAGTTGTTATTTCCACAGACCTTACAGAATTTAATATCAGGTTCTTTACAATACATACTTAAGTATTGTTTCACATAGAGAGATATTCTCACCCATTCATTTCAATAACACTATTCTCTACATGATTCTTGCATAATTTTGTATATAAGATCCGTTCTACAAACTACGAAAAGCTTCGTCTCTATCAATCATGACTCTCATATACTTGTTTATATTGTCCATAACGCTCCTTTTATTGTTCTTATTGTCCACAAATCTCCTATTATCATATTTATCATATCCATGCCATAACTAAAAGGATTTTACAACAAACCAACAACACCTAAAGCTAATGCCAAACCAACAGGCACATAGGGGACACTTGAATCACCTGAAGAAGAACTGGAATCCCCCGAGGAAGGATTGTGTCCCTCGTTGATTCCGCTCACAGCCAATCTGTCTCCATACCAGTCGAGGTGGGTTGCAAATTGTTCTATCGAGGTGATTGGGAAATCAGGGTCTTCCAACAAGGTGGTATATGAGTCATCACTGTAAGAATTGATTAATCCAACAAGGGACCCTACAAACCCTGGAATTTCGATTTCGGCAGTCCTTGAAAACATAAAATAATCAGCACCATTTTCTTTAATATCACTTACCAATTTAGTGACAAACTCTACGTCTTGGGATCTAACGCTGACGTCAGAGGCAGCATCAGAAGACAGGTCATCAGCGAGCACAAAAGGCAAAGCAGCAGCTATTATAATACTTGTAGTTATCTTCATGGTAAGTTCGGGACGGTAATGAAGTCGTTAAATTTAGCTAAGCCGCGAAATTTGATACGAGATTGTAAATACATGACATCATTGATATATATATCATAAAACCTATATAGCCTGTACCCGTTTGTATACCTAACGACTTATAACTCCCAGAACAGAGTCAAGTTTTGACCTGCTCCGTTGTAGGCCAAAATGTTTGGAGATTCAGCATCTTGAATATCCTTCAAAATACCTTTAGTACCATATTTGATAACCTTTTGTTTTAAAGTAGCAGGTTCTAATAATCCATTGGCAAATTCAGAATTGATATCTGGTTGTAAAGACAAGTAGTAAGCTAATAATCCAGCCACTTGTGGTGATGCCATGGATGTACCTGACATACTAGTGGTATCACCAAAGATGTATGTAGAGAGAATGTCTTCACCTGGGGCAAAAATATCAACACAGCCACCCCAGTTCGAGAAGCTAGCTCTTGAATCTTGGACATTGGTGGCACCCACAGTGATTGGACCATTAGCTCTAGCAGGAGAGTACTCACAAGCATCAGCGTTATCATTACCAGCTGCAACAGCGATATGAAGACCAGCGTTTGATGCGGCATTAATGGCCAAATCTAAGGAATCTTGACTAGGACCTCCCAAAGACATGTTGATGACAGAACCTTTGAAACCTTTCTTTGAACTAGCAACGTTCTTCTTATGGTCATTAACTACAAATTCAATACCCTTGATGATATCAGAAGTTAAACCAGATCCTAATAAGTTCATTACAGAAACAGCAACAATGTCCACTTTTTTGGCAACACCGTAAGTCTTGGAGCCAATAATACCAGCACAGTGAGTACCGTGTCCATTAGTATCGAGCTTCAATTTAGGGAAAGCAATAGAGTCACCCCAAACTGCTCTACCTTCAAACTCTTCATGTTCAACCTTGACACCTGTATCGATGACATAAGCAGTAACACCTTGACCACCATCGTTATCGAACTCATAGTTGGTTTTAACAAATTGTTCACGCTGACTCAATCTAGCAAGCCCCCAAGGAGCATCCTTTTGGACGTCGTATTCATTAATCTTAACCTTCGTATCGGCTTCGATATATTCAACAGCAGGATTGGATTGGATGGATTTGACCAAGTCATCGGTAAGGTATCCAGCATAACCTTTCATAACGTCACCCACGTTAAAGAAATCTAACTGGGAAGTAGTTAATTGATATTTTAAGATAGCAGACATCTTAACCTCTTGACTAGTTAAGGAATCCACTACTTGCTGATATTCATTAAGAATCCAGTCCTTGTGTTGAGATATAGCGGAATCATCAACACCACTTTTAAAGACAATGATGTATCTATCAGGAATAATATCCTGGAGTCTATCAGCGTTAAGAATGGGAGCAAGGGTACTTTCGGATTCCGGGTTAGGGTCGGAGTGGAACTTCAACGGGAACTGGTACTGTTGGAAATCAAACACTCTCTGAACATCCTGGATGATCGACCCTGTTACTGTAGCAGCAAATACTAATGATAAAGATATAGATAACTTCATAAGGGATATGACTTATTTTTATCTTATCGCACAATTTTACCAGCAGTGGCGCGCGAAAGTGACTGTGGAGGTTGCGCACGACGTTCGTGCAACAGCAATGAGGCAAGACACGAAGAACAGCATTGCTGGCACTGGTGAGATGAGTGGCGTTGGAAAGCAAAATCCTGTACGGAGAAGAACATAGTCAAGCTATTATGTAAGGAATAAAAGGTTTTTCCGATATTTTTGGAGTTTGAGTTAATCCGCATTGGTAAATTTGGTAGGATTTTCTGGTAATCACTGTTGCTCAAACTTAAAAATGGTGACGAAAGTTGATCATCTCAAACTGAATTTGGGCTAAGCAATTTCAGATCTTGCCAGGCTGTCGTTTGGTTGTCCAAGAATATGAGGACGTCACATGAGTGCCGTGAATTTGGCAGTAATATCAATCTGCATACTAGTTGTTTTGTATACATTTCAACCTACGATTTCGGAAAAACTAACGTCATAGAATATGAGCACAGGGCCAAACATGCTAAGAAAGTAGCATCTTATGGTCGTCACACATCTAGATTTTCCGTTTTCGCTGTCAAATTACCATATTTTCCCGAAGGTCTGCAGCACAGTTTCCCGAGAACTCAACACTATGTCATAATGTTGCTTTACTTTTTTGAAACTTTAAAAGTAGTCGTTTCGCTTATATATGTTTTTTTGTCAACTCTTTTTAACTAAGTAAATATGGAAGGTGGAGTCTTACAAAAAGTTCCAACAGATTCGAGTAAAAACCCTGAAAAAGTTTCAAATACTCATAGCGATAATGCTTATAGCACTAATGCTGCTTCTTTAACTCCTCATGAATCGGTTGAAGAACAAAAAAAGACTTTGGACGATATCCCAGATCCTCAAGAGTTAGAAGATAAGTTACCTACTCTTCCACAAAAATCTTGGAAGGACCATATATCCATTTCGGTGTTTTGTTTGTTTGTAGCATTTGGTGGGTTTGTTTTTGGTTTCGACACCGGTACTATTTCTGGTTTTGTTAACATGACTGACTTCAAGCAAAGATTCGGAATGATCGATGGGAATGGTGAGCATTACTTATCCAACGTTAGAACTGGTGTTATTGTATCTTTGTTCAACATTGGTTGTGCTATCGGTGGTATTGTTTTGTCCAAGGTTGGTGATATTTACGGTAGAAGAATGGGTTTAATGTTCTCTATGGTGATATATGTCATTGGTATAATTGTTCAAATCTCTTCTAGTCATAAATGGTACCAAATTGTTGTTGGAAGAGTTATCACCGGTTTAGCTGTTGGTTGTGTTACCGTCATTTCTCCATTATTCATCAGTGAATCTTCTCCAAAATCTTTGAGAGGTACCTTAGTTTGTTGTTTCCAACTTTTCATTACCTTTGGTATTTTCTTAGGTTACTGTACCACTTACGGAACCAAGCAAGCTTATGACGATTCCAGACAGTGGAGAATTCCTCTTGGTTTGTGTTTTGCTTGGGCTATTTTCTTGACCGTAGGTATGATTTCTATGCCTGAATCCCCAAGATACTTGATTGAAAAGGGTAAAATAGAAGAAGCTAGACAGTCCATCGCTAGATCCAATAACGTCAAGCCTGACGATCTCGCTGTCGGCACCGAAATTCAATTGATTCAGGCTGGTATTGATAGAGAAAGATTAGCTGGTTCCGCTTCTTGGACAGAATTAGTTACCGGTAAACCAAAGATCTTATCAAGGGTTATTGTTGGTATGGTTTTGCAATCTTTACAACAATTAACTGGTAACAATTACTTCTTCTACTATGGTACCACGATTTTCAAGGCAGTTGGTTTAAATGATTCTTTCCAGACCTCCATCATCTTGGGTGTTGTTAACTTCATGTCTACATTTGTTGGTATTGTTGCCATTGAAAAATTAGGTAGAAGAATGTGTTTATTAGCTGGTTCTGCCTTCATGATTATTGCATTTATCATTTACTCTGTCTTGGGATCGGTTGATTTGTACATCGATGGATATGATGGTCCAACCAAGAAACCAACCGGTAATGCTATGATTTTCATCACTTGTTTCTTCATTTTCTTCTTCGCTTCAACCTGGGCGGGTGGTGTCTACTCCATTGTCTCCGAATTATATCCTTTAAGAATAAGATCCAAGGCTATGGCTGTTGCTACCGCTGCTAACTGGATTTGGGGTTTCTTGATTGCATTTTTCAGTCCTTTCATCACTTCAGCCATCCATTTCTACTATGGTTTTGTTTTCACCGGTTGTTTGATTTTCGGGGCTTTCTTTGTCTTCTTCTTCGTCTACGAAACCAAAGGGTTGTCCTTGGAAGAAGTTGATGAACTTTACGCCTCTGATGTTAAACCTTGGAATTCAGGCTCCTGGACTCCTCCAAATAAGGAATATATGTCATCAAGCACCGGTTATGCTCAAGAGGCCAAGATCGAAGAAGGATTACATGAAAGAGCTTAATATCATAAATAGACTTTAAAAGAATTTAGAATAGAATAAAATGTTCAAGGTAAGCATTTGGGTAGAGTAAGAACATGTCTTGAAGGGTCATACATAGATAACTAACGGATTATTTGAAAATCTTGTATTACGTGAAGGTGTCTCTTGTCCACTCTAGCGTCTTGAATCTCCACATTCTTTCCAACGGGCAAAGAGCAGTCCTAGGGCATACATACAAAATGTTGTAAAGCACATTGACAAAATTGAGAAGTTGTTTGGCTGCAAAATTTTCGCACCGAAATAAACCTGTACATAGAATAGTAAAGCGCAAACTTTTACATAAATTAAATCAATATACGAGCTATATACGAAAAATGGACAGTTTTTTTTGGACTAGAAGAAAAAGAACATCATGTCATTAAAAGAATTAAAGTAAAGCAACAACAGCAGCAACACCAGCTAACAAAGAAGCGCCTTTAACACCAGCAGCACCGGTTTGAACTTCAACAGAAGCAGCAGCACTTTCTTCAGAAGAGGAAGCAGCAGCGGATTGAGCAGCGGTGGTTTGAGCTTCACCAGCGGCTTCAGTTTCTTCAACTTCAGAGTTACCTCCAGCGGCGGCAGATTCTTCGGTTTCAGAGTCACCTTCGGCAGCAGCAGATTCAGCAGCAGCTTGAGTGGTTTGTTCAGCTTCAGTTGTTTGTTCAGCTTCAGTGGTTTGTTCAGCTTCAGTAGTCTGTTCAGCTTCAGTAGTCTGTTCAGCTTCAGTAGTCTGTTCAGCTTCAGTGGTTTGCTCAGCCTCAGTGGTTTCGTCAGCTTCGGTTTCTTCAGCAGCAGTGGTTGGAGTAGTTTCTTCAGCAGTTGAAGTAGTTGGGGTAGCAGCATCAGTGGTGGTTTCTTCTGAGTCTTCTTGTTGGTCAGCAGCATCGGCCAAGGCTTTAGCAGTGTCATCTGGGATGAACCAGAATGGAGATGGAACACCAACAGCAGAACACTTGGAAGTAGCGATGGAGGTGAAAGAATCAACTGCACCACCAGCACAGCTCTTAGCCACACAGTCAGCAACAAGACCGGACCAAGAAGACATGACACACAAACAACCGGTATCCCAGTATGGACATGGGGTGATACCAGTATCCTGGTCAACACACTCCTTGGCACATTCTGGAATTTGGTCGTAGATTGGGTCAGCAAAACCGTTAATAGAAGCGGTTTTTGGAACAGCTGGGTAAGTAGCCCATGGGTTAGTGGAGGAAGCAGCAGTGGCGACAGAGGCAGTAGCTAAAGCAAACAAGACTTTGGTAGACAACATAGCGAGTGGAATTAGGTAACTAAATGAATAGCAAAAACTAGTGGGGGATATAAGTATTTATACAATTCAACCCGGGTGTTATTGAGATTTGCCAATTTCCCGAATTGGTGTATTCCAGCTTGAACGAGGGTGTCAAAGCCGACAAAAGGATTTATTTCCCTAATTGTACACCGGAAACACTAAGAAAAAGTTTGAGAGTTGTATGGTATGGCTATTAAGTTTGAATGGGGCAACAAAATATCTTGAAAAATAAAAGATTTGCTTATAAATTCAATTATATGCAGCATTATCATGCATTATGCGCCAAGTTGAAAGAGATAAAAAAAATCTCACCAATAGTGTCTCGGTAACAAACCATGTTAATAATTTCCGAGATGGAAATGTACAGTCTATTAAAAGGGTTTCTAGGCTAAGAAAATTGGAATTATGCTTCAGGAAGAGACAAGCTTTACACAGGTGTACAAACACTTATAAATTTGTTTAGTGCTTGCAACAGGATAACATGATTGGGCAGCCCGGTATTGTTGAGGATATGGGCTGCGTTTCTCGATAGTAATTAAGCGGCAATACTCGTAAAAAGCTTGGTGCGAAAAGGCCGAATGAATGCTTTCTGACTGCTATTTTAATCTCTGCCTTTACCAATCTACCAGGATTACAAACCCCGGTATCTCCTTACGCAGTTAACTACTAGATTCATCATTGTAGACAACAGTAAAATTTTGCTAAACGAACGGCACTAGTTTACTGACAAAGCTGTATTCGAGTCATGGATGTTACATATATTCACTATTTACCTTTTACACCATTTCTACTACCAGAAGCTGACTTACAAGAGAGCAAGAACGGAGCCTAATCCGAGGGCAAAAAAGCCACCAGTCAATTGTACACCTAAACCTTCAGAAGATGAACTTGACTCCGAGTCATCATCGTCCTCATCACTGTCAGAAGAACTGGAAGATGATTCGGAAGAAGTTGTGCTGGAGGAGTTTGAACTTCCTGAAGTTTTGGACTCATCTGAGTCTTTTGTAGTAGAAGCATCAGATTTTGCATCCTTTTCAATAGAAGACTTAGCAACCTCTCCCTCTGATTTGTCGTCGTCGTCCAACAAGTAATCCCATTCACTTCCACTAACGGTTGGGGCAGCCTCATTAGCTTTACCTGCGGCCGAGGTCAAAGCTGCTGTGATGGAGGCTGGCATCAACCAGATATTAGCACCAACTGATGAACACAAGGAGTATGCTAACGAGGTGGCAGAAACAACATCTTTCTCCTCACACTCTTCAGCAATACATTGTCCCACCATACCAGACCATTGAGGCATAACACACAAGCATCCAGTATCCCAGTATGGACATGGGGTGTTACCTGTGGATACTTTAACACATTTTTCAGCACACTTGGGTAAATCATCCAAGATGGGGTCAGCAAACCCATTGAATGAAGCTGTTTTTGGAACGGCTGGATAAGTGGCCCAGTTGTTAGCATATGCCGAAGCAGCAAAATATAAAACAAGGAATTCGAAATGCATTTTTATCAATTATTGAGCTAAAATAGGCAGATGGATGCTTATATATAAATAAGGTAAAGCCAAATTTAGTGCAGTTTTAAATTACCAACCACCGATCCGAGTTGGAAATCAAAGCTGCCGGAAATATCGTTTAATTTCCAAAGTCATTAACACAAAGACGCCTAGAAAAGGGTATGAAATTAAATCTCCAATAGCGGAAATGCAGTCAACATTTGCGAGCCAATGCTAAATTAGTCTAGCCATTCAGCGGTAGGGCTTCCAATATTATTTGCACTTGCATGATACTACATTGTAACGAGAGTTATCCGAAGAAACCATGAAACGGCATCACTAAGTTTTAATCCGGGCTTGTCCATGGCTCAACATCTCCTCTACTCTGGTGCTGTTCCTTCATAGATGCGAAGATTGAAAAGATAAAATTCATGTCCTGTATACACCGACGCACTAAACGCAAATACCATGTCCAGCCAGTTGGGGTATGACTTTGCTAAGGCATTCCTGGTAACGCCAAGATCCTGGCCGATATCTCCATTAGACAGCTAATTAAGGTGACATCTTGGTGTCACATCGCATCTTTGATCCGGTGAACTTGAACCTCTTATAATACCGAACATCTGCTAACATTTTGCATTAACTAATAATGGCTATCCCTTTTTACGAGCAGTATTACGTTGAACGTGAAAGAAGCACCAAATACCAGTGGCTTGCGTATGGTATGATAATGGTTTCTCTCGTGCTTTACGGGGTCCTTTTCCAGTGGATTCCAACCTACCTAAGAAAAAAGAGAAGAGAGAACTCAAACATAGCAAAACCATACTTCACGTTTCTTAAGGTATGGGAGACGTTTAATAAGTCCTTTGAATTGAGGATCAAATGGCTAGGGGTTTTCCACATTCAACCTAATTTATTCTTGTTGTATGCAATATACTTAGCGGTAATGGGTGGTTTCAGTGTGGTCCAAACTAAAGATTTGGACTACCAGCCCCGTCTTTACATAGTAGCAAAGAGAATCTCCAGGGTGTCGCTAGCAAACTTGCCGATGATGTATATTCTCGTGATAAAAAATGACTTCTTGACGTCCATCACTGGTTTAAAGCACGATAAGCTCTTGTTGCTTCATAAGTGGTTTTCAAGAACTTGGTTTATAATGATAGTCATCCATATCATTTTATCTAGCAAGTATTGGTTGGATTTAGGGTTCCCCATTATGTTGGTGATTCCTCCTCAAATATTTGGATATATTGCTTTCGGCAGTTTTTTCTTTTTGAATTTTGGAAGCTTGAAGATAATCAGAAGATGGGCGTTTGATTTCTTTCTTGTGCAGCATAGAGTGTTCTCTTTTATTATGTTGTTGTTTGTGTTTTTCCATAATAGAAAAAGCACAGACAAAGCGGTCATTTTAGGGGTCCATCAGTTGGTCATAGACAGAATCTTAAGTAGAGTGTTGACCATTGTCCACTCCAGAATGTCCCCTACAAAAGGGAAATCGACTTTTGAAATTCTAGATGAGGATACTTTGTTGGTTACTGTAAGCATGAAGGCTTTTCCTTATCACGAAAGAAAGTGGTGGCAGGTCTTTTTACCCAAAATAAATACTTGGAAACCTGGTCAGCACGTTTACTTGACGGTTGGAAAGATCAGTAGATTCCAAATGCATCCATTCACCATCGCCAGTCTTAGTGAAACAGGCGAAATGAAATTTGTCATTAGAATCCAAAAGGGATTCACCAAAAAGCTCATGAAGAAAGTGGTAAAAATGCACCAGGAAAAGGAGGAAAGAGAGGCCAAAGAAATGGAGGAAACAAATGATACGTTATCTTTTGACTCTAATCGCTCTTCACAGTCGCTGGTTTCCGTTGATGTTGAAACAGAGTTATTAGCTTCTTCGCTGAGACCGGCAAATGCACTGAGAAATCAAGAGAACGAAGACGAAAATGAAGATACCGAAGACCTTGAAAAGAAAGGGGATGACGACGACATGAGGTTGAAAGCCAGCTTTGTTGGTCCAGTGGGTGCCCACTATCAACCATTAATAACATTTGATGGTGCTATTTTGTTGGCAGCCGGTTCGGGTGCTTCATTTACGTTTCCAGTTTGTCTTGATTTGTTAAACACTATACAGAGAAGGAATGAAGAAGGTGACTACCTTAACCGAAACCCTCGTCCAATAATCAAAATCGTATGGACAATTAAGAAGTTGGCTAACACAGATTGGTTCAAATTTGTGTTAGATGACTTAGCACAATATTGCCAGAAAGGGGCCTTGAGTATTGATATTTATGTTACTCAAGATAAAGAATTTGATCCTGAAAAAATCCAACAAAGAATTGCCGTGGAGGGTTCGTCAAGTTCACAAAAAGTGCTCTATATGGATATAGACAAGGGGGTCGATAGCGTGCATGATAAAGAGTTGACATCTGTAAGCTCCCAAGAATCGACTTCTATATTTGACGTTCCAAATGTTTTCTTCCATCCATCAAGACCAGATATCCCTTCCATAGTACTGGGACAAGTGAATAACTTGAAGGATGACGAGAACGATAGGTCTTTGGCGATAGTCAGTTGTGGCCCCCATGGCTTCAACCATGCCATCAAATCAGCCAGTCAAAAACATCGCTGGGATGTTGATGCACCCGAAATCTATTGCTACACAGAATCTTTCTGATGCATATGTACAAAATTATTTATAAGTGTGAAGGTAATATATATTTATGATTGGGAGTTTCAGATGAACCGGTTTGTAGGGCTAGCTGGACTGTATAAGCAGCTGTCCTCACACAACCCCTTCGACTAAAGAAGTTATTAAAGGACATCATTAAACTAGTAGCTCTAACATTTATTCACAAGTAAATTAAGTATACATAGTGACACACGAAAAAGAAAATTAGGTAAGATTAGAAGAAGAATCCTGCAAAAGAAAGGAGGGCAAGAACCAAGGAGGATTTAACAGCAATAGCATTACCTTCAAATGTCACCACACTGGTCGAACCGGAGGCAGGAGCGGAAGCAGAAGATCTCCCTGTTGTTTCGGCAGCACGAGATGGAGCAGCAATGGTGCTCTTTCTGATGGTTTGGGTGATATCAGTGTAGGTAGTATAAGTTGAATGGTCATCACTTATGACGGTCACCCCAGTGGTGACTGGGACTTGACTACATTTGTTGTTTTCGCAAGAAGTAACAGTAATAACAGTGGAAGCCTGCTTCTTAATAGTAGAAGTTACAGGCACCTTACTGCATTTGTTTTCCTTACATGAAGTCACTGTGATCACGGTTGTTTCCACATCATAGTCTGAAGTATAAGTGGTTGGGTTACCAGCCTTGTCAGTAGTCACATATACCTCACAGCTAGTGGTGAGAGTGACAGTTTCACTCGAAGTGATGGTGGTAGTCGCATAAGTACTTGGGTAGTTGGTACAAACAGGACAATCGGTATCTGTTTCGGTAACTGTGTTGGTAGCAATGACAGTAGCATTAACCGATACCGAAGGAACAGTAGCAGATGGGTCTAAGACAGTAGAGTCTACGTCGGAAGCATCATCACCAGCAGAAGAGTTAGCAGGGTCTTCAGAAGCAGCAGGGTCAACAGAAGAGCTCGTAGCAACAGTATAAGCAGAAGTCGAGTTGGAGGAAGCGGAAGAAACAGAACTCAACCCATCAGAAGAAACTTCCACAGCTGGAGCAGTAGCTGAAGTTACAGCACTTGAAACGTCAGAAGAAGCTTCTTCGGAGGAAGAAGCATCGGTGACAGAAGACGTAATATCTTCGGAAGATGATGGAGCATCTGTGGCAGCGGCAGCAGCGTTCAAGTTGGCTTGTGCACCAGCCCCAATGAACCAGAATGGATCAGGAAGACCAGCAGAAGAACAAATACTGTTTGCTAAAGTAGTCATCAGACCAATGTCATTACCTTTACAGCTCTCAGCAACACAGTTTGCAATTCTGTCACCAAAGTTGGACATCACACATAAACAACCAGTATCCCAGTATGGACATGGAGTGATACCAGTATTTTGGTTCATACATGGCTTAGCACATTCTGGCAAGTCATCATAGATCTTGTCAGCAAAACCGTTTATGGAAGCAGTTTTAGCGACACTTGGGTAGGTGGCCCATGGATTAGTGGTGCTTGATGATGGTGCTGCGGTGGTGCTTGGTTCAGTTGAAGTTTCGTCAGTGGAAGTCTCAGTAGATGAACTAGACTCAGTAGATGATTCGGTAGATGACTCGGTAGATGACTCAGTGGATGATTCAGTAGATGATTCAGTAGATGATTCAGTAGATGATTCAGTAGATGATTCGGTACTAGACTCAGATGATTCGGTACTGGTCTCAGCAACAGGCACGGCAGTACTACTTTCAGGTTCTGAAGTTACCACTGGATCGGAACTAGTTTGTTCAGAAGATGATGGAGATTCAGACGAAGTCGACTCCTCGGTGGCAGTAGCAGCTGCGTTCAAGTTGGCTTGTGCACCAATCCCAATGAACCAGAATGGCTCAGGAAGACCAGCAGAAGAACAAATACTGTGTGCCAATGTAGTCATCAGGCCAATATCATTACCTTTACAGCTCTCAGCAACACAGTTTGCAATTCTGTCACCAAAGTTGGACATCACACATAAACAACCAGTATCCCAGTATGGACATGGAGTGATACCAGTATTTTGGTTCATACATGGTTTAGCACATTCTGGCAAGTCATCATAGATCTTGTCAGCAAACCCGTTTATAGACGCAGTTTTAGCGACACTTGGGTAGGTGGCCCATGGGTTTGTGGTAGAGGAGGAGGAAGTTGCAGTGACAGAGTCAGAGGCCAATGTGGTGGCAACCACGGCTAAAAGACTTACAACCTTGAGCAACATGATTAACGAATGAATGTATTAAAGAATGTGGTTGCGAAAATGAGATATCCATGTCTTAAGTACTAGTTTGAAATCAAGAAACAATGAGAGCCAATAAGCAGATATTACAAATCTGAAAAAATAATCCTTGCATGAAGAGCCAAATCTTCTTAACAGAGAATATTTCGTAGACATTTGCATAACTCTCGAGGCGCTTAGATAGCCTACGAAGCTAAACCGATTCCGCTGTTAACGGTCAGCCAGCGACTGCAAAAAAAAAAAAAAAATTAAAATGAAATGAAGCGAGGTTCTCGCAAAACAAAATAAAAATATCCAATAGCCATGCTAAAAAAATGCGTCTAGTGCATAAACCCGAATATGGTGCCAAGAGCGTTCCCAAAGAAGAGAATGGGACATCTGAAAGATTAATCTGATAATTCTTAATACCATGTTAATTCCTAATTGAGAAATTGCACCGCATAGGATCAACATTGAAACGGTATTTATAACGACGTTTGCCTTTGTGTCACCAAATCACTCGCTTTCGATATGTCCGCCTACCCGATATATCTCGGGCCAAACTAATAGAATCTAACCATTACTACCTTGGTTAAGCAGTTCTGGTGTGAATCCAACTTTGGCTATAAAATTGCCCTTCTCCGTGTCGGATAAAGATTTAACAGGATGCAAGTGTGTCAGATTTAACAGGCTATAGGTCATTCCGTGTGTAAGATTTACTAGGAAATCTCGGTAGCGGACGATCCCCCAACGCTTATTGTACTTGATTGTAGTTTCGCTTAACAGCTTCAATGCGCGACTGCCTTTCTCGGAGTAACCCGTTAGTCAACACTTAGTAGTGCGAATAAGGGTAATCGCATTGTCTGAGTTGCAGCATGCTCCATTTACGAGCAGGACAATACCGAGTCTAAAATAGCGTCTGGGATTTGGGAATAGATATTTGCTGCAATTAGTGAAGCTAAGATCTTAAAAGCTAGCATAAAACATTTCATTTCAATTTCACACCCAGATAATTTCCCCTCCTCCAGCAAATTAAAGCTCTGAGCCCCGTTATTGCCTTGCGAAGACCTCGTAAATTGGAGGCGGGCTATTTTGAAAATGATTTGATTTTTCACTGTCTTCTTTCAATGAGATTATGCTGAGCCGACCAGCTATGATACCCTATATATTAGCATATTTCCTACTATTGGTCACGCCTCTAGTCAATGGCCTTCAATACGCGTGTGATATCAACAATCATGCCACCAAAACTGGGTCTGTGACATCTATACAAACCAATGATTATTACCCAAGAACAATAGTGCCGACTAATGAGAATATACCCGTCACTCTAGGGGTAAATAACTACTTGTATAGAGATCACACCGTCAACCCAGACTACGTGTTCCATGAGATAGATGTGAAGGTATTAAATTCTTACTTTGATTCATTGTACGTGGCATATCCCGCCAGCTTAGATGGCGATGTCAGGTTGATTTATAAATCGAAAGTAAGAGATAATTTAGGCGACCTTTTCAGAATACGATACACCACATTTGCAAATGATAGCTGTATCGGTACAAATTTAATTCAGTTTAAGCTTGTATTTATCAAAGGAGATGCCTTATTCGAGTACTTTTTGGGAAATTGTAACTCTACCGAATTAAGCTTTGACGGGTTTAGCAAAGACTCGTATTGCATTCCTGCTGAGTTTTACTGTGTCGATGGAGATACTTGTGCCACAGGAAATTACAACCTAGCATTTTCTTATGCCAAGCAGAACCGGGAGCTTGGGCTAATGCTGGATGATTCGTCTGGAATGTCTGTGAAAGGCTCGTATGATTCTTCCTCCTTGCTGTGCTTGGATGGCAAGAGTTGTACGTTCACCAACTTTGAAACGTTCTATTTCTCTCTGGCTTCATATACGCCAGTTCTATTTGATCTGATAGCAACAGTAGTCACAGCCCCAACGACTAATGCTGAAGTCCCACTAATCATAACATCTTCAACTGCTCACAGCTCTTCCGCAAAGGGTCTTGCAGGACACCACACTTACAAGTTATCCTCATTGATAATTTGTTTCTTGAGCATTCTCAGCTTTTAATTTAAGGCTATTTTTAATTTGGTTCCGGGTTTTAATTCTGGGGGATGATCCCCCCCGTTCACTTCTTAAACATTCGCTGTATAGATATTTAAACTAATAAATGTATTCCACAGATTCATATATTTTCTACAGACTAATACTGAATGGCTGCGAAAAATCTATTTTAAGTATTTTAAGCGGTGGCAGCGGCAGCCAAAGCAGATGAAGCAGTGGCTGGAAGGAACCAGTATGGACTTGGAACACCTGCAGAAGAACATTGGGAAGATGCCAAAGAGGTAACGGTTTTAACTGCGTTACCCTTACAAGCATCGGCAACACAATCTGCAACCTTTCCACCCCAGTTGGACATCACACACAAACAACCAGTGTCCCAGTATGGGCATGGGGTGATACCAGTGTCTTCCTTAACACACGATTGAGCACAGGCTGGTAAGTCAACATAGATTCTATCGGCAAATCCATTGATGGAAGCAGTCTTTGGGACAGCTGGGTAAGTAGACCAGTTATCAGTGGTATCAGTGACAGCTGGAGCAGCAGCAGCTAAGGCACCGAAAGAGAACAAAGCAAAGGTTTTGATGGAGACCATTTTGGATTAGATAACTAATTGATAATTAATTGACAACCTTAGAGGAATTTTATCTGCTTTATATAGTTTTGCAATTGAGTACCAAAACGTTGGGCTACGGTTACAATACAAGGTTTATTGTCCTCTGAGATTCCATAGATCCCCCGAATTCCGGTCGGATCGATTCGACTATAGGCTGGAAAAACGATTTGTGAAAAAAAGCAAAACGTCTCCATTCAAGCTTTTTTGGTAAATTGGTGTTTGGAGCCAACTTATTGTGTTTGGTTGGGGGCCCCATAACCCAACTGCAACCATAAAGGACGTTCCTCGTATCACACATGCAGTGACTCATGAAACGATTTCTGCCATTGGCTGGAGACGATTTTGAAACCTGCGAGGTAAAAGTCGATTGGTTAGCTTCAATGTTTTTTCCCACGTCTCGCTGCCGTATATTCTGGGCGCTACCCATCGATATGTCCGAGCCATAGTTTAGTGCTATGGAATGGTTTATCTCATTATGAGATCGTAAAGAAGCAAGATTCACAAAAGGACTATTTATGGATGTATGGATGTCAATGTCTTGAATACCGTTACAAATGTGATACTATCTGTAGGAATAATATCTGTAACCACAGTAGTTCACCGCACAAAGTAGAATGATGTGAAATGTAGCTTGTCGATTTCCAACACACCGATATTATTCAAGCAGGTACTTTCCAATTACAAACGCATTCATCCAATGAACTTAGTCCCTGCAGGATTTAATGGAGAATATTGAACCTTTCCCAGCCCGATAACTCCATTTCTGTCGGCCCGCGCCCATAAATGTATCGAGCCATTGACATTCTCCAGCTTTCGTTTCACGGGTTCTCTGGTTTTGCTATCATTGGTTATCTGCTCCACCCAACCACCAGTACCCCAGCGGAAAATATTCCTCATTTCCATACAAAGGCCTGATTCAAGGCTTGGATGCACATTCTAGACCGTTTGCATATATTATTTTATAATTCTTGCCTTAACTGGAGCGCATCTATTAAAAGAAATTGGTGAAAAGAGGTGAAATATGGATTCAAATAGAAATTAAATACTGTACAGGTTTATTCCAAGCGGACATGAACACCACCCATAACTCTCATTGTTGCATTGCTGATTTTCTTTGGTGGGTAGTCAACATTCTCGGAAGAAATATGCGGGAAAGTCTGCAAAATTCTAATTGTGATATAAGAAGCTTCTGTAAGGGCAAATTGTTGACCAAGGCATACTCTGGGTCCACTTCCAAATGGCATGAATGCCCATCCTGGTTTCAAATTCTCCCATCTTTCAGGTCTGAAATCATCTGCATCAGGACCGTAAACATCAAATCTCCTTTGATTTGCATGTGTCAGCATGAGCACGTTGACACCTTTTCTTACGAAAATTGGTGATTCTCCGTCTTCACCACCTCCCTTTGGTAGAGTGGTGTTCTTCTTAGCTACTCTCATATTCCTTGCAATTGGTGGATACATTCTTAAAGCCTCGTTGATACAATACTTCAAGTAAGCGCATCTCTTCATACTTTCAAAGGTGATTTTATCGAACAAAACGTTGTCTCCATCCCCAAATTGAGCATGAACTTCATTCTTCAACCTTTCCCAAACCTCAGGATTACGGGATAACTCAAACAATAAGAAAGATAACAAAGATGCAGTGGTGTTTCTACCAGCTAACAAAATACTAAGTAATTCATCTTGAAGAATTTTGGGATCTCTCGTTTTCTTAACCAATTCATACAAAAAGATGTATCCATTCTTAGACTTTTCTTCAAGCTTCTCTTGGGGAGTTGCCAAAGCCTTTTCAACATAAAATCTGACTGCTTTGTGAATAACATCGATATTGTCTTTAAATGCCTGTGGATTCAATAGCCAGGCCATTTTTCCCAAGAGCAACCTCTTCATCAAAGTTTCTTGGACCTCATTGAATGCTTCAGCAAACTGGAACTGGTTGTTAGCATCTTCACCCAATGTGTTTGTTGATTCACCAAACAAAAACTCACTTGAAGCATCAATAGTAAGCCCATGGAATAAATCTTGAAGGTTGATGACACCTCCTGCATTTTCTTTAACCTTCTTGGCGAAATTCTGAAAATGAGGTTCTAAAGATTGAATATGAGAGACCTGCTCTCTTGCGAATTGGGGACGGAGCATTTCCCTGGAAACCTTCCATCTTTCACCCTCACTGGCAAAAATACCATGTCCAATTAATGGTTGCAAACCAATTTGTCTATGGCCTATACTATAATCATTGAATTGGGTAGCTACCATAGCCTTCATATTTTCACCATGACATGTCATAATCACACTTCTGTCAGCTACGCCAAACTGCAACGTGTGTTTATCTTCACCACGGAAAGTTTTTAACTGTTCCTCAAGCAATATCCCAAGCTTCAGATGAGCCAATTGTTCTTGAAAAAACTTGTACCCAAACAAACCATAGTTGATGCTTGGCGGAGACTTACATCCCCACTGGCGTTTCAACCACAACTCATGTACCCAGCGGATTATGAAGTACGAGATTACTATACCTAATAGTAAAGGTAAGATCATTTTTGTTGAATCTGCTAAAATTTGAGAATTGCGGAGTTTTAAATCGAGCTTAAACCCTGCATGTGAGATCCATCCCCCGCATAGCAGTAAGCTTTTACGTGTTGAATCCTATATCGACTATTATGTAACCAACAAGAGCATGAAAAAGATAGGCTACTTAATGAAGTCCGACAGTGAGGAGTGGTCCCTTTCGCTTCTCCGATGCATGTGCAAAAGTGTTGGGTAATCCATTATGTCATTTATTAGGAAAGAATAAAGCAATAAAGATTGGTAGTGTTTGTGAAGGCTATGTTATGCGACATGTTCTTCAAAATCTAACTTTAGATTGAAAACAACTCCGTTATCACAGGGATACCCATTGGTTGAGCATTTTAATAGATCAATTGTTCTTATTTAGGAGTCCAACTCTTAGTGATTGTTTTATGTTAATACTCAAGTGGTTATTGGCTAAGTTGTAATGACTCAGAGCTTTGATTGTTCAATTCGAACCATTTGCTTGTCTATATGCCATGAAACTTGCTTTGCTTCAATAAAGGGACGGTCTTATGAACTCCAATAAAAGAAAAACGGTTGGATTTGCGCGGGGACCATTAGCTAAATGTTTGAGTACTTGCTCACACAGGGAAGCTGTCACATGTCTTTTGTATAAATGTCTCGAGGGGCCAAGCCATATATTTTTAATATGTATAGCCCTGAATCCGGCTTATACAATTGATTAGCATATCCTTTATTTCCACCCACCTTGAAGGCAAAAACCCGTCCGTGTTCTTTAGAACCTGCTAGCTTCATTGGTGCGGGATGGATAATCTAATGTAGTTCCTGCATTCTTGTAAAAAATACTTCACCAATTGCGCTTGAAAGAATTATTCCCATTGACTCGGGGTTCCAGAGATATAGGAACAAATTATAATCTTGCCTCATCACTCACTCTATTTCGAAATCAGCAGTTAGAAGGGCATCTTGGAAATATTATTCGGAATTGGGAAAAATTTACCGCTTATCATTTTTTTAGCATTGATTCATCCTCTTTGCATAGTACACTTATGCACAAGCTATCCGATAGGTCAGACTCTAATATCCCTTAAAGCATAGCCCTTGTGAAAGAATAACAATAAATACAAAATTTCTTGTCCAACTGATAACAAAAAATTAAAAATAAAACTGATCAGAATAGAAGAGCGTTCAAAATTAAGTGAGCAACACCGATAAAGTTTGATTAGTAGACAAGCTAATCAAACTGTATCTTAGTCTCACAATTAGATATACTGTTAATGTCTCCATCCTTCAGGTGACAGCAGACTGGCTTTTTGGTGAACATTCAACCATAGGTGGATTAGTACAGGCGCGTTAAGTACCTGACTTATTACCGGTATTTGTCATAAATTCATAGTTTCACCTCTTATCAATAAAATTTGAGTTTGATGGATTGTAGACATCTTTTTGCCCAATGACGTGCTTCAAATAACCCGGTGAACCGTCCAATTAAAATTCCTCGAGTTTCAATCATGCAGCGGTTATCAGTTCGGTTGTGCACAAAAGGCCAATCACAAACGAAAGCTAGCACTATCAAAGCAAATTCACTAGCGGGAAAGTGATAGACGTAAACACTGCATTACAAGGCTCAAAGTTGAAGATTGGTTGAGCAACTTTGTGTCCTAGACGGTCGAAGCATAGAGTTAAACTTTGTGTTTCGCATCTAAACACTATTTTGACATGACTAAGTTTATAAACACCGCCAATTGAGGAGCATGGATAAGACTATTTCAAGCTACAATAACAGAATTAGGTTTCGGGTGAAACTTTAGGCGTCTTGAATGTGTCAGTCGAGAGAGCCGATGCAAACGTATGCGAGTTGAGAGTAAAACAATGGGTTCCTCGCCGGAGAAAAGACAATAGGTTCCAATAACGCAATATTGATTTCAAAGTTCAAAGGAAAGTCATCGGCGACTAAATCAGTTACAATTCGTATGACAGCAATTACACACTTGGAACTCCATTTGGGTGTAATCTCTTGTTTATTATCTTTCAAACCATCACTCTTTCGATCACCAAGTCTGAAGGTTTAATCTTATACACTACTAATTGTGAGCAGTGAGTTATAACGGCTCTAAAAGTGCTGTATTCCAGCATTGTCAATGCTCGTGGAACCCCGGGCTGAATAAGCCTATAAGCCACCGCTTTTAATCATGTGCAACTGGCCTTTGTTTGAAACGCGCAAAATAGGGTCTACATTTCGCGTATTGATAAGAACAATGGAGCAGAATTTGACTTATGTAAGCAAGTATTGCTGGAAGCTTGATAATGGTTAATTTGCAGCCGAGCAGCTCAAATGTAGAGATAAGACTATGACAGTATTCTGTTAAATTTGACTATAAATATGCCTGGTAATACCTTCATTTATTTCTCTATCACTTTACAAGTCTATCAAACAATCAATCCAATCCAAAAATGAAATTCGCTACCGTCGCTTTCGCTGCTACCTCTATCTTAGCTGTTGTCTCTGCTGCTCCATCTCAAATTGAAGAAAGAGAAGACATCAACGACATTTTACCAGCTTTAGGTCCTGTTTTGGGTGCTGTTGATGGACTTCTTCAAGTCATTGACAGCTTGCCAATTCTTGACGTCTTAACTCCACCAATTGATGACCTCTTGAATGCTATCGCTGCTTTACCAAAGGGTTTGTCTGTTCCATCCGGTTTACCAACTCCAACTGGTGCTTAAGTTTTTTTGTTTTCAATTCGTATTGCTGGGTTCATTTTATCTAGTCTTGATGGCTTTATATAATTAATAAACAGTAATTTTAAGCACTTTCTCTAAATCATTTTCCGAACAAAATATACCTTAGTACAATTACATAAAAACCTCCAATAAAAAACGAACATACTTTAATCTTTTGCTACCAAATGAACAAATACGTATTATTTAGAACATTGTAAGCGATCAACTTGGACAGAAGACTGGCAACAAATCGTCAATATTTTCGAACAAAAAAATAATATAAACATGAAAAAAGAATATTCCGATACCGGGAGTCGAACCCGGGTCTAATGCGTGAAAGGCATTTGTGCTAGCCGTTACACCATATCGGACTAATTGTACTTGAAAATTAGACAATATTATCACACAATTCAGTTTTTATTCTCCAAACCTTCCATTCGAGTGTGGGTTATTTGTTGTTTGCAAACCAATACATAATTTGGCGATCAATTCAACTGCTGTTATATTTCTGTCATCTCGAATCCTTTAGCATTCGCGCCTACTGGGTGATATATTTTCTAAAACCCATAAATTTTGTGAAATTAACATTTCTTCATATTTTTTTATTCATGTAAATTTCTGAAAAAAGTGTTACTTTAAAAGTTGAACCATTTCAGACAAATAATTATAAGAATTCGAATTAATAAAATGGTTAATTTAATCACTATTTTTGAACTATTAGTGTTTCCTCTTTCTGTAATTTCACCTTCTGAATTTCCAACTCTTCTATTGTGAAGATTAAATTCTTAGAGATCGCGAGCTTGCGCATCGCGAAAATCATTTGGCGAAAATTTTTTCAAGGATAGTGGGGCCAGAGATCTCTGAGGCCAGAGATCTCCGCTTCACTATGAGGGCGAGCTGGAGATGAAGCTACCCATCGAAGGAGACGGTGGGGTACATGTGAAAGGTATGAGCAGATCCAGTTAGGTGGGAGCGGAAAGCCCCGAACTTGTTTGCGGATCAGCGCAATAGTGGCCTCGTGAACAAGTTTGAAGTAAAGATTGAGCTTTGCAAGCATTTCAAAGGAAAAGGTGAAATGTGAGCAATAAGCTTGTCCCAGATTGGTCGCTGAACCCCCGATAGCAAGGCGTTCCAAATAACCCTTGAAACCTGGCACTCCAGGTATACATGTGCAGGATGATTGGAAAACCTGCTGCATAGAAAACAGGGAGACTTCGCCGGCCCGATCGTCGTTGGGAGGGAAGTTGGATTCCGTGTTGTTGGGGGTGGTGATGATTAAGGTAGCCTAGATGGAAGAGTTTGATATAGTCAAGGGGACGCGTGGAATCCGATTGGATACGGGTGAAGCGAGCCCAGAAACTTTTCACTTTGTTAGTAGTTAGCATCTGGGAGATGTTTATGGCCACATGGATGGTGGATTCATTGGCCTTCTTCTTTGCCGACCTCTGGGAGAAATGATCCTCTTTGACGGGGGGGTTTTTTTTTGAATACTACATTATATTAACTATTTACTAATACTTAATATTGGAGAAGGTGTATTGGAAGATCGCGAGATTGACCTCGCGAAAATCGGCGAAAAACAAACTTGTCAAACAGACAAATTCGCGAAAACCGATTAGTCTCTATTCAAGGATAGTGAGGCCAGAAA